>OX422219.1:52954368-53357272 GCA_949130495.1 Sambucus nigra
AGCCCTGCGGTACCAACCTGGGTTTCTAAAGACCACCCTCTTGAAAATGTTGTTTGTATAACTTCAAAAAGTGGCTACATTTGCATGTTTTGTTTCTCTAGTAGAACTAGAAAATGGAAACAACGCCCTATGTGAATCATTCTGGATTAATGTTATGCAAGAAGATCTTGTCTAGTTTCAAAGTCATGATGTTTGGTATCTCATCCCATGGCCTAAAGATTAGAATCTTATTGGCACCCGTTGGATTTTTTAAAATAAAATTGACGAGTATGCTGTTGTAATTAGAAACAAGGTTGGGTAGTGGTGCAAGGATATTCTCATATAGAGGGAATAGACTTTGATGATACTTTTGCCCCTATCACAAGACCCGAGTATGTTCGTCTCCTCCTTGCTATATCCTATCACTTGCAATTCAAACTTCTCCAAATGAATGTCAAGTCTGAATTTTTGAATGGTATTTTAACTGTAACGACCCGACCCGAATTTATGGATTACCCGTGAGTCAACCCGGTACGAATTGGATGTTAGATGTGAAGTGAAATGGAACAACCTATATAATGTTGCTAATCCAGTTATATTTTAATTAACATTTTACTTGTTAAGAATGCGACACCAGTTTCAAGTTAAACTACGTGAGGGACCCGTGGGAGCACCCCGGAATCCAAGTAAATAGAGCTACTAACATAAATGTAAATAGAATATACTTACCCGCATAACGCCCTCAAAATACAAAATCGGTGCCAACCTGCCATAACAAAGTGGGGTTGTGAAACTATGCCCAATGGGATTTATGCAAACAGTACAGAAATGAACGCCAGAAAGGAATACTCGCACGCTACAACCACATGTATGCTAAAATATGTATATATTAAAAAACAAAAATTCCAATGCATTAACAATTTTTACTTTCGAAAACCTTACTAATCCAGATTAATTAACCTTAATCTTTTTAAAGGCTTTCTTTTTCATACTTAGTATTCTCACTTTATTTAACACACCCGGTTCAACACTTGAAACCTTTCCACTTAATTTATTAAAAAACAATTCCTTTACTGGAATTCACCCTTTTCATTCATTCCAATAGCCTTTAGTATATTCATTGAAAATTTCCCCTTCAACACACGCAACACTCGTGTTAGAAAATATTTATTTAATCTTTGAAAATACCGTTCACAACACATTATTGTGTTAAATATGGGTTTAACCCTTTAGGTTTCTTGACCACCCATTTATTTACTTTCTTTAACCCTTTCTCTATTCATTTATGGAGATTAATAGATTTACGCGGTTACTTGTCCATTTCACCTTTACCAGAACATTTAATTTATTCTTTCAAGTTAGGTTATATTTACACATTTTACCACACAACCAATTTCTTGACATGTTCCTTATTCCTTTTTTCTTTTCTTGGAATTTTATCATTTACCGCATACTTACACGGGCTCCACACCGACGGCTATACGCACCATATGCTTTAGCAAGTGATTTAGGGTTTTTCACGCAACGGCTCTGGGACCTTCTTGCTTAATTCCAGATGTCATTCGAGTTTCTTTTATGTGTTTTAAGATTTTACAAATGTCCATATTATCCACTTCCTTACTTTTACCCGGTCGAAGCCAAAAACCCGAACTTAACCGTCCTTTTTTCCAATAACACTTAGAAAATTATTTCTTTTCTTTTTTAAGTCCCTTATTCACACACACATGATTTACACTAGATTCATTTACGCCTTACGACTTAATTCATTTTCGCACGTATTAGTGTAAGGACATTCTTTAATATTTTTATTCCATAAAAATGTCCCATTTTAGGTAAATTACCAAACACCTATTGTTTACCAAACTTGAAATTTAGTTCCTTAACAAGTGTTATTTATCAAAATGGTTATTAAGTTTCCAACTTAACATTTAAAACACTTAGCCATTCTAACACTTGTTTAATACCACACTTTTGCCAACTTTCACATTTGTTACTTTAACATCCTTACCACATAAAATTACACATTTTATAGTACTTTTTAGTTCTTAGAAATTAATATTTCTTCCATTTAGCATTAGTAGTCTCATACTATACCTTATTCAATATTTTTTTCCACAAAATATCCATTTTTATTCCTAAGTTGTTCATTGTTAGTCTTACTAGAAAACACACTAAACAACATTATCAGCATTTTTGTTACATAAAATGCTTATTATTTCCCTTTCACTATAAATATACTAAAATAACATTTCTCACGTTTTTACTCTATAAAAATGATTATTATTCCTTTCTACTAATAATACCCACAAATGTTGTTTCCTTACATTTTTATTTCATAAAAATGTCCACTATTTCTTTTTACTAGAAATACACACAAATACCATTTTCTTACATTTTTATTCGATAAAAGGTCCATTATTTATTTTCACTAAAAATACGCACGAATAACATTTACCTTACATTTTTATATCAAATAAATGTATATTTTCAGATTTATAAGAAAACACACAACAATATTATTTTCTAGCATTTTTATTCCATAAAAATATTTATTTTCAGATTTATTAGAAAACACACAATAATAATATTTACTAGCATTTTTATTCCTTAAAAAATATATATTTTAAGATTTATTAGAAAACACACAACAATATTCCATACAAAATGTCTATTTTCAGATTTATTAGAAAACACACAACAATAATATTTTTTAGGATTTTTATTCCATAAAAATGGCTATTTTCAAATTACTAAGAACACGTCATTTTTCTTATATTCCTACTCTTGATTATACACAGCAATAAGATTACAATATTTATCAAAGGGAGTCTCAAATGTAATGAGAGTAGATTACCCCCCTCAAATGACTTCAAAGTGGTGGTGATGGTGAAGATGGGTGACTGCTCCACCTCCATAGGTGGCCATAAAGGGAGTCACAAAAGCTCCACTAAATAGGCCTCCATGGAAGTCCCAACACACTATAATAAAGCTCCGTTAAAACCCTCTTCAAATACCTCCAATAAGACACCATTATAACCCTCTACAAAACCTTCAACAATATATATATATATATATATATATTCTTCCAAAAATATACCCCCTTCAAATACATCTCACAACACCAACAACCAGCTTATATATTTATTTTTGCTGCTTATTTCTTTAACAGATGGGAAGGATATATATTTCTTTAGTGTGGGTGAGTATGGACTACATTGGGAGAGAGGTGGGAAATAACAGATCGAGGGAGAGAGAGAGAGAGAGAGAGTCAGTTGAGCCTTTTGGCAGTGGGGGTTCCAATCCCACGCCCTTATTTATCCTTTATAATCCAATTGTTGTCATGTTTATTGAATAAGGAAACCCTATCTCCAAATTTGCTCCCATATCAGGTATAGGTTAGTCCTCTAACCGACAGCACAATAATGGGAGGGTTATACGGTTGACAGCATTCCAAACAGAAGTTGAAGCAATCAAAATGACACTGTCCAGCCATCGTTCGAGCGATACTCTCATCGTTCAAATGATATTCTCCTATCGCTCAAACCACCTCCATGGTCGTTTAAGCGACTAGCTAGAGGTTTCCAGATTTTTCTTATATTTTTTCTATCTCGAAGTGAGAACCCACAATGTATACTTTTAATTCCATAACTCTTTACCTATGTCTACTAAACACTTCAGCCTTGTCACGTACCCTGGCTTGGCATCTTAACCTTGACGAGTTCTACTCAAGGATCATCCACTCATGCTGGATGGACGGAGCACAAAACGAGTTTCCTTCGAGAAGCTGAAATGTTAGGCTTCCCTCCTTAGGACTAGTGCTACTTATCATTACTGGTAAGAGAAACTATCCTAAATCAAGGTGAATTTACTCCTCTTGACACTTTTCATTAGTCGCCCATCTAGTACAGCTAGTCCTCCAAATTTCAACATGCAGTAACTAACCTCAGTTTTCGAGATCACTTTCATCAAGTGAAACACAACACTCACGTAATTTTAAACATCAAACTTTATGAACCATTACTACCACCCTTAGAACTTCCTATATGATACCCAACTTTAATTATTCTAATGGCATCTTAACTTTCAAGCAGCATTCATGCCTACTGATTTCCTTTATCAGAGTCATTACTAATCACACAGGTAGCAAACTTAGTTACTATAATCAAGCCTAACATTTTATCCCAAGTACTCTGGCTAAAATACATAACGAACCCCATCGTGTTCTAAGCCTCCCAGGTGCACCACATATCATTGGTCAACCTTCTTTCGAAATTATCCTCGAAGGCCATATCATGACACATGCCTAAAATCAAAGGTTATAGTACTAACTCCAAGGCACAGCCACGAATCGTCACGATCTAATCGTACTATAATCACCAATGGTCTACCATCATTTATGTAAACTTCAATACAAAAATGATTCCCAATGGCTCATGAGCGACGGCATCAACTCAATTATTTACCCAAACAACTTACACATCTATTGTGAGGAACCATAAGTCACACCATGGCCTATGTTACACACCCTGAGTTTCACTACTACTAGGGAATGACTATCACTTGAATCAATATTTCATTAGACAAACCTTAGTATATACCTCCAAGGGAACTCGATTTCATAAAATTACAACCCTTTAATATCTAATGAGCGAGTAACTACTATGGTTGATTTGCCATACTATGTAAACCTCATACTATGTAATAATTTACCAATTAATCACAATAAAGTATGCGAGACATCGAGCAATGCCTACGGACACTAAGGCCCATGCCTACGCACTCCACAAGGGATCATATTCCTCAACTCCAAACTATAATCACAAAACTCTAAATTAATACCACCCAGATTTTGGCAGGACTCAAGTAGGTAGTCGGGTATTACCCCGGAGAAGACCCACCCTAATGATGCCGCAAGAGGTCTTATTCTAAACATCACAACTCATATACTTACTACCAAGTCACCACGATTATCAAGGTTCACCCCTAAGTTACCTCAACCATCATGATTATCTAAATCCACATTATAGTCAAGGTACATAAATTGAGATGCACTAAACCCAAGTCCATAACTAAGGTACCTAGTACGTCCCCACCACGGAACTAACACTTATAAACACATTACCGAGTCACTTAATTTCAATCCCGAAATTCACAAGTTTTCCAGCTAAGTCACAATGACCATTACACGACGTTAATACTACTATTAAGGCTCCTTGGTAGGATACAGGACACGACGTATAACCCGTACACCCCAATGTATACACTATCGGTGTCACTAAAGATCCTATTAATTAAATATTGCATTATTCTTTCAATCACTACCCCGATGGGTTACCTAATATTTACTCCCTTGTCACTATAACTCATCATTGTCACTTACGTGACCCATTGCCACAAATGACCCGTAACTCCAATCACAGCTCACGAGATACATTTATCGGCTAACAACCACTAAGGCACTCCCCCACAAGGATAGCATCATACTTAACTAAGGTTAAAGGCGCCTATCCCTAAGTGTTGACCCTCACAAATTTACATTCTCGTCAAATTTACCATTAACCACGGTATTACCACAAGGATCGAATTTGCCTAATCATCACCTCGATATTGACCTCTCACGTATGTCACAACCAAGGCTATATATAATTTAAGTCACGATTTCCCTTTATAATTATGACACTCTAACAATCAATCCCCACCGTTGATTATTAACACTTCGGTGCCATTTGCCCAATGGGCGATACCTCATTCTTATCAACATCTCTAAAAACTCTACGTATAAAAAGACAGGAACACCAAACAGCTCACACTATGAACCTCGGTGTCACCACTTATTGGTTTACGTGGACACTTGTAAATTATTAACACACTTGAAAGAAACGCGAGAGAGATTTATACAACTAGCTCGGATGTATGCCACTTGGCACTAATTTAACTTGTCGTGCTAACCTCTTAGATTTCACCACTAAGGACACGAACTAAACCGTCATGAAACTAGCTTGATCGGCCCAACCACAACGACGTCGAAAGATCCAACACCGAACTCACCACATCACACCCAAAAGGAACCCTGAACCTAGAGCTTTGATACCATTTGTAATGACCTAACCCGAATTTATGGATTACCCATGAGTCAACCCGGACTGAATCGGACATTAGGTGTGAAGTGGAATGGAACAACCTATAAAATGTTGTTAATCCAGTTTTATTTTAATTAACGTTTCACTTTTTAAGCATGCGATACCAATTTCAAGTTAAACTATGTCGAGGACCCGTGGGAGCACCCCAGAGTCTATGTAAACGGAACTACTAACATAAATGTGAAAAGAATACATTTACATGTATAACACCTTCAAAATACGAAACCGCTCACAACCTACTGGAACAAAGTGGGGTTGTGAGCCTATACCCTATGGGATTTTTACAAATGTTATAGAAACGAACAACAAAAATATATAATCACACGCTACAACCACATGCCTGCAAAAATATGTATACATCGACATACATTTGACTTTGAAAGGTGCATATTCCAATGAATTAATATTTTTTACTTTTGAAAACCTTACTCACCTAGATTAATTAACCTTAATCTTTTTAAAGGCTTTCTTTTTCATACTTAGCATTCTAACTTTATTTAAAACACCCGGTTCAACACTTGAAACCTTTCCACTTAATTTATAAAAAACCATTCCTTTACCGGAATTCACGTTTTCATTCATTCCAATAGCCTTTAGTATATTCATAGAAAATCGTCACTTCAACACACGCACCCCCGGTGTTAGAAAATACTTATTTAATCTTTAAAAATCCCATTAAAAACACATTATTGTGCTAAATATTGGTTTACCCTATTTAGGTTGCTTAACCACCCATTTATTTACTTTCTTTAACCCTTTCTCCATTTATTTATGGACATTAATAGATTTACGCAGTTACTTGTCTGATTCACCTTTACCGGAACATTTAATTTATTCTTCCAAGTTAGGTTGTATTAACACATTTTACCACACAACCCATTTCTTGACATGCTCCTTTTTTCTTTTATCTTTTATCTTTTCTCGAAATTTCACCATTTGTTGCATACTTATACGGGCTCCACACCGGCGACAATGCGCACCGTATGCTCTGGCCAGTGATTTAGGACTTTTCACCCAAGGTCTCCAGGCCCTTCTTGCTTTATCCCAGTGTCATCCAAGTTCCTTTTATGTCTTTTAAGATTTTATAAATGTTCACATTATCCACTTCCATACTTTTACCCAATTGTAGCCAAAAACCCCGACTTAACCGTTCGTTTTTCCATTTATACTTGAAAAATTGTTTCTTTTCTTCTTTAACTCCCTTATCCACACACACGTGATTTATACTCGATTCATTCACGCTTTAGAACTTAATTTATTTTCGCACGTATTAGTGCAAGGATATTCTTTAACATTCTTATTCCATAAAAATGTTCCATTTTAAGTAAATTACCAATTCACCCTTTGTTTACCAAACTTTCAATTTAGTTCCTTAACAAGTGTTATTTCTTAAAATGATTACTAAGTTTTCAACTTAACATTTAAAACACTTAGACATTCTAACACTTGTTTAATACCACACTTTTGCCAACTTTCACATTTGTTACTTTAACATCCTTAACACATAAAATCACACCCTTTACATAAGACTACTATTTAGTTCTTAGAAATTAACATTTCTTTCATTTAGAATTAGTAGTCTCATACTATACCTTTTTCAATATTTTGTTTCACAAAATATCCATTTTTACTCCCAAGTTGTTCATTGTTAGTCTTACTAGAAAACACACTAAACAACGTTATCAATATTTTTGTTCCATAAAATGCTAAATATATTCCTTTCACTAGAATTATACTAAAATAACATTTCTCACATTTTTACTCTATAAAAATATTTATTATTCCTTTCTACTAAAAAACACCCACAAATTATATTTCCTTAAATTTTTATTTCATAAAAATGTCCATTATTTCTTTTTACTAGAAATACACACAAACACCATTTTCTTACATTTTTATTCCATAAAAATATTCATTATTGTTTTCACTAGTAATACACACAAATACAATTTTCTTATATTTTTATTCCATAAAAATGTCCATTATTTTTTTCACTAGAAATAAACACAAATACCATTTTTCTTACATTTTAATTTCATAAAAATGTCTATTTTCAAATTTATTAGAAAACACACAAAACAACATTTTCTAGCATTTTTATATCATAAAAATGTCTATTTTCAGATTTATTAGAAAAACACACAACAATAATATTTTCTAGAATTTTTATTTCGTAAAAAATGTCTATTTTCAGATTTATTAGAAAACAAACCAGAATAATATTTTCTAGCATTTTTATTCAATAAAAAATGTCTATTTTCAGATTTATTAGAAAATACACAACAATAATATTTTCTAGCATTTTTATTCCATTAAAATAGTTATTTTCAGATTACTAAGAACACATCATTTTTTTGATATTCCTACTCTTGATCATACACAACAATAAGACTACAAAATTTATCAAATGGAGTCTCAAATGTAATGAGAGTATATTACCCACCTCAAATGACTTCAAAGTGGTGGTGGTGGTGGTGAAAATAGGTGACTCCCCCACCTCCAAAGGTGGCCCTAAAGGGAGTCACAAAAGCTCCACCAAACAGGCCTCTATGGAAGTCCCAACACACTCTAGAAAAGCTCTATTAAAACCCTATTTAAATACCGCCAATAACACACCATTATAAACCTCTATAAAACCTTCGGTAATATATATATATATATATATATATATATATATATATATATATATTCTTCTTAAAATATTCCCCCTTCAAATACATCTCAGAACACCAACAACCAACTGTGACACCCCGCCTAATTAAATATCGGGTGATCAGTACTTTATTAAATTAAATCAAAGTGTCTGGTTGGATCATTCTTAGCATCACTGTCGAAAACAATTTGTCTTTATTAATCACCTAATAAGTAATTAAGCTAAGTGTCAAAATATTTCTTTTCAGAGATTAAGTCGTTTGTTATGATTTAATATACGGAACGATTTTCATGAACACGAATAATATTAAATACCAAACCATCCAAGTGGAATAAACAGACTATATCAATCAATTCAAATAAAATATCCCAAATTGCAGGACAATGAAATAATTTAAAAGAATCCCAACTAAAACAGAATACTGAAATAAATAAAGAGTACAAATCTCTCTGGACTAGATAAAACTAGAAATGGGCGACACATGCCCTATCTAATAATGACTAAATAGAATACTGGGAAGACACGGATGAAGTCATCTACTGCAAGGACCTGCAACTCCCACACTAGCTACAGCACGTCAACAGCCTAAAGATCTAAGTCTGACGCCCCTATGGCTAGGCACTAGTAATACACATATAAACAAGAGAAAGAAGAGATGGCAAGAAACGGGTGGGTCAGAGCCCGGGTGTAAAACATCTTTAAAATAGTTTAGCAAGTATTTAAAATGCTCACCAGTTGATATTACATACATGTTAGTACCTCGACACTCACTTGGTAATTCTCACCCCTCAACTAGTATGCACGACTAACGTACTAATAAACTAATCTAGATAAAGCTAACCCAATTTGCTAGTCTAACCTAATACACTAGTCCAACCCAATTTCCCCTCACCAATTCTGTTTCAAGTAATTGCATAACTATAGTTTATATCTAATAACATTTTCTTATGAATATATTAAGAAAGTTATCATCATCTCAATACAGACTCAAGTTCTCAATCACTTAATCCATTTAATATTAATTATTCAAATTTGATCTACTTACAAGCACAGTAGATTAATCACGGGTATATAAATTTATCACTCACAATATATATGTACTCATAGGGCACCCCACATAAATCTATGGTGTCGGCAATATTCTGGTATCAAGTCCTCGTATCTCTCATACAAAGGGAAATATTAGTCCGGAATCACTCTCGAACTATATTAACACAAAACACACATATTGGAGGTGAAGCATAGTTCCCAGTCACTAAGAGGTCAACATATACCCTCACGTCTCTTAGGACCGTCTGACTATCATTCTCAGATAGCCTGTATCCAGGGATGCTATGTTCTAGGGTACAATTCAATATCCCCCATAAGGTCCAATCGAGATAAAACTGTCCCGACGCGAAAACCTCTGTGATAGCAAGTAGCCCAAGTATGATTACACACAGAAATATATATAATAAATATTCACACATATATTTATATTATCTTCATTCAGATATGTACACACACAACTCATATAATATTCTGACCATACGCGACACGTGGCACCCAAGTCCCACGTATAATTAATCCACTCTTACTTTCTCAATTTCTATAAGTCCTCAAGTGCTTCTCGACTCTCGAAGTGTATCATCATGATAAATATAAAATTAGTAGGTGTACGCTCTCTACCCTACTGGTCTAAGTCGTTCTTAATACTCACAATACCTAATTTAACGTATGCACAAGTTCCACTCCATTTCATAACCCCGAAATCCCACGGTTAAATTTCATATATCAAGTCGCATTACCCGGACCTCGCTTATACCCTACTGGTCCTTCCCAAGTCCCATTATGATATTTAAATTATGTCTAAGGGTTCTTATGCATTTGGGTTGGATTAACATTTAAAAGGGGGAAAAATTAAATTTCCGGAAGGGGTCGATCGATTGATCAAATAATTATTGCCCAGAATTTTGTTTATCAAGTCTATGGGTTTCTTCCAATATAAATCATAGAACCTCCATTAACATGTCCCAAACTCCCAACCAAACATCATGGATGTTACATAAACCAATATGGATGGTTTCTAACATAAAACATTCGTTAATTCCTCAAGAATCGTCATCAAATGGATTAATTCAAGAATTTATCATTTAACTATAGTTTATCTAATTTTCTCAATAATTCCATTAGTTTTCAGATTTCTATCTCTACTGGGCATCAAATTTAGTGGTTAATATTCTATATTTAACAAGATATTCATCCGAACATGGTTTCTACTCCAAATTGCAATAATAATCTCCCAAACAACATTATATTTTCGTGATGTGTTATCAACTAAAGAACAACAAGTTAGATACTTGCCTGGAAGTCAAAGTTCTGATCTGAAGAATTTGAGTGGTATAGCAGCGATCCTCTTCTTCCAATCTAAGCGTTAGTGGTGGAATTGGTGAGGATGGTGTAGGGTTGGTGGTTCTCCTCCATAGGAACCTTCTCTCTTCTCTCTTCCTTAGCCTCTATGAAACTAAAATATTTCTAAACCTCGAGGAATCTAACTCCCATAATATATAACCCTACAATTTTCTTCATTAATTAAGGCCTAAATGGGAAAATTACAAAAATGCCCTCTCGGGTTGTCGGTTAGGCCTAAAAACGTCCCGAGACCCAAACTAAACCCCCGGGTACACTTTTCTGACTATTTCGACCCTTCCAAACACATTGGCTCACTCTAAATGACCATACGGGTCACTTATAATTAATTTACTTTTTATCCCATTACTTTAGTCCCGACGCGATCGACACGCGCATCTCGACTTTATTTCTATAACTATCGTATTATTCACTCGCGACAAATTTTAATAAATTCGATCTCATATGTTACTTTACTCATTAAGTAATATTCAACATAATTCTTACCAATAGTTACTAACTCTCATCACGCTAGTAAATATTTATTTTAAAATTTGGATTAATATTACATTACGTTATCTCAATTTAATTTAATTTAATTAGTCCCATAATTAAAAGCCATAAAAATAGTGGGTATTACATCAACTACTACATTTATTTTCACGAATTATTTCTTTAATAGAGGGGAAGGATATATATATTTATTTGGTATGGGTGAGTATGGGCTACACTAGGAGAGAAGTGGGAAATAACAGATCGAGGGAGAAAAAGAGAGAGAAAGTCAGTTGAGGCTTTTGGCAGTAGGGGTTCCAACCCCACGCCTTTATTTCTCTTTTATAATCCAACACTTGTCATGTTTACTGAATAAGGAAACCATATCTCCAAATTTGTTCCCATATTAGGTATGGGTTATTCCTCCAACCAACAACACAACAATCGG
The DNA here is from genome assembly GCA_949130495.1 of Sambucus nigra. Taxonomy (NCBI): domain Eukaryota; kingdom Viridiplantae; phylum Streptophyta; class Magnoliopsida; order Dipsacales; family Adoxaceae; genus Sambucus; species Sambucus nigra. The sequence continues at coordinate 52,966,469 of OX422219.1, forward strand.
ACGGTTATAAGGTTAAAAGCATTCCAAACAGAAGCCGAAGCAATCAGAATGACACCGTCCAGCTGTCATTCGAGCGACATTCTCTTCGTTCAGTCGGGATTCTCCTCTCGCTTAAACCACCTCCATGGTCGTTTGAGCGACCAGCTAGAGGTTTCCACATATCCCTTCTAAGAATTGTTGGGGGCAAATGTGGATTGAGGTGTGTATATATATATATATATAATTTATAACTATTAATTCTATAATCAAAATTTATAATTCATACATAATCCTTATCCAATAATTCTCTATAATGAATTCTTTACTCACAATTTTCCAATAATTATCATCAAGTCCCTATATTTAAATAATTAAGGATATAATCTAGTCGTACTCATCCAAGTCCACATATTTTTTGTATTATCACAGTTTTACATGGGGTTTAAATAAAATATTTAGTGCGGGGTATTACACTGACAGAGGAAGTATATGTAGAATAGCCTAATGGCATTGTAGATTCCACTCACCCTAACCATGTCTATAGACTTAAGAAGGCCTTTTACGTATTAAAGCAAGCTCCTAGAGCTTGGTATGAGCGCCTCTCGACCTTTTTAGTCAGTAAAGGGTTTGAGCGAGGTGACAACTACCAGACGTTGTTTTTTAGGAAGATATAACACCATGTCTTAATGTTTATGTCAATGATATCATATTTGGTTCCACCTCCATTAATTAAGTAAAGGATTTTTCTTATATAATGCATGTTGAATGCCAAATGTCATTAATGGGGGAATTACAGTACTTCTTAGGTTTGCAAGTCAAATAACTTAGTGATGGTACATTCATAACTCAATTTTAATATGTTAGTCATCTCGTTTTAAAAATTGGGCTTGATTAATCTTAAACATCACTTACACCCATGAGCACATCCATGAAAATATCTAAAAAAGAAAATGGAAAAGAAATTGACCCGACTCTATATAGAAGCATAATAGGGAGTTTGTTATACTTCACTGCATCTAGGTCAGATGTTTCCTTTGTTGTATGTGTTTGTGCATGATATCAATGCACACCTAAAGAAAGTCATATATTGTGTGCAAAACGAGCATTAAATATGTTAAAGGCACGATAAATTTTGGCATATGGTACACAAAAGACACTACTAGCTCTATAGTTACATACACTGATGCCGATTGGGCAGGATGTTCAGACGATAGTAAGACCACATTTAGAGGGATTTATCTTTTCTTGCTCCCATTTGACGTCATTTACGTCACTTTACAAAACCTTTGGACAATATTGTCTTTGAATCACTTAGAAAATCCATAGGTATGATTATGCTTACTTAATATATTATGCCTAATTGTAATAACCATTGTATTTTCATGCTAATAATTGGTTTATGAGGCTTTAGAGCACGAACATTTCACAAATGACAAAATACACCTCTATAATCTGTTTAATGTAAGAGACCCTTGAATCTGCCCTTGTTTATGACATCATTTGTGTAGAATAATTCTTTTTATATCCCTATTTTTATATATCTTTTACCCCGTTGTCTATATGACCAAAATTGGGGGAGAAGAAATTGAGTAACTGGCTTTAGATTTAATAACTTATTTTATCTTGATTCAACTAATATTCACTTTACAGATCAGTTGTACATCTTTTCGTATTTAGGGTAATGGTGTTTATAATAGTTGAGTAATGTATTTTTTCTCTCTTATTTTCGGTTCTAGGATGGTAATAGATTAGCCTTTTTGTATAGAAAATCTAGCGTTTTTATCTTTTTACCCACGAGTACATGTTACTAAAGGAAACTTTATCTCCAATATCCAAAAAGAGAGATTGAGAACACACCATATGGTTGACTTAATTAAGTTTGTATCATATAGGAGTTCCAACTAGTTTGGATATGTAGACAAAATAGGATATATTTTTTTTAGCATTTTCTCCATGGTATTGCAAAACTTCACCAATAATTGAACCAGTCCAAGATGACCTAATTGCCATAAAGGAAAGTAATTTGATGCATTGAACACACTCCAGGACACAATTCATGCATATTATGGTGTGGGTGTGTGTATATGTGTTAAAATATTTTTAGGATTTTTTCTAAACATTTTTAGAATATTTTTAAACATTTAAAATGATTTTTTAAAATATTTAAAATCAAGGTTTTAAAATGTTGCGAACTTAAATTTAATTATTTTTAATCCTAATAAACTTCCCAAGGTAGAATATAAAATAGGCAGAGACTTTTAGGGTAGCGAATTGGATTAAGTAGAACTCTTAAAACGTGCATTTGCAACGGTTGTTAGGGCGATGTATGATGGCTTCTAGTTAGAGGAATTTGTGTTTCTGTTGTCTCACAAATCTGAGGATGATTGATAACCCTTAGATCTATTTTAATCAACGTACTAAATTTTATCTCAATCAATCCAAGTGAGGTTAAAAATACCAAATAGGAATAAGCGGTTGTGCGGTCCATCTTCCACCTTTAGATTTGAATTCGAATAGATGAATTAATCACCACCGTTCATTTGCTTCAATTGTCCAAAAGGTTCTTCATCTAGTATAAATAAGGACCATAGCTGAGGCATTTAAAGATTTACCACTTCGGACATTTTAGAGAAACATAGATAAGAATGGAGAGTACAGAGAGAAAAGAGAAAGGTTAGAGAGAGAGAGAACCAAAAATATTAGTTAGAAATTCATTAGTTTTTCACCCAAACACCAAACCCAAACACTTTCGTAGTTAACTCCAATCAGAAAACCATCCTTGAGTGTTAATTTCATTCGGTTTTCTTGAGTGTTTCTTGGTTTAAAAGTCTGAAGAAAACTCTTTATACTTTATCTCTCTTAGGAACCCTAATCTCACTATAGATCTCATATTTCTTTTTAGAAATTATGAAAAATATGTTGAGATACATTTTCACATATATCTAGGGTTTATATTCATTCTCATGTTTGGATCTTGTTTTGTATTTGTATATTTGTTTAAGATCCATTCTCCATTTTCATTTTTCTTGAAAAAGAGACTTCAAATCAGTCTATATTTGAGATCTGAAAGATTCGTTTCCAAAACTAAGTTTTAATTAGATCTGTTTTTTGAAAGATTTACTTTAGGTCTAAAATAAGTTTACTTTTCTTGAGAAGTGAAACCCTACATCTCATATAGAAATTATGATTCATAGGACTGTCTGTATAAATATTTTGAGAGAAGTGAGTTGCATGTTGCATTTTCCAGCACTTCATAGTCACATACACTCTCACACGAACACCTAGTAAAAGTATGGATCCTTACAGTGATTTTGTGTTGACTGAGTCCATCAAAGTAAGGGAGCAAGGAGTCAAAGCAAAAAAACTATCAGGGAGATCAAAGCCAAAATCAAAACACCGTGGAGGAGGTTTTTGCTTATTTAGGTATAATTTTGTTCTTTAGCCTAGGATCTTGTGTTGCATGTTAATGTTCTTGTAACTATTATATCATTGTTTATAGTGTATTTTTTTGGTTGTGGCGTAGAGGTCACCATGGAAGATTTGAGGTTTTATCACATTAAAAATCACCGTGTCAACTTATCATTTTTGTTCTAAATTTCTTACATGGCTTGGTTTCAATAAAACAACTAGTATAGGTTTATGATTTAAAACCTAAGGTGATCAGGTTACCAAGTCTAACATCCAATAAAATCAGTTTTATACACAATTTATGTTTTAAAATATCAAAAAGGAGTTTCCTAAATGAGTTTACTTTCGAAAGTTTACTTAATATTTAACTTTGTGTTATAAACTTAGTGAACATTTTTCAAAATCACACAAGATAACACAAAATATTGGCGATTCACAATGTTCCTATGTCCACGGGGTGCTTCACAAGGCAAAAATCGAGCATCGTGTAAATACTCTTGTCGTTGTCGTCGGTGTTGCACCTCAATAGAAAAAACCTATACTTTAAGTACACAGGTTTTATACGTATAGCGGCGAGTTCGGATATTGAATCCACTAGGAATGTCGTCTAAATTTAATTGATTTATTACTTCTAAAAGAAAGTGTAAAAGTATGGGGGAAGAAAGAAAAATAAGATAAAGAAAAAAATTATGGGGTAAAAAATATAAAAAAAGTAAAGAGAAGAATCTTGACAGGAGTAAGGAGGAAGGTTCATGGGTAGGTATTGTTTGGTCTAGATCTAGTGGTCCTAGCGCTGCCACGTGGACATTCACGATGGCACCACGTGGCACGCCACATTTTTTTTGCAAAACCAAGCTAATTTCTAAGGGGAGACTCGAACCTAAGTCCCAACCCCCACCCCCCAAAAAAAACTCCCTTCGCGTGAACCATCTCTGCTAAGAGAGTATTTAATATATATATATATATATATATATATATATATATATATATATATATGCAGAGAGAGAGATAGATAGATAGATAGATAGATAGATAGATAGATAGATAGAGAGAGAGAGAGAGAGAGAGAGAGAGAGAGAGAGAGAGAGAGATCACACCATACATCACACCTAGATAGATAGATAGATAGATAGATAGATAGATAGATAGATAGATAGATAGATAGATAGATAGATAGATAGATAGATAGATAGATAGATAGATAGATAGATAGAGAGAGAGAGAGAGAGAGATAGAGAGAGAAGGGGGGAGGCTCTCCTACATCACACTCTATATATCACACCATACATCACACCTAGTTTTAGGTCCTAAGAAACCTTTTTTCAAAAAGTTATATGTGACTGAGAGATTGACAACGCTTGAAGATCAACTGTGCATGGATGGTAAAAAGTAAAAAAAATATATACAAATATATGTACATAGTAATAAATAAATCAAATTTTAAAACAAAGCACTTCCCGGCAACAGTGATATTTGATTGAGTGAATTGTCGGAATCAAAATAATAAATCTATTAAGTTTTAAAGCAAATCATTCCATGTAAACGTTGCCATTTTGATTGAGTGAGTTGTTAGGATCAAAATAATAAATCAATTAAGTTTTAAAGCAAATCGTTCTCCGATAACGGCGCCATTTTGATGGGCGAAAATCTAGTGTTGTGTAAAATACGCATGTCGTTGTCGTCGATTTTGCAACTCAATAAAAAAATTCTAAACTTTAACTACACATATTTTATATGTATAGTGGCAAGTTAGGGTATCAAATCTACAGTGAATGTCATTAATTTAGTGGATTTATTGCTTCTAAAAGAAAGTGTAAAAGATGAATTTTTTAAAATATTTTTATACTACAATTTATCTAGGCGAATATTTAAAAAATAAATTAATTTCCAACTATAAAAAGCATAAGTTGAGAATTAAATCTCACTTCAGAATACGTAGCACAAATAGTTATATAGTTAGACACATTTTAAAATACGATTAATAATTATTTAAACTCGGAGTGTCACTCTCAAATTTTCATAGAAGTCTAAATATGAGTTTGGCATCAACAATAATCCCAAAATTACACACTATCGAAAATATGGTGCATACGTGATATACCCCTTAAGGTCCGAAAGGTAATTTTTAAAATAATCAACCCGTTAAAACCGGCCTATTCCATCATACATCGCAAACCTAATTAAAATTACCTAGAAATTATTATTAAATAATTAAATTAATTAGTGTGTGAATAAACCATTTTGTAAGGAAGAAAAATAATTTTAATGTGAGCAACTAATTATGAAAGCATTAAACTAATCATAGAAAACGAAAAAAATAAGAGAACAAATTATTAATGTCTATAATTACAAATTACAAAACTAAAAACGTACTACTCTAAAGATTCAGACTAAGATGATATAAAGATGCCCAAATAATATAGCCCTTTATAGGTAAAAAAAATAGTTTGGGGATACCATTGAAATTTCACATAATGATGGGTGACTTAATAAAATATCGAAAAATGTTTATGGGCAAGGGGGTATTTAATTAAACATATGGATTGCCGATCAAAAGAGTGGTGGAGAAAGAATATAAAATTTGATTTCTTTTAAAAAGAAAAGAGGAGAAAGAATAAAGAAGTATGGGAGAAGAAAGAAAAATAAGATAAAGAAAGAAATTATGGGGTAAAAATATAATAAGAGAAAGAGAAGAATCTCAGCAGTAGTAGGGAGGAATATGTGTGGGTAAGGGTTGTTTGTGCTAGAGGTGATGGTCCTAGCACTGCTATGAGGACAACCTGGATGGCACCACGTAGCGCTCCAAGGATTTTTTCTAAAACCATAATTTCTTCGTTTGAGATTGGAATTGTAACAACCCTCTCTTTTAGGAGGCTGATTTTATATTAATTTACCGCATAAGGTAATTATATAAAATGTTGTAACCGGAGTAAATATTAATTTAATGAGTTAGAAGTTAATATTTACTAGATTGATGCATATTTACAGTATGTGAAAGTAAATATCATCAGGTTTCATGTTTTATAGTGTCATATATTTTAAATGACATTATGGTTTAAATGAAATTGGAACTAGAAATAATTTATAAAATTGTCGGATGCCAGTTTAGAGGGTGTAGTTGGTCTCAGAAAGTGCGAGACAGTCAAAATAAGTGCCATATTGTATTTTTGGATTTTGGACACTTTTACCTGGTTTTAACTTAAACGCGTATTGGGAGTCATTTTAATGTGGTATTAACCACTTAAGTTGGAGACTTTAGACTTAAGCCATGATTTTAAGCCTTGCCCCTTATTTCATTTCTCATTTGTGTGTGTTACCTTCGAGAGAAAAAGAGAGATGAAGAGAAAAATGGAGAAATGAGAGAGATTGGAGATTGAAGATGGATTGTTGCTTCTACCCAAAAGAAATCTGAGATTACAACCCTAAGGCAAGTTTTCTACTTGCTAATATATTATTTAAGATGTATAAATTGTGTGATAGTTGTGTATTTATATTTATAGTTTAAATGTGGAATTTATGGGATTTAAGCCCTAATCTTAGTCTTGATGATAAAACTTTGGGTTGTAGTTGTTATTAATCATGTAGGATGAGTTTGGGGTGGATAAATACCGTTGGTTGTGTGTAAAATGGAAGAGATTTGGGGTTTGGAGAAATTAGGGTTCATAACCCTTCGTAGCCATTCTTGGCAAAATTACAGGACCGAATCGATTTGGCCCTTGGGGCGAATCGATTCGCTAAGAGTCAGTTTCCCAGGTCTAGGTACCCGAATCGATTCGAGTTAAGGCCGAATCGATTCAGCAGTTGCAGAATCCAAGGTTTTGTGTCCGAACCGATTCGCTATTTGGGCGAATCGATTCGGATTCATGCTGTTTTTGAGTTATTTTTGCTTAACTCAGCTTTTCTCCTTTTTCTTTAAATCTTGAGCCTAGGAACCTTCTTGAATGAAGTAAACTTAGAGTCCTAGAGTGTGAGAAGAGTTAGTTGATTACCCTACATTAGGAATGGGTTATGTGGGGATTTTTCGGGGTTATGCCTATTGATGATAGGGCATTCTTTTCTTCTAGTTAATTTCTATAAAACTAGGAGATGTAGTGTTATGTTTGGGAGACTTTAGAAGCTCAATTGAGCTATACTAGTTTTTATGGTTTATATTATCACCCCAAAAGAATGTTGGGAGATTTTAGAAGCTCAATTGAGCTATGTTAACCTTGATGGTTCTTAATAACGCTGTAAAAGAATGTTGGAAGAATAAATTGAAAGACTATTCATTCCTTTGAGGTATGATAGTATTAGGGTTTTAAAGTAATACCCCAAAGTGTTTGAAGATAATTAAGAGTTTATTCACTCTTTTGAGGTTGTAGTTACGATATAAGTTATTGATATACCCAGATATACCCTCCTGGACGGACGACCCCTCAGGGGGCCGACCTTTTATCAGGCCCCGGACGACCCCTCAGGGGACCGACCCTTCATCAGGCCCCGGACGACCCCTAAAGGGGCCGACCCTTCACCAGGCCCCGGACGACCCCCTCAGGGGACCGACCCTTCATCATGTTCCAGATGACCCCTCAGGGGGCCGACCCTTCACCAGGCTCCGGACGCATCGTCCCTTCACCAAGCCCCGGACGAACCCTCAGGGGGCCGACCCTTCAACAGGCTCCAGACGAAACTCCGAGGGTACGATAGTACGAGGCCAGAATTGGGCCAGACTCACTGCCGGAAGGAACTTTTCCCTCGGCCTCGGCTCATAGGCCGAGGGTGACATCATCACAGTGCGTGGTTTGGGAGACACGTGTAACAGTGCGCGTGAGGCTCACATGGCACGTGGGAGACCGTTATAACAAAATCACACCCTCACGTGAGGGAATATTATATCATCATTTGGCATCTACAGGTGTCAACAGGGGATTGGCTAGATCATCATTCACATGCACCATGCATACTTGGGTGGGGGTGCACTACGCCCTCCAAGACCTATATATACTTGTCACCTACAACCCTACAAGGGATGGATCAATTTATTTTAACCCTAACTAAAATTCTTCTTGTACACACAGTAGAGAGAGGAAGTGAGCTTATGTGCATTATATCCAAGGCCATTAGTGCCCATACTTAGAGGATCACACACTCACAGTGGATGTAGGCCAAATTGGTTGAACCACTATACATCATTGTTTTATCTCCTCTTATACTCATCCCCTTCTACATACTTATACACTTATACATCTCTATGGATGCTATGGTTACTACTGTTTGAGCTCATTATCACTTATCCGGTGGTGCTAAATCTCAGCATCATCAGTTTGGCGCCGTCTGTGGGAACGAGAAGACATCTCTTCCTTTGAACAGCTTGGCCTCACTCGACACTCTGGTGGTGAACTAACACTCCCCCTAAGAGGAGGTGTTTCACCATTGAAAGAGACCCACTAAGGTTCCCAATCTCACCAGTCTTTTCTTCAGCTCAACTTTTCATAGCTCAAGCACATGGCACCTGAGATGCCACCACCACCGCTTCCCCCACCGGATGATGGGGGAAGACCCAGTTCCAGTCAGCCGCCGCCTCAGTCTGAGATGGCTGATGTGGCGGCAGCCCTTAAGTCTCTGGCAGCAAGCCAGCGGATGATGTAGGAGCAGTTCACAGCTCTAAACCAGAACATACTGAGACCACCAGGGGTTTCACCTGAGATGATTACTCCGACAGCTGCTCCAGGACAGCACGAGGCCAGGGGACCACCCCTGGCACCACGCAAAGACCTGCCACCCCCTCAGCGGCGTAGGGATGTTGCTGACCCCCGGAATCTATACCTGGGGAGGCAAGAAAACCCTTGCCCTGAAGACAGGTATGGAAATTTGGAGGGAGAAGAGGCCCCAATAGAATGTTGGGAACCATATGAGGTCTCCAATAATACTGTACGACCTCTCCAGGATAGTAGAGGAAAGTGCGGGAGACCAAACCCTGATGATCGCCCAAGAGGCTCTACTTTTGATCGCTTGAGCAGGGGGTCAACCTTCGAGAGGCTAGGCCCAGTAAATGACCTGAGGGATAAATTGTCCAGGTTAAGAAGTGCTGCGAGGTCCAGGAGGGAGGCAGCAGATGGCCGACCCCAAGGACGGGATGACGGCCAAAGGGAAGTAAACAGCCGACATAGGCCTGCCGCAGCAGAACCCTCCGTCCACCTCAAAGATGCGACAGGGGATAACATCGGCCAAGCCAACCCTGTGAGGCCCTGGAATGACTCAATCCAGCGATTGGAGGATAAGATTGGCGACATACTGAAGAGCCGAGACCCTCTTCAGAGGGGATACACCATAGGCTCACCCTTTGTGGCTAAGATAGTCAACTTCCCCACGCCATCAAAGTTCAAGCCACCTGTGGTCACCCCAAGATATGAAGGGATCACCAACCCTGTCCACCACGTGGAGATGTATCAATCAGCAGCAGACATATACTCTATCTCAGATGAGATGAGATGTCGTGCCTTTTCTGGTACCCTGACAGGGGCTGCACATGTCTGGTACATGTCTCTTCCAAAAAATTCCATTGAAAACTTTAAGCAGTTGGCAGACCTGTTCGTCCACAACTTTTGCTTTGGGGTGAGGCCACAGAAGAAGAGCACCCACCTGCTCTATGTTAAGCAGGGGAAGAATGAGAGTCTGAGGGACTACATAGCCAGATTAAATAAGGAGAAGCTGGAGGTGGAAGACTATGAGGAGAGCATGGCTATGACAGCCCTGATTGGAGGACTCCAAAAGGGCAAGCTACTATATAAGCTTGCTGAAGACCCTCCAAGGACGATGGTTGAGCTGCTGTCGGCAGCAGGAAAGGTGATGAACGCCGAAGAGACGATGGCCGTAAAATATGAAGACGAAAAAGGAGGTGCTAGTGGGGGTAAATACCCTAAGAAGAACAAAGAGGGGAAGAAGAGGTCCACGGATGACAAGTTCGCTGGTTATACCCCTTTAACGGTCAGTTGTGAACAGATTCTCAATGAGATAAAGAGTGGCTGGTCCCTGAAGTGGCCTGAGAAGCTGAGAGCAGCTCCCAGCAAGAGGAATAAGAACCTGTGGTGTGAATTCCACCAAGACCACGGCCACCTAACAGACAAATGCTTTGCTCTAAAAGAAGAGATTGAGAAGATGCTGAAAAAAGGGAAGCTCAAAAAGTACGTGGACAAAGAGGCCTTCAAGAGGGGCCGAGGGGACGACCCCAGAAAGAAGCGAGGCGATGCATGTAGAGAAGGTCCTCAAAAAAGAGGGGACGACCCTTCTGATGATGAGAACGACCCTGACCTCCCGCCGAGAGACGACCACGGCCCTATCAAGAGGCTTAATATGATCTCGCTCGGTGTGGGAATGATCTCCGGGGGTCTAGAAGGAGGTGGGTCTGAGGTCGCCGACAGGAAGGCCCATGTGGCTGAGGCCAAGGCAGTGACGAAGACAGTACAATCAACCTCTATGGAGGTCAAGTCAGAAAAGAGGAAGAAGGTTGATATGGACACTCTGATAGTGGGATTTTCAAGAATGGACTTCAAAGGCCTCTTAGCCCCACATGATGACCCTCTCGTCATCACTACCAGGGTGCATGGGTGCGAGGTGCCGAGGATCCTGGTAGATGGGGGCTCATCTGCAGATGTGATGTTTTGGCCATGCTTCAAAGCCTTAGGCCCCAGTCGTTCCAGACTTATCCCATACCATCATCCATTGATTGGGTTCAGTGGGGAAAAGGTTCATCCCCTGAAATATATGAGGCTGATGTCAGGATGGGGGATGAATGGTCGAGATGGCTCACCAAGAAGGTCAGTTTCTTTGTGATGACGAGCATGTGTTTTCGGCCTATAACATCATACTGGGGCGCGTGGACCTCAAAGGGTTTGAAGCTGTGCCGTCTATGGTCCATCAGATGATCAAATTTCCTACTCCTTACGGGCTGGGGGAAGTTCAAGGAGACCAGACGACAGCGCGAGAATGTTACTACAACTCCGCTGAAGAAAGGGAGACACACAAGAAGGCTACGACCACTTACAATATTGATACCCTAGACCCCAGGGATGAGACGAAGCTAAAGAAAGGAGAAGTCGCGGAAGAGGTAGAATCCATCATCCTCGATGAGGATGACACGGAAAAAACCGTCCAAGTTGGCAAGTCTCTGAAGCCCAACATCAAGGAAGACCTCATTAAACTGTTAAGGAGAAGACAAAGCATCTTCGCATGGAGTCATGTAGATATGCCAGGGATTGACCCTGAAATCATGTGCCACAAGCTCAATGTGGTAGAGGGAGTGAAGTCAGTAAAGAAGAAGAGGAGAATTTACTCTACAGAGAAGTATGAGGTCATCAGGGACGAGGTCAAAAAATTATAAGACGCTGAATTTATCAGAGAGGTCATCTACCCTGAATGGCTGTCCAATGCAGTCATCGTCCCAAAGGCCAACGGGAAGTGGAGAATGTGTGTGGACTTTACAGACCTCAATAAACACTGTCCCAAAGATATCTTCCCTCTCCCCCGCATTGACCATATGGTAGACGCTACCGCAGGCCATGAGCTCATGAGCTTCATGGATGCCTATTCAGGGTATAACCAGATCTTCATGAACCCTGAAGACTCGGAGAGGACAGCCTTCATCACTGACAAGGGGACGTACTGTTATAGGGTCATACCCTTTGGCCTAAAAAATGCGGGGGCTACGTACCAGCGCCTCGTAAATAAAATGTTCGAAGACCAAATTGGAAAGTCTATGAAGGTCTATGTAGATGACATGCTGACTAAGAGTCTGAAGGCAGAGGATCATGTGGCAGACCTGGAGAAGACCTTTGATACGATGGACAAATACAAGATGAAGCTTAATCCGGCCAAGTGTGTCTTCGGGGTCGGAGAAGGGAAGTTCTTGGGTTCATTGTCAATCAAAGAGGCATCGAGGCCAATCCTGAAAAGATAAAGGCCCTTGTTGAAATGAAGACCCCCAAGTCCATTAAAGATGTTCAGAGGCTCACAGGGAGAGTTGCTTCCCTGAACAGGTTCGTGTCTAAGGCCACAGACAAGTGTTTGCCATTCTTTAAGATCCTTAGGAAGGCCTTCGAATGGAGTGAAGAGTGTGATGAGGCTTTCAGGGAACTAAAGTCATACTTAGGGTCTCTCTTACTGCTGTCACGACCCGTGCAGGGTGAACGACTTTATGTATACCTCGTCGTCTCAGAGTCGGCCATCAGTGCAGCCATTGTGAGAGACAAAGATGGGATACAGAAACCTGTGTATTTCAACAGCAAGGCACTCCAGGGGGTAGAGTAAAGATACCCGAGGATGGAGAAGTTAGCCTACGCCTTAATCCATGCCTCAAGGAAAATGAAGTCATACTTCCAGTCCCATACAATGGTCATCCTCGCCGACTCTCCTCTTAGGCAGGTCCTACATAAGCCAAAAAAATCAGTCAGGCTAATGGCCTGGGCAATAGAGCTGGGGGAGTTTGACATAGTTGAAAGTGCGGAAGCCCCCAATTTTTAAATTCAAATATAATGAAATGGTTCAAATTTTAATTTTCAAAAGTTATTTAAAATTTTCTTTTCTTAAAGAGAACAAACCAACTTATGAAAAAATTAAAACTAAACGAAAAGTGAAATTAAACTACACACACAATTTTCATTTAGACTTAAACACACATTAATCCAATTCAAGTTAAACTTGCATGCTATCAAGATAAAGTAATTTTGCACTTGAATTAAATTGAACATACCCAAACATTAAATTTTCACCAAATTAAATAGATTTTGATTTTGAACTAATTTTATCTTTTAGTCCTAAGCATGCATCTAGGTGATATAGCAAGATAAAATAAATATCAATCGCACTACGCCGGATGTACGAGGAAAACCCAAATGGGAAAAACCTCGGACGGCCCTAGCCACGAATTCACTAAGTATGGTAGTTTTTACAAAGACTCGACACAAGAGGACTTACACAAACTGACTTGAGTCCGTCCAAGCCTTGACGCGCTCCTTCGGTCTTCAACCTCCGCCTAGTGTATAACCGTGGACTCCTCCACAGTCTCGAACTCCATCGATGGGGCTATGGTCACCGTCAACCCACACGCGAAGCCTTTCTTCGAGTGAGAATACCGCAATAAACTTTTCTTCTTTTTTGGGGTAGAGAAGAACCCAAACTCTCTTCTTGTTGGTGTAGAGAAAACCGGGTGCCAAAAGTCTCCAAGCAATGATATATCAATAGGTACTTGGAATAAACTAAATAAATGGGTGTGTATGTAATTTTTGATGAGTTTAATCCATAAAAATCAAACACAAAATATGGAACTTTTTCTTAAAAGTTTTGCTCTCAAAAGACTCTTACAATGTGAAAAAGTTGTCTTCAAAAAGTTAGTTCCCGCACTTAAGAAGTATGTCAAAAAGGAAGTGGGGCAAAGTAGTGGAAAAGTGGAAAAAACTGGCTTAAAACTGTTCCCGCTGTTTTCTCGTTAGAAATCTCGTTCGAACGAGACTTCTAACGAAGAGACAGAAAGGAAAAAAAATTCTCATTTGAAATCTAACGCGATCTCAGGCCATGGTTCTAGATAATTTTGATACGAACGCGTGGCCGCCAGTTTCGTGTCATTCTGATTTTTTTTGGATTTGATATGATTTTTTTACTGAAAGGTGTCCGAGAACAAAATATTTAGAATTATGAATTCAAAAAAGTTTACAAAAAAGTTCTAACACCCAAAATAAATTTCTAACATACACCCAATAAATAATGTTCCAAGCTCCTATATATATATATTAAAAATGCATTCATACCTTAGGAGCAATGGAACCATGTTGATGACGTAGAAACGAGGCACAAACACACACGACATTAGATGAAGCTTTAATATCTTGGCCGCTACGTCTTCAACAAACACGTCATAGGCTTGAATGGATAAACTTTAACTCTATCCTATGACTCAAATGTTTTTGTCCGGAATTGAGCCAAAAACTACAAAGGACTCAATTGGAAATTTGTGTCCTTACAATAGTGTATCAGCCTAGGACGGCCATCAAGGGGCAAGCTCTGGCGGATTTCGTGGATGAGTTTACTTGGGAAGGTGATGAAGCCGAGGGTGAGACCCTCGAGAAGACAGATACACAACAAGAGAGGCCCACCGACACACCCGCAGATGGGGTTGAGACAAGCACCACCAGAAGGAAAGCTGCTGAAAACGAAGAGGGAAGATATATCTTTAGACAGGGATCCCTCTCCGAGGGAAGTTTCTCAGAAGAACGCACTGTGTGGAGTCTCTTCGTCGACGGGTCCTCTTGCGAAAGCGGGAGCGGAGATGGGTTAATAGTATCAGCACCCGACGGCATAGACATTGAGTACGCCCTGAGGTTCAATTTCAAAGCCTCCAACAACGAGGCTGAATATGAGGCCTTGGTAGCAGGCCTCTCCTTGGCCAAGTCTCTTAGTGTCGGCCAGATTTTGGTCCATAGTGATTCAAGGCTAGTAGTGAATCAAATACTAGGAGCTTACGGGGCTAAGGACGAGAGGATGGCTAGGTACCTTGAGAAAGTGAGGTCATTACTGAAAGGCTTCAGAGAAGTAAAATTAAAGAGGATACCTAGGCTCGACAATGGCCGTGCTGATGCCCTTGCGAGGTTGGCCTCGGCAACTAGGACAGACATCAGGAGGACGGTCCCAGTAGAAATTTTGCTTCAGCCAACTATTGAAGACACCGAGGGAACACTTGGCAATTGCCTAAATGTTTCTCAAGAAGCCTCATGGATGGACCCTCTGATCAGATACATTAAAGAGGGTGAGATGCCAGAGGCAAGGCAAGAAAAAAAGAAGCTGAGGTACAGGGCTGCAAAATTCACTGTCATCGGAGACACCTTGTACAAAAAGGGGTTTTTGCTCCCCTTGCTTAGGTGTGTGCATCCCTCAGAAGTTCCTTACATTTTGCAAGATGTGCACGAAGGATCGTGCTCAAGCCACATCGGGGGCATATCCTTAGCGAAGAGGGTGATCACCCAGGGATACTGGTGGCCGACCTTGGGGAAAGACGCAGCGACATATGTAAAAAAGTGTGACAAATGTCAAAGATTTGCCACCATCCCTCACCATCCCCATCAGCCTCTTACCTCGATTACATCCCCATGGCCATTTGCAGTGTGGGGAATTGACCTAGTAGGACCCTTGCCTAGGGCCATCAATAACTATCGGTTCCTCATCGTAGCCATTGACTATTTTTCAAAATGGGTGGAGGCGGAGCCGATGGTGACGATCACAGAGCTGAAGACCTTCCAGTTCATCTAGAAAAATATTATTTGTAGATATGGTCTCCCCAATACCCTCATCTCGGATAACGAGAGTCAGTTCAAGAATACCTCTCTACAAAAATACTGTGAAAGGGTGAGTATCAAACAATTTTTCTCCACCCCAGGCCGACCTCAGGCCAATGGGCAAACAGAAGTTACAAATAGGACAATCCTAGATGGAATTAAGAAGAGGCTTGAGGAGGCAAAAGGAAGATGGGTCGAGGAGTTATATGCCGTGTTGTGGGCGTACAGGACGACAGTGAGGACCTCTACTGGAGAGACCTCATTCGTGCTAGATTATGGCTCAGAAGCCGTCATCCCCACCGAAATTGAGTTTCCTACGCATAGAGTCCAAATGTATGACCCCCAGAAAAATGCGAAAGAGAGGAGACTCGACTTAGAACTGATTGAGGAAAGGAGGGAGGACGCTGAGATAAGGCAGGCTTCCTACCAGCAGAGGACCGCAAGGTTTTACAATCAGAGGGTGAAACAGAGGCCTATCGCAGTGGGGGACTTGGTCCTCAAGAAGACTTGGTAAAAGCCCAACAAGCTCCATCCTATTTGGCATGGCCCATATAGGGTCATCGATGAAGTTGTCCCTGGGACCTATAGACTAGAAAACCTAGAAGGGGAACCCTTTTCCAACCCCTGGAATGCAGATCATTTGAAGAAATACTATCAGTAGTGTTGTAAGGTCTTGATAGACCATAATTGTAATAAGAGTTGCTCCAACAGGACACTTTGGAAAATTAATGAGAAATATCAGTGTTTCCCCTCATCCTGTGGTTATCAGTTCTAGTACGCATGGAAACATCTACAGAGAACCACCCTCGTCTATAATGAGGGCCAGTGGAGGGGCCGACCCCACCACTGTCCTCAACAAAGACGAGGGAAAACTTTATTAAAAACCATTAATTTGGTAAGTTGAACCCTCGGATATAATGAGGGCCAGCGGAGGGGACGACCCCACCACTGTCCTCAAGAAAGATGAAGGAAAACTTTATCAAAAACCATTAATTTGGTAAGTTGATCCCTCGGCTATAATGAGGGCCAGTGGAGGGGACGACTCCACCACTATCCTCAAGAAAGACGAGGGAAAACTTTATCAAAAACCATTAATTTGGTAAGTTGATCCCTCGGCTATAATGAGGGCCAGCGGAGGGGACGACCCCACCACTGTCCTCAAGAAAGACGAGGGAAAACTTTATTAAAAACCATTAATTTGGTAAGTTGATCCCTCGGCTATAATGAGGGCCAGTGGAGGGGACGACCCCACCACTTTCCTCAAGAAAGACGAGGGGAAACCTCGTTAAAAACCATTAATTTGGTAAGTTGATCCCTCGGCTATAATGAGGGACAGTGGGGGGGACGACCCCACCACTGTCCTCAAGAAATACGAGGGAAAACTTTATCAAAAACCATTAATTTGGTAAGTTGATCCCTCGGCTATAATGAGGGCCAGCAGAGGGGACGACCCTACCACTGTCCTCAAGAAAGACGAGGGAAAACTTTATTAAAACCATTAGTTTGGTAGTTTGATTCCTCAGCTATAATGAGGGCCAGCGGAGGGAACGACCCTACCACTGTCCTCAAGAAAGACGAGGGAAAACTTTATTAAAACCATTAGTTTGGTAGTTTGATTCCTCGGCTATAATGAGGGCCAGTGGAGGGGACGACCCCACCACTGTCCTCAAGAAAGACGAGGGAGAGGTTAGTGGCATTAACAAAAACAAAGCAAACCAAACAAGAAGCAAATATGGAAGACAGTAAAGAAGACGATAGTATTAATGAAATGCCAGTGTTATACAAAATATCAAGTGTTCTGCAAGTAAAGTACAAAAACGTTGATTACACGAAGAGGGTATTGGCTACAAACAGCCACCCTATTGAGCAAGATCAGAGGGCAAGGCCTCGACATCAATGCGAGGCTCTTCGATGACTATGACAGGCTGACCCTCAGACGTGCCCATACCTTCGACATGCTGAGACTCCACTTGATCTAAGGCTTCAGCAATGAGGGGATCATCCAGCTGAACTGCTTCAAGAGAAGGTCGAACATATGACACTGCATCAGCGAACTTTAAGACGACCCATCGACAGGCCATCTTAATTCCTCTCTCCAAGTATTCAAGGCCGAAGTCTTGAAACTCGTATGAGAGTTTGTAGGCCTCCACAGCATCGGCCTCGGCTTTCTTAACAGCTGCTTCCAGATCGGCCTTGTGCTGAGCCTCCAAGTTGAGTAAAGCCTCATCCTTCTCCTTTATGAGCAAGTCCTTGGCCTGCTGGTCGGCATCGTGCTGCCTCATCAACTCATCTAAGACCCTGGCATGATCGGTCCTAGCACTCTCGAGTTCAGCCCTCGCAGTCTCGAACTCTGTCTGCAGGTCGGCCTTATGCTGAATGGCCCTTTCGGCCTCATGGAACTTTGCCTGATTTTCTGCCATCCACTTTGTGGCCGAGGTGAAGGCACAGACGGACTGCATAGAAAAATAAACACATGTCAAGAGGCCGAGGAAACTGTTATTGAAAGAATGAAATTTAAGAAGTGGGTCAGGACCAATACTTGTGCAAGGGCGTGCAGACCATAGTCGTACACTTTGGCAGGAGGCATCTTCGACAGGAACTCGTAGTCAGAGGCCGAAGGTGCAGAAAACATTGAGGCCTTGGCTGCCCTCAAGTTTACAATGAGTGATGAGGGCTCGGCCCTCAGATGTGTCAGGTTTTGAGACCAGAAGGCCCCCATACTGGATGAAGAGGCCATCCCCTCAGATGCTTCGACCCTGGCCCTCGTTCGAGAATCCGACCGAGGGTCAATAGGGGCCTCAGGCTCCTTTCTTTTATGGCTATCGGTGGTCGGCTCCACCACCGTCACCCCGGCGACCCTCGTCTTCCTCAGAGCCTACTGAGGCTCCTTCCCTTTCTTCTTGCTCAGACCAGACAACAGGCTCGGAGCAGTCATTTCCCAAAGTTGGTCTGATATACCTGCAAGACGACCTGATAAGAGGACGACACGTCAGAAAAATGCAGAGATAAAGAGGAAACACTTCAAAAATAAGTAAAGAACATAAAATGTTCAGTATAACTCACATAGTTCTGTCAGAGGGCCGACCCTCAGACCAGCTTCTTTGAGGAACCGGGGGGTCATCAAGTCTTCAAATTTTGGAAGTTCACCATCTCTCCCTCATCCTCTCAGATATTCGACGATGTCCTTCTCCTCCAGACTAAGTCCAAGGTCTGACCTGGCCTTCATGGAAGGGTTAGACCATCTTCTGGGGACCCTCGCACCGTCGGTTGTGAACTCCCACTCCCCAGAGATAAAGAAGAATCTCTTTTTCCAATCGTGGTTGGAAGTGTGCGCCACGTGGAGGAGTTTCTTCTCATACCTCCTCGCCCCCAGATGATAGTAACGAGGCTGTTTGGATGAGGAGGTGATATTGTAGCAGGCCAAGAATAGGTCGGCCAAGGGCTTGTCAGTGAAAGCATTCTTCCACAGGGAGATGTAGCCCAAGATCGTCCTCCAAGAGTTGGGAGGAAGTTGAGAGGGGGCAACACCAAGGGCAGACAGGATATCTACGATGGCAGGATGCAGAGGGAATCTGACCCCAACCTTGAACATTTGTTCATAAACTGCAACCTCTCCCTCTTCACAATCAAAAACCCTCTCAGACTCAGAGGGAACCCTCATAGTTATGCTGGGGGGCACTCCATAGGCATGCCTCCATATCAAGAGGTCGCGATCCCTGACAGAGGAGATATAGGACGAGGCATGGGACGTATCAACCTGGTCATCTGTATCATCGCCCTCGTCCTCAGTCCCCTCTCCCTCGGCCTCATTATCTGACAGAGGCCCCTGGGGGAAGGCCATATGGAAGGCATGTGGAGATAGGGTTGTCACAGGGACAACCTCGGAGGGGACCATACCCTCGGCCTCTCGGCCGGGGCTTATGTCAAATGTCTCTCTCCTACCGGAAGTTCCAGTGCCAGTTGGCGAGGATGCTCTCTCGTCCATCTCACTTGAATGAATCTCGGCTGGACGAGAGGACGACCCACAAGACTCAGACGGTTCAAATGGTTTTATTATGGCAAGAGGAATGGGAAAGATGGGTCGTACCCAATTAGGGTCGGCCCCTCGTCTCCTCTCTTCCTCTTCCTCTACTCGTCTGATCTCTGCAAAGAGCTTCTCTCTCAAGGATGGGAATTCAGATGCTAAACTATAAAGCCTCCTAAGCATTAAAAGGAAAAACCCTACACTTGGATAAATTTGGGGAACTTAACTACAAACAAGTTTGCAGTTGACCAAACTAGACTTTTGAATTAAAAAGGGAATTGATGGTTTTCACTCAAGAACACTCAAGAACACTCAAGAACATTCAAGAAACAGTTGCCGGAGAAGACACCAAAAAAAGCTATGAGACAACCCAAAGAAAATGCAGCCCTACGAGCCTAAATAGCAAACAGAAATGAAGGTAAATGAGAGCGCTGGGGGAAAGAGATTACCTGATAAAGAGAGAGCAAGAACGTTGCTAAGCTTGAAGGATTGAAGGCTTCAAAAATGGCGATGAAAACTGGTAAAAGTCTAGAGAGAGAAGGCTTGGGCGCGAAAGAGAAGAAGAAGAGAGAGAGTTCAAAAATCTCTTAAATACCTTAGTAATGAGTGGGCCCATTGACCAAGGTAGGATACAGCCCACGAGGAAGGCATCATTAGGGCACAAAGCCCCAAGAAAAGTGTGCAGCCGCCATGCCTTGGAAACTGGAACAACAATGATTATCTGCCCAGGTGTCACTCACCTAACTGATCATACACGCATCTCAATTACAACACTATCCCTCAGCCATCTCAACAGCACCTATGGCTAAGGGCTGGGGGGTGATTGATATACCCAGATATACCCTCCTGGCCGGACGACCCCTCAGGGGGCCAACCCTTCATCAGGCTCCGGACGACCCCTCAGGGGGCCGACCCTTCATCAGGCCCCGGATGACCCCTCAGGGGATCGACCCTTCATCAGGCCCCGGACAACCCCTCAGGGGACCGACCCTTCATCAGGACCCGAACGACCCCTAAAGGGGCCGACCCTTCACCAGGATCCGGACGACCTCCTCAGGGGACCGACCCTTCATCATGTTCCAGACGACCCCTCAGGGGGCCAACCCTTCACCAGGCTCCGGATGACCCCTCAGGGGGCCGACCCTTCATCAGGACCTGGATGACCCCTCAGGGGGCCGACCCTTCAACAAGCTCCGGATGACACTCCGAGGGTACGATAGTACGAGGCCATAATTGGGCCAGACTCACTGCCAGAAGGAACTTTTCCCTCAGCCTCGGCTCATAGGTCGAGGGTGACATCATCACAGCGCGTGGTTTGGGAGACGCGTGTAACAGTGCGTGTGAGGCTCACATGGCACGTGGGAGACCGTTATAACAAAATCACACCCTCACGTGAGGGAATATTATGTCATCATTTGGCATCTACAGGTGTCAACAGGGGATTGGCTAGATCATCATTCACATGCACCATGCATACTTAGGTGGGGGTGCACTACACCCTCCAAGACCTATATATACTTGTCACCTACAACCCTACAAGGGATGGATCAATTGATTGTAACCCTAACTAAAATTCTGCTTGTACACACAGTAGAGAGAGGAAGTGAGCTTATGTGCATTGTATCCAAGGCCATTAGTGCCCATACTTAGAGGATCACACACTCACAGTGGATGTAGGCCAAATTGGCTGAACCACTATACATCATTATTTTATCTCCTCTTATACTCATCCCCTTCTACATACTTATACACTTATACATCTCTATGGCTGCCACGGTTACTACTGTTTGAGCTCATTATCACTTATCCGGTGGTGCTAAATCTCAGCATCATCAGTTATCGTATGGCTCCGGATAATAAGGTGAATTATTTACAATAATGTAAATAAGTATGGTTTCAAATAAAACGAAACATACATGTATAAATGGAAATGAAATGGTTATGGTAATGATGATGGTAAATGATAATTTACTTAATCATGAATATGGTAAATGATAATTTACTTGATTTTGAAAATGGTAAATAAAATGGTTGTAACACACCCCCTCTAAATGACATCATAAGGGAAGTTCGCGCGTGAGGTGAAGCCCCCTAACTAATGAATGCAGGGTGGATATAGTCCTAGGCCATGTGAGCGTTTGTGTTGTATATTTTTCTGCAATGGGTAGGAGATTACAGGTGTGGTCTTGACTACCCCGCAGGCACATGGCCGCTTCCCGACGTTTTGCATTATAGGTTCCCAGGTTGTCTTATGATAGGGCCTGGAAGATGATGGTCATTTAGGGGCGCGCACAGTGGGGAAATCCGGACGGGCGGTCTTAGAATCGTTATATGTATATAAATATGACTATTCATAATCAAGTGGGACTTGATGGATTATATGCCATAAAGATCATACTGAAGATCCACAAGGAGCACATATAAATGCCGCAAAGAGCATTTGAAAATGATTATTTTCCTAATAAGGAAAGGATTTTTACAAAAAGTAAAATTGAGATTAAAAATGCCATAAAGAGCATAAGATTATGATTATATATATATATTTCCTATCAAGGAAAGGATATATGAGATAATTGGTGCGCATGGTGAAGTTTTAGATTAATGTTATTCATTTTATTTTCCTGCTTGGTTTATGTTTTAAATTGTGTAGGTAGCTTATTATTTCTCTTTCATCATGATTTATCATTCATAACTGTCATACTTTTTATTCATCTGGTAGTCATATAGAACCAGGCCCTGACCCATTCATATTTCTTGTTGTGCTTGCATCTTGTATCCGCTCAGGTACTCCGCCGCAAGGATGCCTGATTTGAATTTCGATCCCGGTGTCTTTGGCGAGCCGTGATGCTTTGCGGGTATTACGGGACATTTTGGATTAGACGCCATCACCCTTGCACTCTAGTCAGGATCAGGTCTTTTTACTCGGGCGAGAGGCCCAAGCTTTTGTACTTGATTAATGTAATGAAATATGTAAATAATTGAACTTGTTTAATATTGTGGTAAGAGTCTGTGGCCGATAGCATGTTCGGTCCCTTATTATACATTTGTGTGTATGTAATTTAATTTCATCTGGATTTCCACTTTCTTTTTATTGGGTTGTTAAGTTATTTTCTTTTCTTTAACTTTAAAACTAAAATTTTTGGCAACCCGTTTTTCTGAAATAAGGAGTGGTTATCCTGTATACTTCTTATTTTGTTGTGATGATAAGAATGATTCCATCCATGATTCCTCTATTTAGGAGTATCGGGGTGGCCACCCCCTATTTCGGATGGCGGATTGTCACAGATGGTATTAGAGCATCACGTTCTAGAGTCCTTAGGAATCTGTGTGAACGCTTTACGTCTTCAGCGTTGCTTTTGATTTGATATAGAGCCTTAGGATTAAGATCGTTGAATTCTCTTGTGAGATTTCGTTCTTCTGCCATGAGGTAGAACCTATAGAATCTTTTGCGCATTCATGTGAGAATAGTAGGTCGATTGAAGAAGGGCATTATGTGAAGTAATTACTAAGGACTGTAATTTATGGTCGGGGATGAGGACCGCTTTGGAGGTCGCTCCCTTTTTGTAGCACTTTCTTGTCTTGCTACTGCGACTACTAATTACGATAGATTTAGTTTCCCAGGTACCGCTAGAAGGAAGGGTGGTACTAAGCTTGAGATTTCAAGCGATGTTAAATTGAAGTAGACAAGTGCCCAGAAGTAGGAGGGAGGAAGATTCTTCACCTGTAGGGGTAGTATTGAAATGGTGGGAGCGTAGTCACAATTCACCTTATTTGTGGGCATAGAAAGTTTTGCCCATGGAGAAACCCGATAGATACTTCCTATCACAAGTTCTCTGGGGTAACTGGAAGGAGGAGAAGGTAGATCCTCAAATGTTCACGCGAGGCTCAGTCAGAGGCCAACATGTGAAGAAGAATTGTGCAATTAGGGAGATCGTACACTAAAGAAAGGTAGGTATAAGGAAGAAAAAGCCCTCCAATAGAATGATATGCTCCAGAATAAGTGTCGCTAACACTTCTGATGGAGCAGTGATCATTAAACCGCATTGGTAGACATCCGTCTGGGAAGGTTTCATTGAACTAGGGAAGAGGAGCCCGAGAGCGTTCTCTTTTATTGAGAAAGTAAAAGAAACTACATGGGCTATTGTGACGTGGAAGAACCAGGCATTTTCATTACGCTGATTGGAGAACAAGGGCAAAGATAAAGTGCTAGGGGGGATTCCACCTTAGTAGTAGGTGGTGAATTCTTCATGTTAGAATAGAGTAGTATTATGTTTACTCTAGAATCGGGTGTGCATATTGAGGTTGTGGTAGTATTGACGCTACTAAATAGAGTAATTATATGACTTCCCTGGTAGGGAAGTTTTATATTTTTCTTCACTCGTCACAAAGTGAGTGATGATGTATTTTCTTTTAAGTACTATGTACGTTATGTATTACTTGTATGAGATATATACTATACAAGTAAAGATATTTTGGTTTAGTTGGGGTGATAGCAAGCAATTAGATTGCGAGGCTATCCTACTGCTAGTTTCAAGATGGAACTAGTTGTCTTATAATATCTCTCCTGGATACAGGTTGAGACTTTATAGGGGTGGTTGAGGTAAGTAGGAGGTTTTTATTTCTTGTTATGTTATCTTGTGTGTGTGTTTGGTTGGTTGATTGTTTGTTTGCATGTGATTGGTATGCCTTATCTCCACGACCGACATAGTTGAGTTGTAATGCATAGGAGGGGTTCTTTGTTTGGATTCCTCTTTTGCGGGACGCTCCACGCGTGAACCTCAACGACGTTGGAAGTGGGGAGATGTTATTCTTTCTTCTTTTAGTTCATTCCATTTTATTTTATTTTATTTGGGTTGGTTTAGAGATGGGTTGAAAGGTTTGGTCGAGAATCACATAGAAGAGTGATTAAGGGATATTCAAGTGCGAGATAGAAGCACTGTATATAGTTCTCTCCTCTGATCGATGTGAGGGAGACTGAGATACGAAGTCGAATTGAGACTTAGGGTTATCTCTTGATAAGAAGGCTATTTGAAAGATGTATATGCTATGGGATAAAATTTGTAAGACTTCACAGAAGGTGAATGTCTGATTAATTGAGATCTTTAAAGATGAAATGGTAATACATATATAGAAGTGGAATTTTGTTAATAGAACTGCAAGTTAAAATTTACCGATCTCGATCATGTGTTTTAGACCGTTTCATCTTGATGACCGACGATGCGAGGTAGTAGTGTAATGGGAGGGTTCCTTGTTTGTATTTCACTTCGGTGAGACGTCCCACGCATGAAACCGAGCAAATATCGGAAGTTGATATTGGTCTTAGACACTAGGGATATATTTAGTATTATATATATATGACTTAGATAGGATATATATGTATAGATTGACCTTAGGTTTATTAGGACGTAAGGCCATTAGGGCAGGTGATGTTGATTTAGGCAGGCTATAGGGAGTTGACCACAAATATGTTGTGGGTTGACCCTTAGGGGGAGTAGGTCCCTAGGAACGAGGAGTATGGAATCTCGAGAGATTTCGAAGGTTAGGCCGATGGAGATGAGGCCTTTCTTAGCTAGAAGGTTACATTGGTAACCTAACTTCCGGGGGAGTTGAAAGGATGAGTTGACTTTCACTCCCGAGTTCATGTGCTTAGGTTCGGGGGTGAATTTAAGGAACAAGTTTCTGCCAAGATGGGGAATAATAATACTAGAACATGAAATCGTTGTGTATGCGTTTCACAAACTCTAGCTTTGTGGGAAGTATTATTCCACACTTGATTTGGAATACATTGTGGTAGCAATCGCCTTAAAGAAGTAGAGGCACTATTCCTGGGCAGGAAAGTTGGTCTTTCTCATGAGCAACAAGTTATTGCAGTATGTCGGGGGAGAAATCAAGTTGGTTTATGAAGTTTATAACGGATTATTGATTTAAGTTTTCTCATTCGCTAAGGGAGTGCGATTGGGGTAGTATATGTGTCAAGTAAAAACCTTTCGGAGATATTGGCGATGATATGGAGAGCCAAATGAAACGAGCATGACTAGGATGACTTTGTAGCTATAGCATTCCGGTCTATGATTGACCGTATCACCTACTTGTGTGAAAAAGAGTAGCGGTGGAATGAAGAAGGGTATATCCATAGACGTCTTTATTGAATTATCGACATTGATCTAGTCATGATCCTGTTTGAGGACATTATTGATCGTTCAATAAAGTCATTGCTTTTCCAGACATTGCGGGCGGACGATATGTAGAAGAGTACGCCCCTCTTTTTATGGAAGGGTGGTAAAATCGTGTGAAGTGTTAGGGTAGTGGACCGAGACTAGATAATTCATGTCAAGGGTTGGTAAAGTTCCAGGAAGGAATGGGAACTGTATGGAAAGGACGTATATCTCTCCACCCTAAAATGGATGAATGAATGGAAGAAGTTGACTTAATGCCGAAGGGCATATCTTGAACGTGAACCTTAGGATACATAACGGGCGGTGCAGTAGTTGTATGGATGGAAATTCCCGTACAATAATTGGGCTTTTTGGATGGCCTTATGGATCATTTCCTAAGGTATGGCGCCGTGAGTGGCCTTGGGCAGCCGGTTGAGAAATTTGCATACTCGTTGGATGAGAGCAGCGAACAATATGTTCCTTGAACTTAGAACGGTCCTGGAACATTTCTTTAAAGATTGGGCTTTTGAGCCATATACCTTAAAGGGCTACGCCTATGTAGGGAGAAGCTGAGTAGTGTTGGGGTTGAGCCATTTAGTGTTGGTGTGAGTACCCCTGAGGTGTGAGATAACGCGATCCAAGATGTAAGATTATTTACATCGAATTGCGTGGTTACCATCTTCCGTCGTAGGAAGTTAGAGTTGATAGTTTGTGAGGAACGCTTTGTGTTATGATAGAGCACAAAGGTTGTAGACTGAGATCGATAGTGACGACCTTAGCCCGAGTCCATTTTGGGACGTCGAAATAACGAGGGTTTGTTAAGGACGATAGAATGATAGTTTGAGATAGTATACCCTTTATGCATATAGGGTATGCCCGAATTTTGGGGGAAAAATTCCCTCATAAGGCGGGGGAGTATGTAACAACCCTCGCTTTTAGGAGGCTAATTTTATATTAATTTACCTCATAAGGTAATTATATAAAATGTTAGAACCGGAGTAAATATTAATTTAATGAGTTAGAAACTAATATTTACTAGATTGATGCATATTATCATCAGGTTGCATGTTTTATAGTGTCATGTATTTTAAATGACATTATGGTTTAAATGAAATTGGAACTAGAAATAATTTATAAAATTATCGGATGCCAGTTTAGAGGGTGTAGTTGGTCTCAGAAGGTGCGAGACAGTCAAAATAAGTGCCATATTGTATTTTTTGGATTTTGGACACTTTTACCTGGTTTTAACTTAAACGCGTATTGGGAGTCATTTTAATGTGGTATTAACCACTTAAGTTGGAGAATTTAGACTTAAGCCACGATTTTAAGTCTTGCCCCTTATTTCATTTCGCATTTGTGTGTGTTACCTTAGAGAGAAAAAGAGAGATGAAGAGAAAAATGGAGAAATGAGAGAGATTGGAGATTGAAGATGGATTGTTGCTTCTACCCAAAAGAAATATGAGATTACAACCCTAAGGCAAGTTTTCTACTTGCTAATATATTATTTAAGATGTATAAATTGTGTGATAGTTGTGTATTTACATTTATAGTTTAAATGTGGAATTTATGGGATTTAAGCCCTAATCTTAGTCTTGATGATAAAACTTTGGGTTGTAGTTGTTATTAATCATGTAGGATGACTTTGGGGTGGATAAATACTGTTGGTTGTGTGTAAAATGGAAGAGATTTGGGGTTTGGAGAAATTAGGGTTCATAACCCTTCGTAGCCATTCTTGGCAAAATTACAGGACCGAATCGATTCGGCCCTTGGGGCGAATCGATTCGCTAAGAGTCAGTTTCCCAGGTCTAGGTACCCGAATCGATTCGGGTTAAGGCCGAATCGATTAGGCAGTTGCAGAATCCTAGGTTTTATGTTCGAACTGATTCGCTATTTGGGCGAATCGATTCGGATTCATACTGTTTTTGAGTTAATTTTGCTTAACTCAACTTTTCTCCTTTTTCTTTAAATCTTGAGCGTAGGAAACTTCTTGAATGAAGTAAACTTAGAGTCCTAGAGTGTGAGAAGAGTTATTTGATTACCCTACATTAGGAATGGATTATGTGGGAATTTTTTCGGGGTTATGTCTGTTGATGATAGGGCATTCTTTTCTTCTAGTTAATTTCTATAAAACTAGGAGATGTAGTGTTATGTTTGGGAGACTTTAGAAGCTCAATTGATCTATACTAGTTTTGATGGTTTATATTATCACCCCAAAAGAATGTTGGGAGATTTTAGAAGCTCCATTGAGCTATGTTAACCTTGATGGTTCTTAATAACGCCGTAAAAGAATGTTGGAAGAATAAATTAAAAGACTATTCATTCCTTTGAGATATGATAGTATTGGGGTTTTAAAGTAATACCCCAAAGTGTTTGAAGATAATTAAGAGTTTATTCACTCCTTTGAGGTTGTAGTTACGATATAAGTTATCGTATGGCTCCGGATAATAAGGTGAATTATTTACAATAATGTAAATAAGTATGGTTTCAAATAAAATGAAACATACATCTATAAATGGAAATGAAATGGTTATAGTAATGATGATGGTAAATGATAATTTACTTAATCATGAATATGGTAAATGATAATTTACTTGATTTTTGAAAATGGTAAATAAAATGGTTGGAACACACCCTCTGTAAATGGCATCATAAGGGAAGTTCGCGCATGAGGTGAAGCCCCCTGACTAATGAATGCAGGGTGGATATAGTCCTAGGCCATGTGAGCGTTTGTGTTGTATATTTTTCTGCGATGGGTAGGAGATTCCGGGTGTGGTCTTGACTACCCCACAGGCACATGGCCGCTTCCCGACGTTTGCGTTATAGGTGCCCAGGTTGTCTTATGATAGGCCCTGAAAGATGATGGTCATTTAGGGGGGCGCACAGTGGGGAAACCCGGACGGGCGGTCTTAGAATCGTTGTATGTATATAAATATAACTATTCATAATCAAGTGGGACTTGATGGATTATATGCCATAAAGAGCATACTGAAGTGCCACAAAGAGCACATATAAATGCCACAAAGAGCATTTAAAAATGATTATTTTCCTGATAAGGAAAGGATTTTTACAAAAAGTAAAATTGAGATTAAAAATGCCATAAAGAGCATAAGATTATGATTATATATATATTTCCTATTAAGGAAAGGATATATGAAATAATTGGTGCGCATGATGAAGTTTTAGATTAATGTTATTCATTTTATTTTCCTACTTAGTTTATGTTTTAAATTGTGTAGGTAGCTTCTTATTTCTCTTTCATCATGATTTATCATTCATAATTGTCATACTTTTTATTCATCTGGTAGTCATATAGAATCGGGCCCTGACCTGTTCATATTTCTTGTTGTGCTTGCATCTTGTCTCCGCTCAGGTACTCCGCCGCAAGGATGCCTGATTTGAATTCCGATCCCGATGTCTTTGGCGAGCCGTATTGCTTTGCGGGTATTACGGGACATTTTGGATTAGACGCCATCACCCTTGCACTCTAGTCAGGATCAGGTCTTTTTACTCGGGCGAGAGGCCCAAGCTTTTGTACTTGATTAATGTAATGAAATATGTAAATAATTGAACTTGTTTAATATTGTGGTAAGAGTCTGTGGCCGACAGCATGTTCGGTCCCTTATTATACATTTGTGTGTATATAATATAATTTCATCTGGATTTCCACTTTCTTTTTATTGGGTTGTTAAGTTATTTTCTTTTCTTTAACTTTAAAACCAAAATTTTTGGCAACCCGTTTTTTCTGAAATAAGGAATGGTTATCCTGTATACTTCTTATTTTGTTGTGATGCTAAGAATGATTCCATCCATGATTTTGTTATTTAGGAGTATCGGGCTGGCCACCCCCTATTTCGGATGGCGGGTTGTCACAGGAATGACACGTCGTTTGAACTCTGGCGTTCCTTAATTCGAGGATGAAAACTTTCGTGATTAGTTCGAGTCTGAAATTGGTCATCTGACTTTATTATTTTGTCCCTGTGGTTGCGTATATGACTATTTCTTTCCCAGAATGCTTTCAGACATCGCTACTAGTATTGTAAACCCTGTAAATGCTACAATAAACCTTGTACAGACGATTAATGATGAATATTTAAGGTCATACAGTAAATGAGTATAAAATATGAGTTTAATTAGTATGGAATTACAATATCGCATAGTAAAAGATAATAAAATGAAATATTTGACATGAATCAGCGTTGCTCTCCTTTTTATTGATCAACTCGTAATAATATGAATTACATGCCCCTTTTCTAGGGATGAGGGTTACATCTATAGTGAATAGGAAAAGAATAAGACTTAGGACTTTCGGACTTTTAGATGTAGTTGTGATTTGATCAAACCGAATCAGGCACGATATACTCGTTGATTAGATCCCCTTTTGTTCTTATCTTTAAACTGTGATCGTTGAATCTAAGTTGTCAGACACATGTCATCTTATCCGACTTGGTTGGATAAGTCGGATAATTTCCCCACAAAGACTACTTTGAAAAAATGTTCAAAGGTATCCAGTTCACTTACGTAATGATGCACAATAGGTGTTCCCCAAATGTGTTCCCATTGTATTGTAGTTAAAAATATGCACCTTTAATTTCCATGTGGTATGTGCTTAGAGTGTGTTTGATTAAAGCATTTGAAAAATATATATTTATGAGTTTTTTACCTCCCCCAAATAAAAAATTCATTAAAAATGTTTATAATGTGCGTTATGAGGTTGTCTTTTGGGCAAACCTTAAAATTTATGTAAATTTAGGCAAACAACCTCACTTAAAGGTTAAAAATTAAAAACATCATGTTTTACATGAAAAGAAAAATCCTACACATCAAACACGCCTATAGTTTATGTTGATCTACAAACCTTGGGTGTATAGACAATTTCAAATTATAATAAGAAAAGAAAATGTTTGGTTATTATTAATTTGAGGATAGATGAACTCTTCAAGTATGACAAGGACTATCATCGTCTTCAAATGCAACAACTAAGGGGATGTAGATCAAAGCAAGAACCGTTTAGTTACATATAAAGTGGAAGAAGTTATGGACAACCGGAATTCCGGTAAATGGAGAAGATGGTAACCCTTGTTTTCCTGAAATTTTGAAGTCTCAAAATGATGAGCGAGAACAAGCATTACCTCCGAATCCGATACGATTTTTGAAAAAGAACGGAATTTTTTCTGATGATCAGGCAAATGCAAACAGAAATTATCAACATCTAGTCCAACATGATTCCATCGTGTTAAAAGGGGATAAATTAGTTTTGCGCAATGATCTTATTGAGTCTTCATCTTCTAATGAAGACAATAAAAGTGAAGAAGATAGTCCTAGTAGTGCTCAAATTCATGACGATCGCAGAATTGATTTATATGTGAAAATCCACAATATTGACTCGAACGATGTAAACTCTACTTCAAATCATAACAAATGGCAAGTCGTCCATAGGCAAAATGCGTTCAAGATATCGTAGGTCCTAAATTTATTTTCAAGGTTTCATTTACTTTCATGCACGCTTCGTGCTATTTTGTTTTAAAAGTTTTCATTTTCGTCTGTGTATGCCACCGATGAAGGGCGTTTCTTCATCTCTATCCTAATAAAGTTTTATTTTGGGGTTTTTTTATTTAAAAAAAAAAACAAGTTATGGACGAGGATTCTCCAAACAATATAGATAATTTAATAAAAGACTTACGTTTAACAAATTTTCATGTTGGTTCGCTTTAGATTTAAAGATTGTAATTATGCTTGGAGATTTTATTCATGGGTTAAGTTGGATATATTTCATATATTTCCATGTCATTTCAAGTTTTCATTAGTTCAAGATGTACTACTATTTAATGGTAAGGCGATGTCTTTTAATTATATATCATTCTTAAAGATAACGCCAAATATTGATCACACGTGCAACACATTTCGATAATTTGTTCTTGCATGGGCCTATTAGTTTTATATTTAAATTAAATATGTCAGAGTCATTTCAATATTTCATTATTTCAAGGATAACTCCTTTTTAACTGTCAGGTAATATCTTTTAAAAACATGTATCATTTCAAAATGCAACTTCAAACATTGGCCACACGTGCAGTGCAAGTGTGCACTAACGAGTTTAACAAAACATTTATAAATCTAGGCATTTGGGGCATGAAAGACAAACCCATCAAAACTAGAATTTTTCAAGTATAATTGTGTGATCTATTGAAAACAATTTGCTAATTTGTTACTATCTACGCGTCAAGCAATACCATGGAGACCTCATATCATAGTATGTTGTCCATAGAATTTAATTGTGTTTATTTTGTAATTTGAGGTAGGTCGTAAAATGGGGTTGTTTTGTGTTCCATAATTTTGTTCCATTTTGCTTGACTATTGTGTGTGCACTTGATCACAATTACAAAAAAAAAAACAGAAAAAAAACAGAAAAAAAAAAATCAGATGTGGAAAAATTTACTGTGATAAAAAATATTTCACCCTTAACCAAACGAACCCATATAATATAAGCAAGTTCATAGTGTGTTCGAGGACTCCGGTTCCAAATTTTCCAGTTAGATACGGGTAACGATTAGTTTTAAAATTTGAACTAATTTTGCTCTAATTCTATTTTCAAGCACAAAATCGCAGCTCTCCAACACGAGTTAAGTATATTTCATTGTAAACACAATTACCAGATGTGATGATGTTATAAACTCAGCTACTTCCATTAACTCATAACAACGAGACTTAAGAGGTTTCCAACCTTAAAACTCAAACATAGGAGACATATAAGGAAAGTTGGCAAAAGGTCCATCCCATGCAAACCAGCTGGTTGCATTTTTTAAGTTTAAAGAACCAAACAAAAGATTAAAAGTTTCAATGCAGAGATTTGTTTGGGGTGGGGGAAACATAATTTATATAGAATATTCCGTTCCTTCAACCTGCGATTTGGATTCTTCTATGCGTTTCGTCCCTTCGAACGCCGAAAGAAATTAGTTCTTCTCTACTTTGAACCATTTCGAAGTGCCCATGCCATATGCCCTGGATGGTCGTACAAACAAGCAGGCCCGCGCCTGCAAAGACCATGTCTCTCATAGTCGCTGCAAACTTCTTTTCCCTGGATAGAGTGATTAAATAAAAATAAATAAATAGAGAGAAAAACCTTGAGGAATTAACCGCACGAGAGAAAAAATTAAGTTGGATGTCTAATATTTCGATTCAGAAACTTAGGAGGTGGAGAATAAAAAAGGGTCATGGTTTCATTTTTTTAATTAAATCTTCTATCTTTTATTTATGTCAGGATCTTCTAAGGAGTTTTATTTTAATTTTTATCTTAAATAAAAGAATGTACTTATTTAGGATGTTAGTCAGTTGGCCTACATATAATGCCTATGGTCATCAATTGTATTAGCTTTTATTGGTTATGAATATATAAATTTAGAGATGATTTCCTTTCATTATTGAGTGAGTGAGTGAGTGATTGTGTTTTCCGCATCGTTTGCATAAAAATCAAACATGACTCCTAGCCTTCCAGGATAAATTGATCACCTAACGAAATCGATTTTTTTATCCTGTATATGCGAAAGAGCACATTGAAACGTGGGTTTTGATGTCCAAACTCATGAGAGAGAATTTGTTTTCAAGCTTCAAGTAAACATTACCATCCACTAAACTCTTGGAGGCATGAAGAATAGAGAGGCTAAAGAAATGCTATGGGTTTATATTTGAGCAATTCTAAGGGGCAGTGCATTGGTTGACGTGTTTTGTGGAGTAAGGTTCCAATGTGGACCCCACGTGTCCACGGATACATAGCTACGACATAAGATGGATGCAGCACTCAAGTGTGTCACCTTCATGTTCCCCTAGAATCATTCCTCCCTCCATGACAAATTAAGGGTTCTGATTTAAAAGTCATTTTATAAATTAAAATAAAACAGTAATTCTAGGATATCTTTGGATGCCAAAAATTGGGATTCATTTAAAATGGTAATTTGATGGCTTTAGAATTCAATTGTTTGTTTCATCGTAAAGTTTATTTGGAATTTTACAAGAATTTCTAGTTGAGTGGGTGCAATATTTGTGTAATATTGTGTGTGCACTGTGCAACAGGGGCGGATCTAGGGGGTGCCAGGAGGGGCGGAGGCTCCCTCTGAGATTAAAAAAAAAAAAAAAAATTAGGTATGCAAATGTGTAATTTTTTTTTTAGGGGTGCAATTTTTAAGGGAGGCTCCTCCTGAGATCTTGTCTACACTGTTTTTTAATCAAAAATTTGTATAAAACTTGTATTAACCCAAAAAAAATTTGCCTCGGGGGCTCCCGCCCCCGAACCCCCGGCACCACTCGAGACTTTTGCCCCTCCTAACAAAAAATCCTAGATCCGCCACTGCTGTGCAACATGCGAATCTTAATTTGACACAGAGGAGATTATATCTTTTGAAGTTCACGAAAAATGAGACGGTATAGAACACTTGAAACTTACAGGTCTTAAAGGGAGGCCCCAGTCATTGACTGCACACGTATCACCTTCCTGGTCCCGATAGTTAATGTCACTGTATGCTGGGGGAGCTAATTGAGGAAGATTAGTCGATGCCGGGGAGTTATCTGTGCCCTGCCCAATTTGTGAACTAGTAAGAATCGACCAAGATAAATAGATAGATAAATACATAAATTTTACTTTACCCCATGGGAAAATTCAGTATTTAGAGTTACACCCTACATATTCATTAATAAAAGTAACCTCCGCATACAACAGATAATGCATAAGGTACAAGCAGGTAAAAGCACACACAGGGGGAGTGGTGGGGGTAAAGTCAAAAAAAATTCCATAATATAAACAATATATTAAAAAATGTACTCTGCGTATAGGCACACAGGACAATTGATTATTCAAATAGGGAAGGAAAGCTATCATTTCAGTAATGGGATTGTGATTTTCCGTCTCCATTTACGTGTGTGTCAATAATCAAGTCCTATTACTCATTCATTAAGTCCTTTTAAGTAATTGATTCACTCTCTTTTCAAAAGTAAAAAATTCACATATTTTAAAAAGGAATAAGAGGAACCAGTTAATATGTAATACTTCATTTCTGAGCCATGTTTACTAATAGAGCCGAACAAATGAAAACGGCAATAAAACAAATCAATAATAAAGGGCAATTTCCATCTCAATTATCAGTGTCAATATTCAATTTATCCAAAAAAGGTATCTAATCAATAGGGATAACAACTTTTTGTACGAGACACAAATCATAATTCTACGAGGGCTGGACTACCTAATTAAAACATAATCTCAGATAATAACCAATTTAATATCCTAATAGTTTGTAATTACTATATCTCAAAATCCTATACTACTATTAAGGATTTTTTTTTGTGGGTGGGTGGGTGAGGAGGGGGGGGGGGGGGGGGCAGGGAAGGAATGTAAGCATTTTATAAAGGGGCTATCACATTTAACCACTTAGTATACGATAAACACATAAGTAGGTCCATGTTCTCGTGAATTAAACGTTTCGGCCCCTATATTAGTATTCAATCCGTCAACCTATTTTATATCCCAATTTAATTGACTAGTATACCCTTATGCAGTAACAAAAGTGCATATTTGTTCAGATATTTATGGCAACAAAAAGGGATGAGGGAGTTTAAGTTGGGCAGAGACTAATTTTGTATCTGAAGGACATGCTTCATAGATCTCTGGGAATAGATGGTAGACACCTCTGTATAACATATATGCAACGGCAGATACTTATTTTTTTCCTATTGAACAATGGCAGATATCTTTATATACTTCATCAGTTGTATCTAGGTATCTAAATAGATACCCTCAATCAAATTTCAAAATAAGCTTTTAGTTATATCAAACCCATCATCTTATATACAACATAAAGGTCAGTAAAGTCCTTTTATGTAGCAACTACATCTCCGTTTTTCATGGGGATAAGGCAACTGCAATGTCGAGGCTGACTTATATCAGTTAGTTACACAAGTGAGGGCCGTAACATATGTTAGCAATTAACACGGGATGGTTTGTTTGAAAATATTTACAGAGGATGCCATATCAAATTATCCGTTTTGTAACTCTCAGCATACAACAAAATAAGCCCACAGCAAAACAGGCCAGCCTCGCAAAAAGACCCTAGAACCAAAAAACCAAAACAAAGACAAACACGTGTGTAACACACGTTAAGACAACGTTTAAAAACAAAGCCACTCGTATGCATCCACCGCCAAACCAACCAATCGCAAAACACCAACAGCAGCTGATTGTCGGCCGCAAAAACAAAACCCACAAAGAAGACACCTTTACCAATCTCAACACTCAAATCTCAAAACAAAGAAAGAGAATCCTTGTTTCGACCTCAGGCCAAACTTACCAAACCCCAAACCAGAGCACAGAGAGTTAGAACACCCATCAAAACATAAAGCGCAAAAACGAACAGATCCATGAGATTTCAAACTCAGCCAGTAACAGCCACCAACGGCAAACTCAGTAAATTCCCACCAACCAGGACCATACCATTCAAATCACTACTACACACAAATGGAAAGCTAGCAGTACAACCCTTAACCTCAAGCATCATCATCACAAGGACATTTACAAATAAACTTCCAATAATAATACGTTCTTCATCAACATTGTTTTGAACAGGACATTTACAAAGAATATGACCAGGAAAATAAAAGAATGGCGGTTACATAGTTCAAAAAATCAGTATATGTCGCTTACAGAGATTTTTACTGTATAAATCAATAGGCTAGTTCCGGTAAATTTTTACTCTATAATATTCAAGGACTTTACAAATTAATAATTCAAGTCTATCTTACATTTTGAGATTACAATCTATCTTATGATAAACATAAAAATTAAAATGGAAAGTAAATCAAATCAAATCATATACAATCACTGAGATTAAGGGAAATCCCTAATAGCTAGAAAAGAATTCACTGTCACAAAAGGCAACCATTTTCGAGTTCAATGTCATAATATTCGTTGTTTCAACTATAACCACAGCACCGGCAACGATGTCAACAAACACAAATAATGTAAAAAATAAAAAATAAATTAAAAAAACGGAGTGATTCGCAAATCATTTTTATGCATTTAAGCTTATAAAATCAAATAAACTATCTCAATAATGTGAGAGAGACTAATACTTGTAGTAAACCAAAACACAGAAGAGAGCTCGCTGATAAGATCTAGTACCTTTGGGAGGAAGAGAAAGATAAAATGGGACAATGTAATTAAGGAACAGAGTAGTGTCATGGAAACAAAGGAGAAAGGCGCAAATGCAATGAGATTTAGTAAGAAATACTTTAGAACAAGATAGCCTGCAAAACCATTGGCAGAAGGATAAGTGAAATGGTACGACACTTTACATCAAATGCAAAAAGTTTGACGAAAAATCAAAGAGAGTGAAACTATGAGAACCTAAGAGACACGGATAAGGGCACGACTCGATAAGCTGACACGACATTTTGTATGTTATTCCAATCCAATTGCATTTTTCAGAACTCAATGTTTTATCAATTGGTGAATATTAATTTCAAACCAAATCTAAGTAAAGATGTAACGATTCACAATTTAATAAAACAATAATTAATGACAATAATCCAATAAATTGATTATTTCATTAATTTGTGTATCCAAAATATCTATAATAAAATTATAGGGAAGTTTCAATTTACCATTACTATTGTGCAAAAACAATACATATTAAGCATAAAAGTTCCCAAAACCAAGAATGCCCAAACAATTAAGCATAATCAGTTAACAAAGAAATTCCCAAACAGTAAGGAATCGTACAACACTTAAATAGATCACCAAAAACAACTAGGCATAGAAGTTACCAAACTATGAAATTCTCAGACAGCTAAGCATTAACAGTTAACTAAGAAATGTTTAAACTGGAAACAAAAAACAACTGTCCATCCAACACACATACAATGGCTCAAACTATAAAATTTAAATTTTATTATAAAAAAAAAACATAAATTCTATATAACATGCATGAATAGAGGGAGAGAGACAATCTCTTAAGCATTTAAAAACTTTCTCATGCATGTCCCCAGTGTATCCCAATGTGTCACACTTCAAAACAAATAATCAAAAATTTTAGACACTCTTTTCAACATGTCTGACGCATGTCCCCATCGTGTCGACCACGTTCCCAAGTTCGACATGCGTCCGACTCTAACTGTAAGACTTGGGGAGAGTGTCGATGCTTCCTATGTGAGAACATTTAACCAAAATCGCCAAAGTTCAAGAACAAAGCTCAAAACTCAATTGAACCAAGCCCAGCCATATATTTGATTGTGCATGTGTAATAAAACTATTGTATGTACTGATCGAAACTACTTGATTCTAAATCAAATTGTTGACTGAACACTTTCAAGATAAATAAAAGTTTCTTTATGTCATCATGAAAAACTAAAATTAACCCCCCATTGATTTAAATGGGTGTAGTTTAGGTACTTTTAACATATCATTTTTCTTTTTCCTAACATAAGCCCACTCGAATCTCTCTATAAAATTAAATATATCCATAATCTAATCAAAGGAAATATTTATACCAATGAAAAAAATAAAAATGTTGCAAAAATATAGATCTACCAATTGAGTACAACCAAAGCTCACCGTCACCAAGGTGATACACCAATCCAGCAGATCCTCATCGTAGTCGAACTGATCCTCATCGTTGCCTATCATATCGTCGCTAATAAAGAGTGAAAACTTTTGTGTAAGGAAGGACAAATTTCAATGTGTCAATATTTATGGAATAAATTTGTAATATTGGTTTTATTCTGTTTGGACAAAACTTTTTGAGTCATCGATTAGGATTTGAGTTCACTTTGTCCTACATATGATGCATATCGAAGACCATAGTGGCCGATTTAATGCGACATCAATATCAAGTCAAGTTTCGCTTTCATTCCATGGGATCTCGAAAAGGTATGAATGGTGCATTATGGTGATCCGCGGAGTTCGTTTTGGGAGTTTAGTTTTTAAAAGTTTTATTGAGGCAATTTTCAAAAAATATTTTTCACGAAAAATATTTTGAGTTTTTGAAATGCCATTCAAACGAGAAAGGCATTCTCGTTCATATGAGCTTCGAATGAGATCATTCTAGCTGACAGTACATTCTCGTGCAAATGTCGCTCCTCGTTCAAACAAGATTTGGGGTTTCGTTCGAAAGACTTTGTTTCCGTTCGAACGAGGTACCCAATGTCATTCGAATAGGTTATGTGTTTTCATTCAAATGACTTGCCTTAGGTTGCGTGCCGGCATCTTTTTGCGAAAATCTATATGAAAAAGAGCATAGCAACAGTTTTAAAATAGAGGATTTGCGAGAACAGTTTTCGATATAAAAACTAGATCCCGTAAAACCCTAGTTTACACCCTTTGTTGAGTACGTTTCGTGCGGTGGATTTCGTGTTACGTTGGGTGGCAACTGAACTAGCCAAGAAGAAAATAAGATCGATGGATACCGCGACGTGGAAGGCGCTTGCATTGTGATTGCCTCTTGAAGGCGTTTAGTGGTGGTTGTGAAGAAGGTGGCAAGGAGCAAAGAGAGTGTCAAGACTTAAAGGCATCGAGTCTGTGAGTAAGCCTAATTTGTCGACTTATATCATAGTGCAATTGTGTGGCTAGGCCGTCCGAGGTATTTCCCGTTATAGGTTTTTCTCGTACATCGCGGCGTTGTGTGACTGTTTATTTTATTCTTGCTATATCCCTTAGAAGAACTCTTAAGGCAAGATAAAATTGGATTAATTGTTTACAATACTTTGGGTTAATTGGTGCAAGATAAAATTGGTTTAATTGCTCACTTGGTAAATTTAATTGAAAATTAAAAATTGTTGTTTGATAATCCGTTAACCCTACTAGCAGTTGTTGGCACGTTTCTTAAATTGGTATATTGCTTACACAATGTTTGTTTAAAAGGTGCTTAATTAAAATTTAATTAATTGCTCACTCGGTTAATTAAATTCAAAATTAAAAAAATTGTATTTGATAATCCGTATACCCTATTAGCACTTGCTAGCACGTTTCTCAGGGTATTGACTGTTTTAGAGACGGATAAATGGGGCTTTGAGTGATCATCATTGTCGCGAGAGTGAGATAGAGAGACCCTGGATGACTCCATGGCTGAGTGGTCTAGCCTCTAATGGGGAAATAGAAGATACTTATCTTGGGGTTTTCTTGTTGTGGTGATGGAGTTCTTCGGTCTTAAGATTGGACCTTAGAATTGTGCTAGTGTTTGGTTGTGCAGAAATTTTGATAATTCGTGCACACGACTACTTTGTTTAAATTACCAATTTTTCTTAGAGATTTGATCAGGAAGGTTTAGTTAGTTAGAGCATTTACTATATTGGTTACAACCCACTTTATGTAGTGCGTGTGCAAAGATTCCCACTTTCCAATGTATACCCACACTTCAGATGGGAACAAAAAGTATTGTTGAAGCTTATTTTGGACCATTAGAATTCTTCCAGTTCAGTTGAACCGGATCTAGTTCAGGTTACTTGAGTGAGACTCCAGTCAGGGGCTACATTGGATGGACTGGTTCTGGTTAGCTCTAATCTAATGGAGTGGGCCAGAGTAAATAGTGACTCGGGTGTTTCAAAGATGGGCTGTGCCTTTTTTGTTGGCAGGTTGGTCCAAATGGAATATGGGCCTAGATAAAAGAGAACATGGTTCTCATCTGGTGTATTGGTACAAGATAGACCAAAATTGAAAAACACTAATGTGCTAGATTAAGTAAAGTTCATAAAATTGGATATGAACCTGTTTCTTTTTTGGGTCGGATAGATGGATCTAGACCTGAACAAAGAAAATCCCAATAGAATGTGGTGCGATGGGGAAAAGGTTAGGATGGTGGAGATCAACGAACACCACCGCAATGATGGCTTAAGGTGGTTATGGCGGTCATTGTGGAGGACTTGGAGGGTGATAAAAAAATAAACCTACAAACGGAAATTAAATCAAATCAAATCGCAAAGATTAGCTAATAAAGAAAGTTGATGATTGAAAATCCATAAAGGTGAAATTTGAGCAAACTGCACTTGATTCTGCATTTTGTCAATTCAAAAGTAGATTCTTGTATTGGAACATATTGGATGCACCAATTGGTTTTGAGATTTGTATCCAACAATAGATGAATACACATATATATTTATAATTTTCTTTGTTGTTTATCTATACATAAAAATTTGGTTCAGAATATTCGTTCGCAAATTTTCCCTTATATAGTTGCTGTGTCAATCAACGGGTGGAACAGAACCCGTCATTGTTACAAGGGAACGCCAATACTGTAGCAGTTTACAGATTGGTACACGCATTCTGAAGGTACAGTTCCGTTCCAATAAACTATAAGAAGCAAGCGAAGATATATTTTCATATTTCTTCTCTCGTATCTATTTTAATATTTCATCATGAAAAACTAAAATTAACATATCACTTATCTTTTTCATAACCTAAGGCCCACTCAAATCTCTCTATAAAACTAAATATCCATAATCTAATCAAAAGAAAATATTTGTACCAATGAAAAAATAACAATAAATAGTGTTGTAAAAACATAGATCTGCCAATTGAGTACAATAAAGCTCGCCTTTATTGGGGTGATACACCAATCCAGCCGATCCTTGTCGTAGTCATACAGATCTTCATCGTTGCCTATCATACGATCGCTAGGAGAGAGTGAAAACTTTTGGGTATCGACTGTTTTAGGGACGGATAAATGAGGCTTTGAGTGATCATCGTCAGCGAGAGAGTGAGATAGAGAACTCCTGGATGACTCCATGGGTGTGTGGTTTAGCAGTTGAAGGTTGTAGCGGCCATTTGTGTGTTGGGAGAAAGTGTGCAAGTGTGAAATTTGTAAGGTCTGTCTGCTTTTATATATGATGTACTGTAATTGGTTGTCTTCCCGTGGCTTTAGGGTTTGTTTGGCCTGATTTCCGCCAAGGCTTTTGTTTGGGCATTGTTTCTGTTTTGGTCTAGCGAGTGTGGGTGCCATGTTTGTTTAGGCCCGCAGGCAATTCTGTTTTGTTTAATTAATATACTCAATTTTCACCCAAAAAAAAAAAGACTCCGTGGCATTTGACGGGTTGTGCTTGTTTTAATATGTGGGTGGAAGTGATGTGCGGACAGAGGTTGTGGAGAGATTTTGATAATTAGTGGATGTACACGTCTACTTTTGTTTAAATTACCTATTTTTCTTTGAGATTTAACCAGAGCATTTACTATATTGGTTACCACCCACTTTATGTGGCATGTGCGCGAGAGATTCCAACTTTCCAATGCATACCCACACTTGCAATGGGAACAAAAAGCATTGGTGAATTTTGAACCATAAGGATTCTTCCAGTTCAGTTGGACCGGATCTAGTTCACTTAATGTGGCGAATTCGGATGGATTGATTCTGGTTGTTTCTAATCTAATGGAGTGGTCTAGAGTAAATAGTTTGTGGGCTTGGATCGAAGTTAAATGGATTGTTTCAAAGATGGCACGGGTCTCTTTGTTGGTGGATTGGGCCAAAGGGAATGAGGGCTAGATAAAAGAGAACATGGTTCTGGTCTGGTGTATCGGTACAAGATGGATCAAAATTGGAACATATTAATGATGTATATTGGTGACACATGACGTAGGGAGGTGCAACGGAAGAATTTCAATTTTTAATTTAATTTTACTTTTATTTTATTAGTTAGAATAAATGAATATTCCTTTGGAATATTCTAGGTTAGGTTATTTTAATCGTTGAGTCACTTTAGGGCATTACTCGATTTCCAAGTATTGTTAGGGTTTATTTTAAATTTTTAGTATT
The DNA here is from genome assembly GCA_949130495.1 of Sambucus nigra. Lineage (NCBI taxonomy): Eukaryota > Viridiplantae > Streptophyta > Magnoliopsida > Dipsacales > Adoxaceae > Sambucus > Sambucus nigra. The sequence goes on from OX422219.1 coordinate 53,009,115, forward strand.
GAATTGTATATTTGTTCTTTTATTAGTTGTTTGGTATTTCAAGGGAGTTAGATGGAAGCTTTTAGAAGGTTCCTTTAGTTAGTGTTGTCATGGATGAGTTGTTATGACAACTCATACTTAGCTAGTAGTTTCTAGAAGGTTTCACTTTGACATGTGATGTATTGGGGAGTTAGTTATAGTCCATGTGACATCACATGAGCTTACATCCTCACAAGTAATAAGTGCTTTGGAGATCCCTTCTAGAATCTTCTCTCCTCCTCCTATATAAAGAGCCTTAGTCGCTCATGTATTCATTCCTTATTTTGAGAAATACTAATATATGGAGAGAAAGTACATTTTCTTCATTATATTATTGTTGTTGTGTATTTAGTAAATTTACGCTTCCACTACCTACTACACATCAATTAATGTGCTAGATTAAGTGAACTCCACGAAATTGAATATGAACCTATTTCTTTTTTGGGTCGGATAGATGGATCTGGATCAGATCTGAACAAAGAAAATCATAATAGAAAGTGAAGGTACAGTGCTTCTCTGGACATGCAGCGGTAAGGCGCTTACATCTAACACCACCCCCACCCCCCACCTCGCGCAGTGGCGGGAGCCTCGTAAACTGGGTTTGCCCTTTAGTTATTTTTATGAGAAAAATATTAATTACACAGTCGATTTATATTGTGTTACTCAACTACTCAACAAAGTCTTTTCCCAATTATGTATGGTCGGCTACACGAGTCCTATTTTTCCATTCCATTATATTTAGTACAATATCTTCGGTTAAACCATATAATATCATATACTTTTCTACAAAATCCCACCAAGTCAATTTATGCCTGCCTCTACCCCTTGCGTTACCATCAATACTAACTAAATCACTCTTACTTACGAGGACATTTATTGGTCTACGCTTAACGTGTTCAAACCATCTAAATCGATTTCTCTCAATTTATCTTCTATAAGAGCTACTTATACCGTTTCACGAATATATTCATTTTTATTTTATCCTTTCGAGTTTTACCACAAATCCATCTTAGCATTCGCTTCTCCGCCACATTCATTTTCTACACATTTTGTTTTTTGGTTGCCCAACACTCTATCCCATATAACATTGCGGGTCTAATGGTCGTCCTATAAAAAATTTCTTTTAACTTCAAAGGTATACGCCTATCACACAATACGCCGATAGCACTTCTCCACTTAACCCACACTGCTTTAATTCTATGAGTAATTATATCACTAATATCTCCATCTTTTTGGATAATCGAGCCTAAATAACGAAAATAATAATTTCTAGGTATCTCTTGACCCTCCAATTTCACCACATCCCCTTTTGTCCTCCTATTACTACTAAAATTGCACTCCACATATTCTGTTTTAGTCCTGCTCATTTTAAACCTCTTGTTTCTAGAGTTTCAATCCACAATTCCAATCTCGCATTAATCCCCATCTTAATCCCATCCACTAAAACAATAGCATTTGCGTATAGTATACACCATAGCACCTCATCTTGTATTTTTCAAGTTAACTTATCCATAACAAGGTCAAAGAGATAAGAACTTAGTGCTGAACCTTGATGCACACCTACAGTATTTAGGAATTCACTACTTTATGTTCTTACTATAGCCATGGCCCCATCATACATATCTTTGATCACATCAATATATCTATGAGTCACTTCTTTTTTATGTAGAACCCACCATATTATATCTCTTGGTATCCTATCATACGCCTTCTTCCAAATCTATAAAAATCATATGAAGGTTCTTCTTTTTCTCCCTATACCTCTCCATTAATATCCTCAATAAATAAATTGCTTCCATTGTTGACCTCCCAGGCATAAATCCAAATTAATTCTCAAATATTGTTGTTTTAATCTCATTCTATATTCAATCACTTTCTCCCACAGTTTCATTGTATGACTCATTAACTTAATACCACCATTATTTGAATAACTTTGTATATCCCCTTTATTTTAATAAATAGGCAATAAAACACTCTTTCTCCATTCATCAGGCATCCCATTAGTCATTATAATTCTATTAATTAATTTTGTAAGTCAAGACACTCCTTCCTCTCCTAAACACTTCCAAACCTCAATAGGGATACCATCTGGTCCTAAAACCCTCCTTGTTTTTATCTTTTTTAGAGCAATCCTAACCTCTGTTGTTGTCTTAATTGATAGATTCGGAGTTTTCAAGATAAATATTTAAAAAGTCTAGGATATGGCTTATGAATATTAGAAGATGCTTACTAGTGTTTAGAAAGAGACCAAGTCATTTGAACAAAATGATATCCATAAGTTTACCCCAATCGTACCACATTTTAGACAGTGGCATTTCACGTTCCCGTACCCATTCCACATAACTAAACAATCCTTGTTTTGGGTAACATTGGAACCCACTTTACAGTTTAAATTCTAAAAATTGATCATCCCCCACCCCCTCTTTATTGCAGCCCATATTCGGGCTGCCCAAACTTAACAAGCTGTCAGTATGAGTCATTGATGCCAACACGGGAAGGGTGACATAAGTCATGACACTACAAGAATACACTAAAATCTCATAAAAAGAACAAATACAAAAAGACAAAAAATAAGGCTATAAAGATGACAATAACCATGTCACCTCATGCTCCTGCATCAGTTTCAGCTTTTAAATAAGGCATTCTTTTTTACAATTGTCAATTATGAAGCATTGATGTGACAGGCACGACACAGTACGGGTGCAACAATTCAAGAATATAAAATAACGTAGGAATTAGGTGCTTCAGATAATAAACAAAAATGTATTCCCTCCGTCCCAAATTAAGTGTAGTTGTTTATAATTAACAAATTATAAATAAATATATTTCCGTTTTAGCCTTCAAAATAAAGTATCAGACATGATATTCAACTTCTATGTTTCGATGATTATGGAATTCATGCTATTTTATGTAACATTGCCCCTCTTCCTTGAAAGAGCAAAAAAAAAAAAGAGAAACGAGAAACGAGACTCATCATTTGGGACCGAGGGAGTATAATATAAAGCACCAAAGTTGAAATATTTGATATAATCTAAGAAGGTTCAGATTCAATCAAAAAATAAATCCAATAGTCCAACATAAATCATTCTTTCCAAAATCCTGATGTGTCTTTCCAGTGAAAAAAAGCGAGGGCAACTGTGACCATGCTAGTAAAGGACAGGCCCATAGATCACATGCGCTTGACAAGTGCAGCATCAATATGCCTCTGTCAGTGCCAATACGACAGAGTTTTCAAGAGGGAACAGTAAGTAGTAGTGTCCAAGAAGGAGAGAGGACCAGTACCAAAAGAGCAACAGACCGAAGTGGCAGCAATAGCAATAGCAATAACTCTTGATGTATCAAAAATATAGTTAATGGCAGTGTTCTAAAAGGCCCGCCTAGGCTTGAGGCTTGGGAGAAACGCATCGCCCACGCCTTATTACGCCTTATTCTTGGTAAAAGGCTTAAGGCACACTTTTTTTTAAAAAAACGAAGGATTAGTTAACAAATATTGGTTATGGAGCATGAATATGAGAAAGATGGCTACCAAACATATGAATATATTTTCAAAATTCAAGGTATGTATTATTTTATTATATTACTAGCCTTAGAATAATTAAAATAATAAAAAAAGGAAAAACGCCTTTTTACGCCTAGGCTCCTAAGGCTTGAGGCTTGACCTCTACGCCTCGACCACGCCTCGCGCCTTTTAGAACCTTGGTTAATGGTTATTCAAGTATGGAAAGATACAGGATAGGGAATGTTTTTAAGGATAATTAGAGCTAAAACACAGTAGTAATAACTCTTATTCTATTGTTGAATATGGCCGTCGTGCAATAAATAAGAGAGTTGATAATTATGACAAGATTTTGGCTCCAAAATATACTGAAAGTGGCTATCAAGGATCAGCTTTTGAAGTAATGGGCCTAAAATGGGATGAAGTGGCTCTTATCAAAGCATATAATGAAAGAGTGGTCTACTTATGCGACTAGGGATGTCTTAGGTTGGGATGGAACCTGGCAAACCCTGTTCACTATCCTACAAACCAATGCCCTCAAGAGGTCCCAGTTAATACGTCTCTTGAGTTCTGCCTAACTCGAGAGTTGTTAAAAAAGAAAAATTTTGACAGTCATATTTCGACTTTTTTTCCTCAATTATTGAGTGTTTCAGTCTTTGGTAGGCCTTGGCCCCTGACCTCAGATTGGTCAAATGTTAAGCTACGCTATTCAGGCTATATACTATTGGCTTTGACTATGAACCCTGACCATACGGGGTCGCGCTGTGCGAGTTCAATTATCATGCTGCTCGAGTAAGGTCTACGATCTACCTGATGGGGTCTCGATTATGACCCCTTGCTACTTTAGAACCATGCCAAAATTTGGGACGACTTCTTTTGTATTCTAGCACAGTTTATGTACGTTCTATATTTTGGCACGGTTTATAACTGTGCCAAAATTTGCTCTCTTCAATTTTTTATACACTGATGTCACAATATAACAAACAAACCAAAAAAACTGATGTGAATAAGGGCCTTTTTGTCATTTTTTAATCTTTCTTTTATTTTTAGTATGTCATTGTATTTTCCTTTTTGTTAGTATTTAGAAGAAGGAAACTTATTGGCTCCCAGGCACGTAATTGTAATTAGAATCTTAGCTTAGAGGCCAAGCAACCTCCTTCCTATAAACACCCTTATGTAGCCTCATTTGGATATTCTTCAATTTGATGAGATATTGATTAGAGAGAGTTGAGACCAGAGTCCTCTTTTCTTGTTCCCATTTGGCATCATTTACGTCAATTGGTATCAGAGCCTAGTCGGTTCTACCCGTTATTGTTGTTGTTGTAAAAAAATAAAAACTCGTAAACAACGTCACGATGGGTTCAAGAAAGGTGCAAACCCTCGTAAAAACTCCCAACGAGAGTCTTGTAGAGGCCATCAACCGATTGATAGCCCGGATGGATGCAATCAATGCGCGACTTCCTCCACCAACAACCACCGCTGGCCGCCCTCACACCGCCCCGGTATCATCTCAAAACCCTAACCCTAATTCTCCTAAATCAACCCATTCTACACCCCTACCACAAAAAAAAAAAAAAAAAAACTAATCCCACAAACCCTAACCCCATATACATCCAAGAAAGCACCACCACCGAGGGTGGCGCCCCACCACCACAACCCGCTTGCCGAACCACCCAAAAAAAAAACGGAATAGCCATCTCGACCCAAGACAGTCCCAACACCCACCGAAACCCCAAACCACACAAAACCGGCCCCAAAATCAACCCGCCTCACACCTGGCATTACCCCTACCCACCGGAAACCAAATTCTAGCCGCCAGTTACCTTCTCTGAAGACGGACAACCCAAACCGTGCAACAAAACAGTCTGAATCAAGCCCATGGCCTGTCCGACGCACCAGTCGCCCTAAGCCGAGGGTACCGCTAGTCAGATGGCCCTACCGAGGATCTCCCAGCGCATCCGGTTCATTCCGACACTTTTTCGGCAATTTCTTTGCCATTATGTGTTCAAATGGCACCACTCGTGATAGGAACGTACTCTCCAACAATAGCCGAGATGATCCGTGACATTCGGCACACAAAGGGTTCAAATCCAACTCATCCACAAGCAAAGGTAATAATTCCAGTATTAGAGGAATCCACCATGCATCTTAACCCAAATCTTGAAGTGAATGTAAGGACACAAATTTCCAATTGAGTCCTTTGTAGTTTTGGCTCAATTCCGGACAAAAACGTTTGAGTCATAGGATAGAATACTTGACCATCCTTCAAGCCTATGACATGCAAGAGTTGAAGACGTAGCGACCAAGTCTTATAAAGGTTCATCATTGCCGAGTTTCAAGTGCTATGTTTCTACGTCGTCAACATCATATTCCATAGTCTCCAAAGGTATGAATGCATTTCTATATAAATATAGGGAGACTTTGGAATAATTTTATATTGGGTGTACTTTTATTTTAAACTAAGGTTTATTTTAAGAAGGTTTCGTTAAAACTTTAAAATAAAGTTTCTGGGCTAAAAATCGAATTTTTAAGTTTTCTGGTTTTTCGTTCGATATTGTCGTTTGAACGAGTTTTTCGTTCGAACGAGGTTTGCCAACGACTTGTCACTAGAAATTCGTTAGATAGTTCGTTCAAACGAGATTTCGGCGGGGACAGTTTTTGGCAGTTTTTTAACACTTTCCCACTACTTTGTCCCACTATTCTTTCACTGAATTTAATGACTTCGGGAACAGAATTTTTCCAAGAACTTTTTCCATCTCCGAGAGAGTGTTTGAGAGCTTAATTCTTTCATAAAAAGTTCCCTTGGTGTTTGTTATCCAAATTGAGTTATTCAAAGAACAAAACCAAGTTTACACCCAATTGTTTGTTTTAATCCAAGTCTCTATCTATATATATATATACATCTTGCTTGGAGAGTTTGTTTGGCACCGGATTCATCTCTACCGTAAAAGAGTGTTTGGGTTTGCTTCTACATCCCACAAAGAATAAGCTTGTTTGCTGTGACAAACCCACTTGGAGAAAGGCTCCTTGTTCGGGTGGCGGTGATCAAAAAAGTCCGATCGGTGGATTCCGAGACCGCGATGGAGCTCCGTTGTTATTCGCTAGGAAGAGGTGGATACAAGAAGAAGCGTCGGGGCTTAGACGGAGTCAAGTCGAGTGTTGTAAGTCTTAATGTCTTGTATTAGTAAAACCTTAGTGGATTTGAGGCTAGGGCCGTCCGAGGTTTTTTTCTGTTGTGGGTTTTTCCTCGTACATCGCGGCGTAGTGATTTATTTGTGAATTTATTTTATCTTGCAAAATCACCTAGAACGCATGCTTAGGACTAAAAGATAAAATTGGTGTAAATCACTACTCATGTTTAATTTGGTGCTACATAATAATTTGGGTATATAGTAATTTAATTCAAGTCGTCATTTAATTTGTTAAAATTGGTTTGGCCTAAATTGGTAATATTGAAAAGATGACTTAGGCAAATTTCATGACTTGGGTTGAGTAAATTGGTTTAAGTGAAATATGTTTTTGTTAATTAATTTAATTTCACTTTGAACTTTGTTTAATTTTAATTTGTAAAAGAAATTAAAATTAATTAATTTTTTTTTTATTGAACCATCTCGCTTCCGCATCTTTAAAAGGAAATTACTTTTTTGTTTTAAGATCTAAAAATTGGGGGCCTCGTGTTTCATCAGTGAGCAAACCCTCCCCCACATCCCTAATACTCTCACCCTCCAAAATTCACAAACATCTCCCATATACCCTCCACTACCACCCAAACCCTCATCACACCACCATGTACCCTCACGACACCTTCCTCCACCTCGTATTCTTGTCCGACCCCATTCACCACCACAAAACCACCATTCTTACCCCACACCTCCTCAACATGACCACCCCTACATCACATCTCCATTTACCCTCGCCATCACCCACAAAAACACCTCTAGCGTCGTCACCTTCCCTCCATGCCTCCAGCCCCACCTACTACTATTCACCCTCACCCACCCCATATTACCTTCCCTACGCTTCCGCCCCGACCTATTTTTCACACATCACCACCACCCGACACAGGTACCCATCCCTCATTCAACATGGGATGCACGCTCCATCCATTCCGCCCCCGTTGACTCACATGAGCGGGTACGAGAGTGGATTAGCCTACCCCTACATGACGGCCCACCTTCACCCAGACCCCACTCCGCCCCAGAGTTCAGGCCTCCCCCTCCCACTGAGCGGCGCACCAATGTCTCCCCTTTTGATTCTCTGGGTCCGAAGGTCACTCCGTATATACCTCTCTCAAAGCGACATTATTTTTTTTGTACTTTAGGGTTTTACCACGTTAAAAATCTTGTGTACTGTGCATATTTGATAATTCTCTCATCCCTACTGCAATACTACTTTAACTAAATTTGTTTTGGTTTTTCTAAACTTGTTCACTAATATCTTATATAACTCGTTCATAACTTCTTGCAAGCACATCTTGTGTTATTTTGTTTGTTTTCTAAAAAGAGTTTCTCCAAAAAGACAGATCGGACCCTTCTTAACAGCTTTAACTTTTGTTAAACAAACTAGTAACGGATTTTCAAAGGTGGGTTCAAGAAAGGATGAACACCTCCGACGAAAACGCTTACAATCAAATCTTGGAGGCCCTCAACCGATTGACGGCCCGGATGGATAAATTCATCGACGACCAAAACCCACCCACGCTTCCGCAACCCATTTCACAACATCACACCAAGAAAATCAAAACCCTAACCCTATTTCTCCCTCCATCACATCAAGAACCACCACAACCACCATCCAACCACCTTCATCCGCCACCTACACCACAGAAAACTCCAAGCGAAACCCTCTAATCCTGCCACCACTTCCCACTGGCCAGACGACCCCAACTTGCTGCCCGAAGCAGCGAAATGTCATAGAGGACTACCGCCCAGCACCGCCAACCCCTTTTGGCCCATCTCCAGTACAAAACATCACTGACCAGGGGCAGTGCACTCCTCCGAAGGCTGGCGACCACCCACTGACCACAGTTCTCCCCATACAAAGCCACGACCCACAAATTCCAACCCAAACGGGTTGATTCCAACCTTCAGCAAGATTGGACAGTTTAATTCCACAAACCCACTGCCCGAAGCAGCGGATCTGCAGATCTGCTTGAATGAGGAGCGCCCTCCGGCTCCAACAGATCCCTCTGCCTCTATTTCGGTGTCTTCCTCTCCAAGATTTGGCCAGAACACACCCATGAAGATTAATAATCACAACTTGATCAAGAAACCCTAGGGTTTCTATTCTCCCTTGTTCAAGAACCCACCCAAACAAACCCTAGCCTCACCATTTCTCCTCGCGTGTTTGGAAACCCTCAAATACATACCCCACCCTTTGAAACGCTAAGTCAACTCACCCCCACCCAAAATAATTACCAAGAACCAATCAATAAACCCTTCTCCCACAAATTTAATCAAATTCCAACCCATTTTAACCCAATCCCATCAAGAACAATTGTAAGAACTAGAGTGTGGCACCAAAACCTTGGTTTTTGACCCCGGGGTAGATAATTTTGATGTTCGACATGAGCAAAAAAGGAAGAAGATGAAGATTAATGCAAGAATTGAACAATCTTCCTCAAAATTTTCAGAAATTACATTTTGGCCCCTCAAGTTTAGACTCTTCCGCAATTTGGGGAATTTTTGCATTTGACCTCAAACTTAAAGTTCGAGGACGAACTTTTTCAAAGGCAGAGAGAATGATGTGAATGAGAAATTATGGGTTATTTTTAGTATTTTTAGTATTTTATTGTATTTTTGTTATTTTTTAGTCTTTCTTTTATTTTTAATATTACATTATATTTTCCTTTTTTTGTTTGTATTTAGAAGAAGGAAGGTTATTGGCTCTTAAGAGTAAAATTGTAATTAGGTACTTGGCTTAGAGGCCAAGCAACCTCCTTCCTATAAATACATCTATTGTAGCCTCATTTGGCATTCTTCCATTTTATGAGATTTGATTAGAGAGTGTTTGAGAGAGAATTATCTTTTTTTGCTCCCATTTGACGTCATTTACGTCATTAATGTTTGTTAGGTTTATGCTATTAATATGCAATTGAAGATTAGAAGGTGAGGATATGCTTTTTTCTTGGTTGAATGATCACTCATGCAACATTTCTCTCATGTCTTGTGGTATTTACTATTTTCTTTCTATAACTAATGATCGGTCTTTTTTGTTTATTCCCTAATGCGAAAGGAAATAGTTTAGATATTTGGCATAATTGAGGTGAGTTGTTACAATTTACTTTTGGTTCAAATCAATATTATATATTAACATACAATTTTGAATTTAATGTTAAACACTTTTCTCGTTCCTTATGTTACATAAACATTTTCATTCTTTGGAGTTTTAGTCAAAATGACCAGATGAGAAAACTATTATGGTTGATCAGGTCCTCAAATAATATCACTATATCCCTGTGCTTTGTTGGTTTGTTTCTTTCTTTTGGATTGTTTTACGTTGTCTATATAGAAATAATATCGTTGAGATATTTATTTGTTTATTTCAGATTTTAAGAGTCTTGAATGTATCTCTTTTCAAGGAGCTAGCCGTGTCGTGTTTGTAAAAATGTTAAATTGCTCTCTCCGTAAAAGAGACTGCGGTTGAGGTATTATTGGATGCAATTATAAATCTCTAATCTTTACATAGAACCAAAATGTCAAGTGTATGCATGTTTTAGTTTAGATAATAGGGAATTAGGGGGTGAAGTTTAAAAACAGCAACCAAATGGACCAAAAAGAGTCACGAGCACCTCACGAGGGACCAATGTAACATGAGATAACCAATTGTGTCCTAATTGGACTCAACATGACAAGTATACGTAACTTTTAGGATGAAAAATAGGGCATTAAGAGGTGAAATCTCTAAATAGCAACCAAATGGCTCGAAAAGAACCACAAACACCTCGGGAGGGACCAATGTAACATGTGGGAACTGAATTGTATCCTTATAAGACTTTTTGTTGAATAAATGACAAGTAAACGCAAGTTTTTAGAATAACAATATGGCGTTAGGTGGTGAAATTTCAAAACAACTAAATGGCCTGAAAAGAGACACGAACCGCTCGGTAAGGAACTATGTAACTTGTGAGAAGTGATTGTGACTCCCAATTTAACTAAACGTCTAGTATATGAAAATTTTAGCTTAAAAACAGGGCGTTATTGGAAAAAAGCTTGAAAATAGGCACAAACACCTCAAGAGTGTCTAATGTAACATGCGTAACTGACCATCTCCTTATTGGAATCCCATTTAAACAAAATGACAAGCATACTCAAGTTTTCGATTAAAAAATGAAGCATTAACGGATGAAATCTCAAAAAAACTAAATGCCACAGAAAAAGGCACAAACACCTCATGAGGGACCAATTATACATGTGTTAACTACTTGTATCCTTATTAAACTCCCGGTTTAACCAAACTTTAAGTATATGCAAGTATTATATTAAAAAGTAGGGCATTAGGGTAGAATCTAAAAACAACAATCAAATTAACCGAAAAGTGGCATAGACATCTCATGCGGGACATATGTAACATGTGAGAACTAACTGCTCCTTTATCGAATTCTCCGTTTAACAAAATGACAAGTATACGCAAGTTTTAGGGTAAAAAATAGGACATTAGGGTTGGAATCTCAAAACGGCAACCAAATGACCCGGAAAGAGGCTGGAACACTTCGAGAGGTATTAACGTAACAAGTGGTAACTGATTGTGTCCTTAGCGGACTCCCCATTTAAAAAATGACAAGTATATGCAAGTTTTGGTTAAAAATTAGGGCGTTAGGGTGAAATATCAAAACAACAACCAAATGGCCCAGAAAGAGGCATAAATACCTCTAAAGGGACCAATATAACACGTTGAAACTAACTGTATCCTTATCGGACTCCCTCTTTAACAAAATGACAAGTATACGTAAGTTTCTGGATTAAAAAAAATTGGAGTCAAGGGGAAAAATATCAAAACACCAAACAAGTTGTCAAAAAGAGGCAAAACTACCTCAAGAAGGACCAATGTAACATGTGGGAACTGACCGTGTCCTTATCGGACTCTTCGTTTAAAAAAATATTAAGCATACTCAAGTTTTAGGATAAAAAATAAGGTGTTAGGTGGTGAAATCTCAAAAGAACAACTAAATAGCCTAAAAAGGAGGCACGAACACCTCCAAAGGACTAATGAAACATTTGGGAACTAATCGTGTCCTCATCGGACTCCCAGACCCAACATAAAATATAGACAAGTTTTAGCTTGGGGCGAAATTTGAAAATAGCAACCAAATGAACTAGAAAGACGCACAATCACCTCGAGATGGACAATTGTAATGTGTGTGAACTAACCTTGTCCTTATTGGACTCTAGGTTTAACTAAATGACAAGTATATTCAAGTTTTAGGTTGAAAATGAGACATTGGGTGTAAAATCTCAAAACTTACCAAATGGCCCGAAAGGAGGCTCAAACACGTCAAGAGGGACCACTATAATTTGTGTGAATTGACGTGTCTGGGGTAATTGGGAGGGAGGGGACGATGAATCTCAAAAGTACAGTCAATTAGCCCATAAAAAGGCATAAACACCTCAAGAGGGACCATTGTAACATGTGTGAGCTGACCGAGTCCTTACGGATTATTGGTTTAATAAAATGGTTAATATACGCAAGTTTTAGGTTAAAAATGGTTCGTTGGGGGGTAAAATCTCAAAACAGCAACCGAGTGGCCTGAAAGGAGGCAGAGTATCTCGATAGGGATCATTATAACGTGTGTGAATTGATCGTGTTCTTATTGAAGTTCCGGTTTAACAAAATGACAAATATACGCAAGTGATTTAAGTTAAAAATGGGAAGTTGGGGGATGGAATCTCAAAAAGACAATCAACTGGCCCATAAAGAGGCACAAACACCTCCAGGGGGACCATTTTAAAGTGTGTGAACTGATAGTTACCTGATCGGACTCCCGGGTTGATAAAATGACCGATATACGCAAGTCTTACGTTAAAAATAGGGCGTTGGAGTGTGAATTCTCAAAACAACAACCTAATGGCACAAAAGAAGGCGTAAACACCTCGAGAGGGACCATTGAAACGTGTGTGAACTGCTCGTGTCCTTATCAGACTCCCGATTTAATAAAATGACAAGAATATGCAAGTTTTGGGTTGAAAAATGGGGCGTTTGGGGTGGAATCTGAAAATTAATCAAATGGCCCGGAAAGAGGCACAAACACCTCGAGGTAAACCATTGTAATGCGTGCGAATTGACCATATCCTCATTGGACTCTCGATTTAACAAAATGACAAATATACATAATAACAAGTTTTTTGAAATTTTCCTACTTAAATACAGCTTTTTACATATTTGATTACTGATATCTTTTGTTTTTGCCAGGAAAACATTTGAGCATTAGCATCATACACCTGGAACACCCGGACAAGTCAACGGTTTCCTAGAGTGACGTATTGAGCTACTAGTACACATGAACAAGTTCATGTTTTACTTTGACATTCGGGTTGGCTTATTTATTGTTGTTATTGACATTCGGGTTCACTTACATGTGTATTATGGTCGTGACCATAGTTGTCAAATCGCGAATCGTATCGTGAATCGTTTACCCCCCGAATCGCGAATCGTGAATCGAATCGTGAATCGTATCGGTCGAATCGGAACCAAACGATAAAAACGTAGTAAAACATATGTAAATGGAATTTAACACTATAGAATTGGTAATTAAGCGTAATATGACAAAAAACTAATCATAGCACATGATAATATACCAAAATATATCACAAAAATTAACCGTAGTACATGTTCTCATCCATTTTAAGCTTAAAAATGTAAAAAACAAAAATATTTCGTAAAACAGCCTACATATTAATTTAAAACACCCTACATAAAACAAATATATATATATATCATAAAGAGCCTATATATTAATTTAATGTAAAAAAATCGCGAAAAAAAAAAAAAAAAAAAGTGAATCGGACCGAATCGTGAATCGGACCGAATCGGACCCGAATCGGAAGATTCGAATCGTGAATCGCCGATTCGGTCCGATTCTTTAGACATTTGCGATTCGAAGGTTGATCCGAATCGTTTTGGTAGTGAATCGAATCGAATCGTCCGATTCGAATCGCGAATCGGACGATTTTGACAACTATGGTCGTGACTCGTGTGGACTTGTGTGATATTATTGTTAAATTTTAAATTTATGTTTATGCAGATTTTCTATTAACAAGTTTTCTTGAATATTCATAAATTCGTAATACAAAGTAAACTCTGCCGATTTTTTTCGTTTGTGTTTGTGAAATATTAAGACTCGTAATATTTTGAAGTTTAATATGTTTATTAGTTTATTATTAACAATTTAGTATGTTAGCAATAGTGTATTCTCCCTATTGTTGGCACGATTTAAAACTATGACAAAAATGTTTCATATTTTTTTTTAATTATTCTAATATAATTTGGCACGCTTTGGAACTGTTCCAAAAGCGTGCCGGAAATGACACATGTCGAATTTTTATTTGCATACGTGTCACATTCGATTAATCAAATGAAAGGGGCCACTATGAAACGTGGGTTGATGAGTGTCTACCTCGTGTCACTTTTGTGGCACGGTTTTAAATAGTGCCAAAAGCGTTCCAGATTGTCAAATATTAGTATGCTTGGGTCTTGATTTGGCACGGTTTAAAATCGTGCCAGATTTGATTTGGCACGGTTTAAAACCCCGCCAGATTAGCATTTCAAGTGTAGTGACAGACACGTTGTAGGCATGACTAATCACAAATGGGCATTCTATAGGCACGAAGCATATCATAGCACACATATGCCGGGACAAGTTATCATTGCTCTATCAAAGACACAATATTATATCTGAATTTTGTAAATACATAACATTAGTTTTATAAAAACAATTACGTTGTAAAACACATTACTCTCCAACATAAAATACACATAACAAAGAAGATTGTATATGATAATGTCATCCAAGAAAAGAGATCCATATGAATATCTTCCCACTATTTGATTTCATATGTCGTAAAATCCACTCAAGTGTCAACTTTTTGAACACCACTTCATAACTACTACTAAAGGTCGAAGATATTACATAACGGAACTTGGGCTTCGACATCCACATCAATGACGTAAAAATACAATGCTTCGACTTGCATCTCTCTCTCTCTCTATCTATCTATCTATATATATATATATATAGAGAGAGAGAGAGAGAGAGGCTCCTGTGCACACTAAGTTTGCACATTATTTTTTTTAAATAGTAAAAATAATATTTTTGAGCTAATGTTTTTTTGTATGATATTTAAACATTTCAAGGAACCCATATAAAAAAAAAATCAGCTCAAAAACGTTTTTTTGCTATTTAAAAAATATCGGTCAAACTTTCGCAGTTTTTAAAGCACTTGAAAGCCGCAAAAGTTTGACCGATTTTTTTAAAATAGCAAACAAATTTTTTTTAGCTGATTTTTTTTATATGGGTCCGTTGAAATGTTTAAATATCACATAAAAAAATCAACTCAAAAATATATTTTTTAATGTTTTAAAAAAATAGGTATGCGCCAGCACATGTGCAAACTTAGTGTGCACAAGAACCTGCCTCTCTCTCTCTCTCTCTCTCTCTCTCTATATATATATATATATATATATATATGGCTAACACATTTTGAGCTAATTCCAAAAGTAAAAGATTTGCTAATTCAGGACATCTAGATCAAACAGGTGAGTGAAATTATTAAACAATGCTGAAAGTAAAGACAATATCAGGCTTATATCAAAAAATTAAACAATGTAGCATATTCAATGGCTCCAACCAAGCTCGAAAATTTGGTCATAGATTTAATTACCTGATATCCACTGGATTCATGATCTCGATGCAACCCATGAGGAAGGAAATTTGTTGATGGCATGTAGAAGGAGCGGTTATCAAGATCGGGAACAGCATTATCAGCTATCATTGGCATATACCAGGATGCTTGAACAGATTCACTATTAAAGTTCCCTGAATAATGGTCAAACTGTCCCACATTCTCATAATTGAGGGTTGAATCGCAAGGGTCAGCTTCTTCAAAAGATGTAGGGTTAGGATGGTGAAACCTGCAGCGAGCTCCATATCCACAGGAACGATTACGCATGTAGAACGGACACTTTCTCTCTCCCTGGTTCAAGAGAAAATACAATCAATTCTAGTTTATAAACCACATTATTAAGAATATTATCTGAGGAAATCACACCAGTGATCCTTAATCTTTACACCTTTTAAAGTTTTACATTTAAAATTTTCTTTTAACATTTAAGCCCCTAAAGTACTTGAGGTACTCACCAGCTACCCTTCAGTTAACTTTTACACTAAACCCTCACGGAATTAGTCATAAAACGGGGCATATATGCCTTTTATCTCCCTTGTAGACAAATGAACTACAAACCGTACAAAAATTGATTATTTATTAAAGCATATGAAATTACATTTCATTACCTTCAATTTTTAGGTTATTCTTTTATCGATATGCCTTCAATTATGCAGCAAATGTTCCTTTTATAATTTTGAAGTTAATTTGGGTATGAGGCGATAAAAGACTATTTGCCCTCGTTTACTACATGTTCTATGCACATGGAAAATCCCATTGGGGTTTAATGGAGATGTTAAGGGAGGAGCTGCAGGTGTATACATCGGGGGCTTGAATGTTACAAAGAATGTTCAAGGACCAAAACATTAGAAAGTGCAAAGTTGAGGGGCTACTGGCATAACTTACTCTTATTATAATAAGTACTAGAATATAAACCATATAATGATTGTGCATAAATATTGCACAGCATTGTGTATGAATTTTTTTAGAAATAAATAGGAAGCGTTGCATGGAATTCATCCCTTAAACAGAAAAGTGGAAAATATATAAAGAATTAAAACAAGCAGTACCAATCTAATTGGCAAACCAAGAGAGTTAAGCTCTGAGTGTAGCTTTACAGATTCTAGTTGGAGGTGATTGAATCTACAAGATTCTCCATACTTGCATCCTCCTTCTCTTAGGTAAAACTGGAACAACAACATGACCAAAAGCAACGCGAATTTCAGGCAATGCATTGAGAAAATTCAATTTCATAGCAGTGTATGATAGGCAAAGGTACAAGTTAATTATAACTAAAACTACTTCACGCTTACAGTCTCCTCAAATATATGATTAAACAATGTGCATTAAAGCCGACCATATCACCCAACCCTCTGAGTTGGGTTTTAGAGGGTAAAGCTAGGATGAAAACCTTTTGATTCCTGCTTAGAAATAAGGTTGTCTTAGTATGTAAATAACATTGAGTCCTACTTAACAATTAATATACCAATGAACCTCCTCCTTTTTCAATAGAGTACAACCAGTTATGGACTTCTGGTTATAGTTAACTTGAGGTATTCTAGTCGTCAGGTTCACAAAAACAAGATTCCCTTTATACTTGTTAACTAAATGCAGTAATATAAAAGGCATTATCAATTAAAAATTATTGATATTGCCATCAGATTATGCTAAGTAGTTCAAAATATGCTCTTACACTTTACAATGCTCAACTAGTGACGCTATAGTTATCGTAGTACAGTGTACCACACTCTTGAAGGCTGACGTATTTCCAAGTGGACACGGCATGAACACCCCTCACAGTGGCAAGGGTAGAGTAGGATTTTCTTTATAAGGTTCAAAGAAAAATATTAAAGTTGATTAAAGATTTTATTTCCCATTTTTTTTCTTGTTAACGGCATTGTGTGAATGTGCACGATTTTCTTTATAAGGTTCAACGAAAAATATTATAAAGTCGATTAAACATTTTATTTCCCATTTTTTTCTTGTAAACGGCATTGTGTGTATGTGCACGATTTTTTTTTGTGTGTGAGCGCGCACGCGCGCACGAGAGAGAGAGAGAGAGAGAGAGAGCACCGTCCTTTTTAGGAAGTCCTCAACCGCCCTGGACATTAAAGTTCCTTGCATACACATTTCATATTAGTACCTAATCTATCTAAACCTAACACCTATTGAAGATAAATCCTAGTGAGATCCTTGGCTTCCATTGCACAATCGACATCCTTAACCTAGCCTTTTAGGATAGCAAATGATGCATAACAAACGCATACGGAAATACAAAAAACTTGCACTCAATATCCCCCCCCCCCCCACCCACCCCCACCCACCACCACACACACAAACACCCCCCAAAAAAATATCATTTGATTACAAGGAAAGGAGGTTATTACATCATATATATAGCCCAAGAGGACTTGTGGTATAAAAACAAAGGGACTATACTGACCCTAACTAGCTTGAATATTCCTAATATATAATCAAATGAGAAAATTTTGACCTGGTCTATATGACATTTATATCCTACCATTCTAGAATGGCAGTGATGCAAACCAAATGCAGCACGAAAATACTAACAGAAATCTGACACTCAACCAATGAAGAAGGGTCTCTATATCATTCTGTTACTAGTAAATGAGGAAATTAAATCATATTTATAACCCAAGATTAGGGTTGTGATCAAACCAATTGGACAGAATTAACCAACCCCGGCCAAACTTTTATTTATTTATTTTGGGTGTGGGGGGTGGGGGGTGGGGTGTTGGTCTGGGTTCAGTCCAGTTTTATAGAACCCTCTTTCAATCGGTTCGGTTTGTATGTAAATTATGTCGGTCTGGACCGACTCATATCTATTAATACAACTACTACACACTAAAAATCCTATGCTAAAATGCAACACAATCTCTAATGTCTACCATTGCTGCGATGGACAAATCAGCAGAAAAAAATAGATCAGTGCACTCGTTTCTCTCTATCTCGGATGGTGGTGGAGAACCGGTGATACAATCGGCGAGGCCATGAATCCTTGTATATCCCTCTGTCTTCATACACTACTTTACATATATATTGTCTACCTAAATCAAACTCATATCTGAAATTTTAGTTCTATTTTAATCGGTCATTGATCAAGTTTCTGATTATGTTTGTTTCTCTCTTTACAAATTATCTTCTATTGGGCCAAGAGGACTTTTGGACTGACTAACCCTAATAACAAAAGGACAAAAATGACCCTAACTAGCTTGAATATCCCTAATGAATAATCTCTCATTCTATTTACAATATTATATTGAAACTTCATAACAAGTTCCAGACCCAATCCATATGACCCTTATTCCCATCATTTGCATCAGGCCATTATTCACATTCATTTCTTTAAAAGGTGGCCTTGGCATCCATGAGACTCATGAGACTTTAAGCAAAAAATCCCTTTCATCTTCAAAGAATTTGGTTTACAAAATGGATAAATGGAGGAGGTTGGAGAAAATCAGTTTGCTCTTCTACGAGTCAATAAGTCGCAAAAATAGAAAATTATCGCAATATAATGGTAATAAAATATAAGATACGCAATAATGAAATTCCTTTCCAAGCATATCATACCATTAGAAGTAAAATAACTTTCTCATCATTCTCTTTTTAACTGTACTGTGTAATATGCCCTATATAGAAATATAAAGACTGGTGCAACTATCAATAGTTTCAGTATAGCAGAAAACAGTCATATTCATTCACATTTAATTCGAATACTTTATATCTCCACAATTTTGAGAAATACACATCTTAGATGTAGGAGCTCCAAAATATTGTCAACCAAAGTCCCTTTTTGCTAACCGACGAAGGTGAACGAGCACAATACAATAGGGCACGTGAGAGAACCATGTCGAAGGAACTCGTCAAAATGACCCCAGCTTTGAACAGACAACAGCATGTTTTTAGTCATATGTATAAGATCTTAAGATCAGTTCTTCAATTGAATCACGAAGTCTTTAAACCAAAGGAAGGGAATATCATATCCTATTCTTTTGAGTTGGAAAACATTGGGTTTAAATTCTTAAAGACCGGTGATTTGATAGCTGTAACTTTTATTTAATGTAATATATTCAATATTTTGCTGCCTTTATTGCATCATTTTCCTGTTTCTTAGTTTGGTAGGAGGATTTTCTTTTCTATTTAATCATTCTGGCATAGATGCATCGATATTGAATTAATTAAGACTATTTTGTTTTGCTGTACTCAGCTTGTGTGCCGGAGTAGCAATTGAGTTTTACATAATTAATTTATCATTTTAGAAAAAAATAATTTCACACAAAATTCAATAGCTAAATACCATTTCTTTTTTCTTTTTAAAAAAGGTCGTACCAATGAACAAGGCTCCCGCTTAACTGCAGGGTTTGACCTCAAAATAAGGATGGCAATTTGACCTGCCTCGCCTCACCCCGCCCCAAAAGGGTTAAGAAGAAGGTGATGGTTTCGAATTAAGCCCTACGGGCTATTTTGTCATTTTTGTGTGTTATTTGGAGGTGTTATATTGTGTTTTGTCAGTTTATTGGCATGTTAGGGTCATTTGGGTTTTTTAGTGTTTTAAGTTTACGATGTAGGCCCCTATTTCTATAAAGGCCATAGTTTTATATTTGCTTTTGTCCTTTTGGGTCTTTTTACTACTTGTAGTGCTGTCATACGCACACACATATTTAGGCTATAAGTATCTTGTATTTTCCTCATTAAGGGGCACATATAGTTGGGAGAGAACAGAGACTTACGTCAATTGGTATCAGAGCCCACTCTTGTTGTAAAATTGTAACCGTTTCATCAAAGCCTCCAAGAAATCCAACCAAGCCGATATGGACCACATTGAAAAACTCCATTCAAGCAATTTCCACCGACCTCCATGCTGATATCCGTAACATTCTAAGCCCTCTCTCCTCTCTGTATGTCAACTGTAGCACCACCACCTGCTGTTCAGCCACAAAATGAGGCAGACCCAGCACCCAACATCGCCGACCATCGAAAAACTGTCAGGATCTGCCCAAGGGTCACAGACCTCCGGTACCCACTTCAGGCCTCTAGCGGGCCAGCCGACCACTGTTTCACACCAAGCCGAAGCCGGCGCTGTGAGAAAGGGAAGACCCCTGTCGGCGCCGCCTCTCCTGCCTAGCTCTCGGTAAACCCTAGTGGTATCATCACTAGGGTTGTGGGGCCTGTTGTTCCTCCAAGGGGACTCTCCAAACCAAAAAAAAGGGTCCAAACCAGAAGGGGCCCACCTCCTAGGGCCTCCTATGCCCCTCGCCGACATCACAAAGGCCAGCACTGTACCACCAAGAACCAGATATGGCATTGGCCATAGGTAAACCTCCAATCAAATTACCTAGGGTTCCAATTGATGTTCAATCAGATATTTCGGCCACATCAGACCCATGATACTACACTAGATATCAAGGAAGGAGCCGAGCAAAGGAGTGGGTTCAACAAGTGCGCCTAAAGAAGATTGATTTGGGGGATTTTGCGGGTACCGAATATAGCCACCCGATTTAACCGAATTCTGACCCAGTTTCTTTGACGAGGCGGTCGGTTCACGAGAATATTGCGAAGCCGAAGAGGGAAGAGTGGAAATTGGATCGAGAGAAGGCCCCATTTGTTGATTTAGGTCCACAGTGCACCCATACATGCCCCGTGATATGAAAAAGAAAACCACTAGGAGCCTCGAAAGATTAAATATCTTGGCATTTACATTCTTAATAAGCCTTTGTTTGAAAGATGTTGATGCATTTTTGGCACTGTTTTTAAAAGCGTGCTATTGTGAACGCAATAGCGCGCTATTGCCTTTTGCGAAGGAGAAACGCAGCGAAATCAGGTCTGCTATTTGGGATGCTTCAATAGCGTGCGCAATTGAGCGCTATTTGGCGCAAAAGTGCGCAAAATGACGCAAAATGACGCAACAGGAACGCAATCGGCGCATTTTTTTTAAACCTTATGACTTACCAAAACGACGCTGTTTTGGTAAGTACATAGGTTTTAAAAAAAAACGCATTCCTTTCAATTCCAAGCCCCAATCTCTTAAAAAAAAACTACCTCTTCACTCCTTTACTGCTTCCTTCCATGTTGGCACTTCGGCAGCTATCAGTCCCCACTTTTGCAGCTCCGGAATCGTCATTCCCCTCTTTGGCAGCCCCGAAATCTTCACTGCTTTACTATTTACTTTGGTAAGTATTGTTTTTGATGTTAAACATCACTGCTTTACGGTTTTTCATTTTATTTTTTATGTTTGTCAAATTTTTTTTTTAGCTTCACTGCTTCTTTTTGTTTTGTTTTTGATATTTCAGTTGGTAATTTATTTATGAATGTTGTAGTAGTACTTTTGATCTTTGATGGTCCTATGTTTGGAACAATTTGATCCTATTACTGTGTTTAATTTCGAATGTCGTAGTATTTTATGTCTTCATAACTATATTTGAAATGATTTGGAGCTACTCTTTGAGCTTATTTATTTAATTATATTTTTTACATGTTCTATATTTGAAATGATTTGGAATGCACGAATTGCTTGCGCGATGCGCAACGCGATTTCGGAACCAAAACGCGACACCCTACGCGACCGCGATTGAAAACACTGATTTTTGGTGATGGTAGAACCCTTTTACTAGGAAGGCTCGTAAGTGTGATTTGAACACCTTATCAGACAAAATTGTTAGACCACCTCGGATAGTTCGTTTTCAACCCGAAAAAACCTGATGTCACTGGTGTTTTTGTACATCTTGGGTAAGTTATGTGCTGGTCGTAGAATCCAAAGCTATGACGAAATATCCTAGGTTCCGCAGGCACAACAAATGCCCATTGATTAAATGGGGGAACCCTATGGGGACATGAAATGGATTAGTGCCCAAACCATGAAATTGAGGGGCGTAAGGCCTATGAGGAGGTATTAGGAAGAACTTCAATGGGCATACATGTCATGTGCTTTGGGTCATATTGACGATGAGCATGGGGTTGAAGACAATGGCGAGGATACTGAGGAGATAGACGTAATGCCCGATTATCTTGGACAAGTTCTAGGTTTTTGGCCAAGAGCCTTAATGGCAATATTCGAGTAGATGTCCTTATGGACGAATGAACCCGGATGCATTTGTGGATTGCCTAGACAGTGTTTGAGTATAAAAACCTAAGGGGATTAAGTGTGTGCAACTAGTAGCCACTAAATTCTAAAGATATGCAAGGGTGTGGTGGAATGAGATGACTAGGAGATAGGTGAATGGATTAAAGTCAATGCACTCATGGCATATTATGCGACATCTTTTGAGGAAAGCCTTCATACCACATACCTATCGCCATGATTTATTTTCTCGGCTCCAAAACTTAAAGCAAGGTACCCTTTCAGTTGTTGATATTATTGAGAATTCCCAATTTCTTTGTTCACGGGCTATTTTGGAGGAGGACAAAGAGTAGCTCATTGGATGCTATATTCAGGGACTCCATGACTTGTCATTGAGATATATCTGAGGATGGCAAAAGCCATTGAGCATGCACAACGATTGGAGGAGTATCTTAGGGTTGTTCTGGGGACCACCACCTTTAGTAACTCACTAACGAAAGCATCTACCAACACACCGGATGTTCAAATAGGGTTAGGATTGCTCCTGATGAAGATAGCCCATCCCTTTGGGCTCGTGGTCGAGCTCTTTCGTAGTTGGGAGGGTGATGGTTCCAGCCTAAGCCTTAAGGGAAATTGTCATTTGTATGTGTTATTTTGAAGGGTAATCTTGTGTTTTGTTGGTTTATTGGCGTGATAGGGTCATTTGGGTCTTTTAGTGATTTTTAGTAAATGATATAAGCTTACTTTCTATGAGGGGCATGGTTTTATGTACTCATCTACGCTCCAAATATCGTGGATTCTCCTCAATAAGAGGTACATATGTTGAGAGAAAAGAGAGATACTTTTGTGTTATTTCTTTTGTCATTATGTGATGTGAAAGCAGCGTAATATACACACGTTAATTACTCACACATGAATAAAGCAACAAAATAAGAAATTTCCATTAATTCTCTCTCTAAAACATAATGATGATAATGAAAGCTAGACAACTGGGGGTCTTTTATAAGCATAGGAATCAAAAGACTAAAACTCTAAATAAACGAAATAAATGAAATAAAATTAAATGACACGCTCTTGCGTTACTCCCCCCCGGAAGCATCGTCATATCCTGCTAGAGATGGTCATAAAAGTCGCAATTAGCGTGCTGCAACGTGGCCTCTATAATCCACAAGTCGTCACTCTTGGGGCGTCCCAGCCGATGGATCAAATAACGGAAAAGGGGGCCATAGGGGTCATAGTCGTCTCGGTGTCCAATATACCCTCGACACGGTCAATATGCGAGTGAACCGGCTGCATCGGATCTACGGGCAGGGGTATCAGGGGAATATATGTACCCAAATCGAGTCAAACCGGCCACATTTTATGTGGGATGTGTCCTGAAACCCTCGACCGGGGTGAGCTCATACGCATTATCGCCACAACACAGAAGAATTGGGAAAGGACCGAATCGGCGCATCTGTAACTTGGTGGCCTTGCCCACCCGCCGTTCTCGCTAAAGATAGACCATAACTAGATCTCCAGGCTAAAAAACAGGGACCGGCGATGAGAATCCGCCTACTCCTTGTAGTAAGGATACATACGCTGTAAATGTGTTCACACATGATCATGAATGGAGTGCATTTTTTTAGCAAAATCAACAGTTGTCGGGCTCACTGTCATGGTAGGGGTCTCGGTAAGATCAATGGGCAATAAACGAGAATACCCCATGACAATCTTACCAGTAGAACGATTGGTGGAATTGTTAAAAGCAATTTCCGCTTGAGCAAGAACCACCTCCTAAATCTTAAGTGATTCTCACCAGCTAAGCACTATTAGTGATCTCCCAAACTCTAATTGAATAGTTCAGTCTAACCATCTATCTGTGGGTGGAAAGATGTGGAAAATTGAAGCGTGCAACGCAACAATTTCCAAAGAGTCCGCCAAAAGTGTCCCACAAAACGAATGTCCATGTCAGACGTAATACTCCTCATCGATACTCCATGTAAACGGACAATCTCACAGAAGTAGAGTGTGGCTACATGTGAAGCATCCGAAGTTCGCAAGCTGGAACAAAATAGGCCATCTTAGAAAATCTGTCAACTGCCATAAATAAAGAATCATACCCCTTGGCTATCTTGAGCAACCCGACAACAATGTCCATAGAAACATCAAGCCACGGTCGATTAGGGATGGGTGGGGGTGTATACAAACCGGCATTAGTATGTTGATCTTTTATCGTCTGACAAGTATAGCAATGTTGAACATGTCCGTTAACCTCCCTCCTCATGGTAGGCTAATGAAAATGCTCGTGTAGAGTAGCTAAGGTATGAGCAACACCCGAATGGCCAGCTAAGCCCCCACCATGGAGCTCTGTAATGATCTTCTCATGTGAAGAAGTAGGGATGCACAATGCAATGCCATAATACAAGTACCCATCTTGCAATAAGTAATCATCCTGAACACTATGCTGAAGTGGACACGCCTCCATAATAGGCCCAAAAAAGGCATATGTTGCATACAAATCACGAATCTCAAAAAACTCGAAGACCGATCCCTGAATGGTGACTAGGGCATTTGACCTCCAACTCAGGGGTTCTCTTTACCTGACTTGTATTGTAGGCAGAAGTTAACTGTTGTAAAAAACTAGTCCACTTGATGTGTCGATCACTAACATCAAAATGAGAAAAAAGTAATTGTATCTGTTAACCTCAAAATGAGGAAACAAGTATTGATTGTGATTTTATTCACAGCTCGGCAGTTTACGCACATCTGCCAGCTACCATCCTTCGGCATCAACAAAGCAGGCACAGTACAAGGGGGCATACTTTCCCGTATGAGCCCGCATAACTCCGACACTTGTTGTTATAGCTCAGCGTGTCCGGCAGGTGACATGTTGTAATGGGGGAGGTTGGATAATTAGGCTCCCAGAAAAAAAAATCAATGGCATGATGTATGTACCTCCATGGTTAAAGGGAATCGGGCGGTGTACGTACATCTTGGAGCAATGGCAAGATATCACAAAGGGCCTCTGGGATACTGGTCAGCACGGTGCTCAAGGGGCTAACAAGGGCGCAACACAACCCCTGCTAGAGGGCATCGACAAGGAGTACAGGCTTTGAGACCAAGGACATAAGTGGGTCGGGATGTCTGGGCTGCGACATGGGATCAATGACTACCTCACGGCCCTAATGCATAAATGAATAAGTATTAGCACGATCATCATGCATGCTAGCATGATCAAACTGCCAAGATAATCCTAACAGGAGGTGGCACACGTCCATATCAACAACTCACATATAACCTCATCTGAATACAGGTCAACTGTAAATAATACCCTGCATTTCCTCGTAGGGCGCACTTCGTCCTTGGATTTCAACCACCCAGTCTTGCATGGATTCTGGATGTGCTCGACACGAAGACTCAGACGCTCCACTATCTCTCGAGAGACCAAATTAAAACTGGTGCCACCGTCAGTTATGATCTTACACAACCGTCTATTCGCAACACACTGCGTGTAGAATAAGTTACGCCGTTGCGACTGGTCTGCCGGCGTTACGACTAAACTAGATACGAGGGCAAATGGAATAATAAGGGCGTGGTGATAGGTACTTGGTTGTGGAGACGTAGGTTGGGGCAATCGTGATGTGGGTGGCCATTGGGGCTGTTTTGGGTGTGGGGATGGGGTATAGGGATGTTTGTTTAACAAATGCAGTTGAGTTTAACTGTGGGTGACGCTCCTACGATAAATAGAGGCACGTATGCTAGCAGGGACCATTGGATTAATGGGTTCGAGACCCAACGAGTGATCGGTGATCCGAAACAGCCCCTTAGTCGCCATCTCGATGTGAGGTTGTTCAGGAGGGTTAGGGATAAGGATGGATTGATTTTTTTTTTGTTCGTGGGGGCGGGACAATCGGGTTAAAGGGTTTGGCGGTGTGGCTCAACAGTGGTCTGTCCTCCAACAGGGCTGGCCTGGGTAGTAAAAGTCTTCAAGCTGGGTCGGGGACACAGGAAGAGGGGTCGATTGGTGATGTTTGGCACCTGTGGGGTGTTCAGAGGGTGTCGGGATGGGTCGTGGGTACCGGTCGAGGCAGGAGGGGTTTCTGTGGCATTCGGTTGAGAGGGAGTGATCGGAGTCAGGCCCGCTAAGGCTTAGGGTTGTTGACTAGCAACAGCGGTGCTGCTATTGCTTCTCCTTAGGGGCAGCCAACAGTTAGATCTAGGGTTTCCACTCTAGATGTGGATGGGGATAAGAATTGCCGAAAATCAGGATGTAGACACCCTTGATCCCAATCGTCACACATATTAATCCAAGAACAACTTGGCTCTGATACCACTTTTGGTGTGAACGCAACGGAATATACACACGAATAAAGCAGCGAAATAAGAAATCTCTATTAATTCTCTCTTTAAACTCTCTGTAAAACATAATGATGATAATGAGAGCTAGAGGAGTTTTTTATAAGCACAAGAACCCAAAAGACTAAAATATCCTAAATAAGTAAATAAACAAAATAAATGACACACTCCCACGTCATTGTGTCTCATTACGTCACAAGGATATTCCGAAAGTTGCATAATGGAGTATCAATTACGGATACATTTCAAATACCCCTCAAACACAGCCCAACACCTTTCCAATACTTCAAATAAGTATCCATTGACTCATCAACAATTTTGACTTCCTCGTATGGCATGGATTGGCCAATTACTATCATCGAGTATCTCATCTCTGTAACCATACTTAGCTAATCTCTTTCAAAATACTGTATAATCTAGTATTGTCAAATTCTTTACGAAAAACACATTGAAAGACCATGATACAATGTATTTACTTTATTTCTGTATCCTTGGAGTGTTCAAACTCTATTTAGCGCATCCCATAACCATATACACTCAACTAGTTATTGTCAGTTTTAGAGAGATGCTTAATAGGGTAGGATCCGTTTTGGCAAGACAATAGGTTAGGTGTGGGGACAGGATTGTGGTTAACCTACTCCCCCGCTTTTATACATATTTTCCAAACTCCCTTTATAATATATACATGCATACATACATATATACAGTCTAAATGGAGTTATGGCACCAGCGGCTCACTCCCATATCAAATGTCACAACTTCACAACCTCTCCTCCCTAGTCAGTCGCCAAAACACTATTTCAGCCGTTGTCGGCACCATCGCACCTTATCCCCTCTTATTGCCATCAAGAGTCAAGGCCTACGGACGAGGTTAAACACGATTTTTCTTCATCCGGTGAAGTAAATTGATCCAAATTATAACATCATCCTCTATGATGCCAACAACTCTTTTCATAATCTCGCAATCGTTGAATGATGTGATTTCTCTTTCAAATCATGTATATACTAATATGATTTCATTTCACCAATTTTTAGGGCTTGATATGCATAGAATTGGTTTCATATCCAACTCATTGCCATATGTGGGTGGCATTCACTTTTATTCATAAAAACTGTAAAAGAGGATTAACAATCGCATTAAAGATAGAGAATTGCTAAACTCACCGAAAAAGTGAATCCAAAATTTCCGAAATGCATTAAGTGGGTTGTACCACGTGTGGGGCCCACACACCATACAACCCACTTATTTTATTTCGATAAGTTTGGTAACTCACTTTTTTTTCGTAAAACATTCCACATTTCTTAAAATCATAAACTTCCCATTTTCATTTTTATTTGTAACATACATGCAAACACAATAAAGATCAAATTATCAACCTTGCATTCAACCTCCTCCATTTTTGCTGAAACCCCTTCACTTACCTTCAACACAACCCAAAATTAGCACCCAAAAAAAATAACAAAATTTCATCAAAACCAAAAAAAAAAAAAAATCAAAATTTGAATAAAAACAACCACCTGATTTAGCCTATTCTTGGAGTGATCATACCAACAGTTCTGCCCAAACTTACACCTCCCTGTTCTAACAAGATGGCGGCAAACTTGTTTAGAATTTAAACCCAAATTCTGAAACTGGTCAACCATGTATAATTGGGACAATGTGAGCCCAATTTCAGCTTCTTCAAAATTTTCCATCTTTTTTCTTGAGTTTGAGAGTAAGCCTTAAACGAACAAATAAAAGTGAGTGAGAGGTGGGTGATGATACCTATGCATGTATGAGTTGTATAAGGCAGAAAGAAACCAACAGTTTTAAGTGTAGACTCCCTTTCTTTCAACCGGGATTCTCTCATGTTTCCAACGCTTCAACTTTGTCATGTTAACACCATCCACTTGGAATTTTATGCGCCAAACACATATCTATTTAATATTTTTGGATTTAATTATGAAAAATTTTATTTGTACATTGGATTCGTACCGTATAAACTCATGTGTCGTATCTGTAATAATTTATGTCTTGGGTGAATCCAAGACACAAACTCATTTAAACGCGACTCATGTGTCGTATCTATAATAATTTGTGTCTTGGGTGAATCCAAGACACAAACTCATTTAAACGCGACATGTGAGTTTATGCATACGATTATGTGTGAATCTTATATAAAAATAGAACCGTTCTTTAATTATTACTAGTAACCACATTTTACCCCTCGCCGATGCACTAACGTATTATAGATTTTATGATATATATATATATATATATATATATATATATATATATATATATATATATATATATATATATATATATATATATATATATATATATAGAGAGAGAGAGAGAGAGAGAGAGAGAGAGAGAGAGAGAGAGGATCTAGTGCGGACCTAGTTTGCGGACTAGCTACAGTCCAAAACTTACCTGGGGACCACCTTTGTCTTTATATATTTTCGTCTTTTTCTAAAGTTTTTGGGAATAGGATTTTCTACCCCAATGATTTCTAAAGTCTTTTAAGTTTATTTTAAACTTAATTAATCTGGAAGTCTAATTGTAGAAGTTTCATGGCTACTGCTACTTCTTAAGCTTCTTCCGTCACTATCGTACTGGAGTTCTAAATAGCGGGGATTATCTATATAGATAGTTTCTTCAGGAAGTCTAGAATTTGAAAGAGGTTTTGATGGAAAATATTCTAGTCTTAAATACCTTATACGGTATCGTGGGTTTATTTGTCTAGTTTCTTTATATATTTGATTAATAATATTAATTATATCGTTATCTATAAATTCGTCTAAATTATTATCACCATAAGATGATAAAAATCTACGGTATGTTCTAGGGGCAGCTGTCTCTACATTTTTAAGGAGATGACGGATTCCTCCGGCTCTAATTAAAGTAGCTTTTGTTTCAGCTAACCTTTTACGTCTAATAAATTTTAATACGTCTATACTGTCTTCAAGTATCCTAGTGTATTCTTGATATTTTTCAGGTCTTGATAGTTCTTCTGCAAAATCTTCAGTTCTTAATTTTTGTCTAAAGAGATCACGGATCCCTGTTCTAATTATTTCTATTCTAGGTACTTCTCTTCCTAACCACTCAATAATCTGGTCTATGTATTTAAACGTACCACCTACGTATATTAAAGCAGATTCTTTAAGTTCTTTATCTTTAGGGTCTATAAGAGTCCAGTCTTGAATTTCTCTAGTTAAGTCTAAACTTGTTTGATTAACAAATTCTAAAAAGTCTTTAGTGATTTGTGAGCTCATATAAGATTCTTTTTAAAGAAATAATATGTAAAAATAGTTAAGGGTTTGGTTCGAGTTATACCTTCCTTCTGGTCTGCAATATCTTTATCTTCTTCCCTTTGTCTCTTCAGCCTTGTTACTATTCTTTTCCGATCTCGGCCTCCTACAACTCTCTCTTTATGTGTCGCACCTCAATCCACTACTTTGGCGGTTGACCCATTTCCTCCCTGTACGCCTTCACGCCTAACGCCCACCTGGCTAACGGCTCACGGCTAATCGGCACCTGACGGCGGTTCACCAGTATAACACCTTGTGTGCTACACCAGAGGTTCCACACAATAGTCCTCTATGAACAGAAAGTTAGAGACAATTTGAAAAATAATAACTACTTAACATAAGAGATTTCTGGAAAAGGAAATACTTTTATTGCATAACATAAGTAGTTACAACTCTCCCCTTTCCCCTAACTATGAGAGGTTTACTCACTCATATACATATTACTTGCTATAAGCATACTCTCTCTCTAACACTGGAAGTCTAGCAATCTCTCACTCTCTAACTCCTAATATCCCACAATACGACCTTAACGTCCCTTTTATAGCACAAGGGCACTTACAATGACTGGTAATCGGCTATCAAAAGCGATCCGGTTGAAGGTATAATTATTAAAGGTCTTCAGTCTTGGAATCTTTCGAGTCTTTACTTTTCTGCTTTTTCAAAAGTAGTCTTGGTGTTTTGCAATCATCTTGCACGTAACGTCTTTCACCGTCTTCCTTTATCTTTATGAAAAGAGATGTCTGGGCCCGTATGGGGCAGGTCTGAGATGTATCATGGAGTCTTCTTGTCTTTTTGCAATAATGCAGGGGTCTAGTGTAGAGCATCTTCAGTCTTTAATAGTTCCTCTACTAACGAGGGACCCATCTTTATCTCATCTGTGTCTTCTTCTTCCTTGTCTTGGTCTGGTAGGGCATTGTTGAAAAATTCATCAATGAGGCCTACAGTTCTAAGGCTAGCTGGCAAAGCTATTTCTACCATTTCTTTGGATTCTTTCTTGAGCCTTCCGTTGAATGGCTCATCAGCTTGGATTATCAGGTCTTCTTTGTGGTAGGCAGTGTACCACCTGTCTTCTCCTGTTAATAACTCCATGATTTCTATGGTCTCCATGGCTTGAGCAATCTGGAGTTTGGATTTATCAACAATTAAATCTTTAGTCTCATCTTCTGATAGAATCTCAATGTCTTCGAATATATAACTGGAAAATCTAATAAGTCTAAATCCTTCGACTCTCATTCCTTTACAGGAACTTGGAGAAATCTGGTAGATTCTAGCAAAAAGAGGAAGGAAGTCTTCTACCTTCTTAACATACTCATGAACTATTTTTCCAAGAGCAATAGAGTCTTCAATATCTTTTATCTCGATGAGTCCAATGAACCCGTGATCTGCAAGAGTTATATGAACCATTTCTGATTTTCCAAAAAGATATATTTTTGGAACGTCTTTGAAGAAACCCTTAATTATTAAGGCATCTCCATTTATTTCATACAATAACATATTAAAATGATCAATAATGTTATTAGATTCTTTTTTAAAGTCTTCTGTTAATAAGAGATTATTATGACCAAATGGTATAACAATCTTAGTCTTAAAAGTCTTTTTCTAATAACAGAAATCAGTAGGTTTAGTTTTGGAGGTTTCTCCAAGGGTCTGAGCATAAGTCTGAGTCTGAGGTCTAGGCACAGCAGTACCACTGAGCTGGGTAACTGCAAGTCTTTGAGTCCTCATGAATCTGACAATGGCTACCAAATTTTGTTTGAACTCGATCCATAGTCTATTCTTTACATTCCACCATATGGAGTCTATAAGAGTATTTTCGTCTTCTGAAAATTCTTTTCTAAATTTGATCAAGTCTGGATATATTTGATTGGGTCTATATTAGGGAAAGTACATTTTTCCAATGAGTTTATTTTGAGCAATAATCTCTTGTCTAGATTTTCCAGGAGGAACTTAGATATCATCAAAGTTCTCTAGGATTGGTCTTTCTTGAGAGTCTTGAATATGAGTTGGTCTTTGCGTTACACCAGTATTTGGTCTTACGCGTCTAAGATAGTCTGCAACGTCTTCCCTGTTCAGTCTATTCGTTCCAGAGGAACTCATGTCTTCTAGGTCTTCTGTTTGCAATATAAAACATGAAATCATATTAGTGTTAGCAAATATTGTCTCTCTTGATATAATGTCTGGAATGGTATTTTTACTTCCCTTAATATGTATAACAGAGAAGTCATAACCATTAAGCAATTATTGCCATCTAATTAGTCTATTAGTCCTTGATTTGGAAAAGTCTAAATCTCTGAATTTTACTGCATAAGAAGAGTCAGTATAAACAGTAAAATGTTTAGGTCTAAGAAACAACATATATTTTTCTATTGCTATGGCTAAAACTTCTTTTTCATGGGCAGTGTATCTTGTTTCTGGGTCTGTAAAGTTTCCAGAACTATGTCTACAAAGTTTCTTCTTGTTTGTCTAATGATCAATGGCAAAGTATACTGCTCCCCATTGCTTATCAGAGGCATCTATTTCTACTATAAACTGGTCTTCTGCATTAGGCAGTTCAAGTAAAGGAATGTTCTTGACTGCATCTTTAATTTGTCTTATTACTTCAAAATCATCTTTAGTCCAATAAAAGGGATTGGTTTTGTCCGTTCCTTTTAATTTGGCCGTTAAACTTTATCTTTTTGAAGCAAGGTCTTTAATAAAGTCTGCAGCACAATTAAGCAATCCTAAAAATGATTGTAATTGTTTTCTATCTTTGAGTTGGTCTGGGAACTCAAGAATCTTTTTGGTTATGTGTTCTGCCAAGGATAATTTTCCTTTATTAATATGCATTCCCACAAAGTCTATTTCTGTCTGAAATAATTGCATTTTCCTTTCGTAAATAACAATACCATGTTTGTCTAATTCTAAAATAATCTTTTTAAGATGGTCTACATGCTCTATCTCAGTCTTACTGGCTACAAGAATATCATCTATGTAAACAAGATAAAATTCTGAATAAGGTCTAAATATATTATCCATTCTTCTTTGGAAAACTTGAGAAGCATTCAAGTATCCAAATGTCATGACTAGCCATTCGTATTTTCCTTGGGGCACACTAAAGGTTGTCCAAGTAATACTGTCTGGATGTATCTTAATTTACCAGAAGCCTGATTTGCCATCAAACTTACTGAATATAATTCTATCTTCAATTAAATTAATCAGATTATTCTTGTCTAGTATCTTATAAGGATCAAATTCACAATTCTTATTTAATTGTCTATAATCTATAACCATTCGTCTTTTCCCTCTTTTACGTTCAGATTCATTTTGAACATAGAAGACTAAGCTATTATGTCTACTTTTGCTTTCTCTAATAATGCCTAACTTAAGCATTTCATCTATGTCTTTCTTTAATTCTTCTTTGTCTTCTTGTGAATATCCTTTCTTATAAGTTCCACCATTAATAGTGGCTTCTGGGTTAATAGGGATGAATTCACAATAGCTTTGGTCTTTATCCCACTTAGCGATGGGATTTTCTCCTAAAGTAGGCGCTGCTAGTTGCCTAATTTTTCTTTTTCTACTTCTATATCCATTTTCTTCTGTTTGGATATAGCTTGAACTTGTAATAAGGTCTGCTGGGCTTGATCTAAAATGTCTTGTTGTATAAGCGTTATTTGCTTATAACACTTTTGGTCTGGACACTTACACTCTTTTGGTAAGGGTTTAGTAATTTCTAAGGCTTCTTGTTGGGTTGTAGGTCTAGGTCCACCATGCTCAGCTGAAGAACTCTGATGTTTTATAGGTCTGTAAGTGAGTTTTACCTGCATAAGGTCAAAAGTAGTCTTATGATCTATTAGAGGAGATTTAATATTAAATTCCTCTTGGTCACTGATTATTATCTTATCGTTATACTGAGTATAAGGATGATATTTACTAATAAAGTCTTGTCCTAAGATAATGTTTCCTGTGAAACTAGGACGAGGATCCATTATCCAAAACCGATGATTAACAGTTTTGTTTGTCTGATTTCCTAATTTAAAATAAATAGGAATAGTTTGGAAATATAAGGTAAATGGATCTCCATTATCCACTTTACCATAGATTTCTTGGGTAAAAAGTAGTTTTCAGGGAAGGCATTAGCCTTGCAAATACTCTGAGAGCATCCTGTATCTATAAAGGCTGAAAGTATTTTAGGATAGTCTTTATGTTGAATAAATAATTCTACAAAAGAGGCATGTGGTTTAGTAGAAATTCCTAAATTGTTCTTTGCCATCATAGATATTCCTTTCTGAGGTTTATCTATAACATCTAAGGGTATTTGGTCTTCTGAACTACTATCAGAATGGTATTCTTCTAAATCATAGGAAATTCCCTTTCCTTTGAAGTCTTCATTTTCTTGCAATCTTTTGGTTATATTTTTATCAATGTCTTAATAATATGTTTTAATGTCTAAGTCTATTTGAGCGTCATACTGTCTAGTATAAATTGCTCTAAATCTAGTTCTCCAACAGTCTTCATGGTAGTGTAATCGACAAACAATACAAACCATGAATAATTTTGTTTGTATGGTCTCAAAGCATTCTACGCATGTAAAGTCTTTTTTGCAACATTTCATTTCAAATGTGCAATAATGTCTTTCATCAAAGTAGCATATAGGTATATAGGTTAGTAACTCAGGATTACTAACTGTCCATCTTTTCTGGAAGAATGTGCTTAATATACATTTATACCAAGCTTCTTCAAAGTCTATATATTCATCATCTAAATCGTCTCGATTAGTTTGCATCATATACAAGTCTAGAGTATCCTGAGAGTCTTCATACTCATCAGTACTATAGTCTTCTGAATCACTGTCTGTGTATACACTATAGATACTAGTATTATCATCATCTTCTATGTTTGATATTTCTATAGCATATAAGATATCTAATTCTTCTTGATCTGCATAATCTAATATTGTATTAATAATCTTAATACTTTCTTTATCTTTCTTATTAGGGCAGTCTTTAGCAAAGTGTCCTTCTTTGCCGCAAGTCTAACATTCTTTAGTAGCAGTCTTAGATTGAGCTACGTCTTTATCCTTTCTATAATTGGGAACTTTCTTATATTTACTAGTATTTTTCTTAAAGTATCTCATTTGGTTAAACTTTTCCTTCTTAGTCTTAGGATCCTTTTCTCTAAAGGTAGTAGATTGTCTAAATTTATACTTCTTTGGAAATACTAAAGGTCTAGTCTTAAACTTCCTATGTTTCCATTCTAATTTCTTTTTGAATTTCTTAGATTCACTTCCACATCCCCATTGGATTGAAGCGATGTCTCTTTCGTCTTTGATTAGAGGGATCTGCTTGAAAGTCTCTTCTATCAACTTTCCTTGAGTTATATCACGTCTCTTAGATATGATATAGTCTTTGGCGAAATTGATTCTTTCACCAAGGGAGTTATTCTTAACTCCAGCTACTCCTGGCCAATTCATAAATTCATTAATTAGGATTTGTCCTATGGCTGGTATCTTTCTAAAGTATTCATCTTTTAAGGTCTATCCAAATTCTTTAATTTGGAGATATAGTTGTTCGTAATTATTGCTATATTCATTTATCTTATCTAATTTGCAAATGCTAAGGAGGGCTAACTTAGTTTTTATTAGGTCTTGTTCATTGATTTGAGCTAGATGTCCAGCTCCAATGAATTCTGATGTGAACAATTGAATATATTCTTCAATTGATCTTTCTTCTAAGTTTTCCTTCATCTTCTTAATCTTAGCTAAGGAGTCTTCATCTGAAGCCTTTCTTAAACTATCTAAGTAATCTTTTGCAATGCCTCTAATGGATTGCTCAGCGTACTGCTTACATGAACTTGCATCCCATTGTTCATTATATGCAAAACACGTGTTCATCTGATTACGCCAATCATCTAAGGCCTTCTTCCTATCTTGAACATTGTCTAGGTTAAGGTATATACCTACTGGATTTATGGCCTAGCTTGCCATAGTCTTAACAGGAGTGAAATTCTTGTCACTTATTGGGAAGTCTTTTATATAATCAGGTTTAGTCTTAACCACGGTACTTGAGTATATAGGAATATTTATTCCTATTGGTTTACTAAAAAGTCTAGGAGCATCTTCGAGCCTACTACTACTTCTTATCTCCTGTTTACTAGGTTCTACTTGTGTAGCTAGCATTAGTCTTTGTTCTCCTTCTTCTATTAGTCTTAAGTTTCTAAGAAGTTATTTAGTATTCTTAGATTCTTTTAATTTTAATATGCGGTCTTGGGCTATCATATTAAATCTTTCTCTTTCTTGAAATCTAACAGAATGACTTTTCTTAAGGTTATCTTTAAATGTCTTCATATCCAATTCTGAAGGTTCATGTCCAAAGTTTTGGATCCTAGCTTTTTCTTTAATTAAGTCTTTTTGTTCAAATGATCTTCTAGGTCTAATTATCGGGGCTTGTCTTAGTAGACCAGCACTATTCTTACTACTACATTCTCGTTCTGAAGGATCATTGATTATGGCTTCTCCCATATTCCTAAATCTAATTTTTTCGGTCTGGATATTCTTATTGACAATCTTAGGAGGACCAAACTGAATGATAACATTTCCAGTGACATCGTCTTGATTAATAAACAAAGGTTTATTT
Source organism: Sambucus nigra (assembly GCA_949130495.1). Lineage (NCBI taxonomy): Eukaryota > Viridiplantae > Streptophyta > Magnoliopsida > Dipsacales > Adoxaceae > Sambucus > Sambucus nigra. The sequence continues at coordinate 53,045,826 of OX422219.1, forward strand.
TGTATAGTCTTAGTTTCTTGAAATTCTGGCAATTGCCAGAGAGTCTTAGCTTTTTCCCTCATAGGTCCAGTATTCTTAATACTGTAAGTATGATTATAGTCTGACACATTGGTTCTAACTAAGATTTCTTCATTAAGTCTTCCGCTAGGAATTCCCGATTCCATTCCTTCATAAGGAAATTGGGAGAACTTCACATAGCTTTGGAATTCTATATTTATATTAGCGTCTGGGATAATATAGTCTTCATAGCCACTAGCATATAAGATTAACTTAAAATGTTTGCCTGTGTCTACAGTTACTGTAAATGCCGTAATGACATTAAAGTATCCTATGTTGTCTGACATTTCTAATTGGGCTATCCCAATAAGGCTTTTCTCAAAATCTTTCCATCTTTTGTCTATTAAGCAACATAATATGTGATGATGCAGGAAACTGCACTACCCTTCAAGGTGTTTGTGAGCTCAATTCAGTGTTAACAATGGCAGTATAAAGGTATATATATAATAGAAGGAGGTGAGGAGAAGAGGAATCAACACCGAAATATAAGTGGTTCAGCCAATCAGGCCTACGTCCACTGTGCAAGTGTATGATGTGTATCACTGTATGAGGGCTCTAATGGCCATAGATATAATCTCTCAAGCTTTCTCTCTCTACTGTGTATTTAAATAGAGTTTCAACTAGGGTTGTATTTTTGGATCCTTTGCAAGGTAGAGGATGACCTCTACATATAGTACATAGTGGGTGTAATGTACCCCCCATGCATGTAATACGCATGTGTGTGTTAGCCTCACCAATATGGGAGAGGCACCTGTCACTATCACATGTAGAGAATGATGATGAAATATTCTCTCCACGTGTGGGGAATAATCTTGTTATAACTGATTTGTATCCACGTGTTCTTATCCAAATGTCAACAGATGCTCGGTTGCCATACTGGTGCATGACCTCGGCCTAGGAAAGGCCGAGGTTGACAAGTCTAGTTGCTCGTTCGGTATGGGATGAACCATAGGGGCCTCGGCTTTATCTCAGCCGAGATAATGGACAGGGGTCGGCTCGGGCCGAGGTTGGGCTGGCTTATGATTGGAGAATCGACTGATGTCACGATGAGGTTATTACTAGGGGCTCAGCCTATATCTGGCCGAGGTTGCCTTTCCCCAGATGTACGAGAGTGCTGCTGACCCTTATGATGCGTGCAGTGTCCTTTGGAGAGGCTTGAGGTAGTGTTGGCCTGGGCCGACCCTGATATGGCCGAGGGCTGATATCGCACGCCTAAGGCTTGTCCAGAGTCGACCATTATCTCGGCCAAGGTTGGTGTCTCTGGGCCGAGGTCACACTTCATATCAATCACCCCCCAGCCCTTAGTCATATGTGAGAGCAGGTGACTAGGGGATTATCACACCTCCGAGGCCTGTCTATTATAAGCCAATATTTGTTTGACACTTGTCCAATGCTGAAGTATGCTTGCTTGGTAGGCGTGTGCTGTCAGCCTCCCTTTGGGGCTCCCAAGACAATAATGGGCCTTGGGAATTGCGCCTATGTATTTAAGGATTTTGAACCCTATTTCCCTCCTTTCTTATTCATTTCTCTCTTTTCCAGCCAAACTCGTTCCTGCATCCTTCTCTCTCTAGAAAGATTTTTGTTGAGGCTTTTGGAAGGTGGTTTCTCGCATCCTCTCGTGTCCTCCTTACTATTTTACCCTCAGGTAACCTTCGCCATACTTTTTTCTTCATTTTTCCTGCAAGTCTCCTTATTTTCGCATTTTTCGGTGAGTTTCTGAGTTTTCCGGTGAGCACCATTATTTCAGGCGAACAATTCGTGCCAAGTTTAGGTAGTTTGATCTTTAAACTGCTTTACTTCACTAGCCAATCTTGTTTTTAGTTTTAGGAAGTCTTTTAAGTGTAGTATCAGCCCCTGATGCTCAAACCCCTATACCAGCTTCTTGAGGAGTTCCCCTCCCTTAGAGAGAAGACTTTAGAAAAGATTAGACAAATAGAAAGAGCACAGGAGGAGGCTCGTAGGTCACAAGAATTTCCCATTAGACCTATCTTTCCACCACCTCTGAAGGTGATATATCCTGATCCCCCGGAGTTTTTCACTCAGACAGAGGTTCCTGCTGATCCTGTACCGATATCTGAGTCTGAATCTTCTACCTCAGACCCCATATCTGTGGATTCCTTTCAGGAGGCCATGGACTTCACACCTCGGCCTGGTCAGGCCCCTGATCAGACCGATGTCTCCAGCCGAGCCTCATCCCATAATAGCTCAAGCACCTCAGCCTCTTCCTCAGAGGTTGAAATTATTGAGCCAAGTGTGGCTATACCACCCATACTTAACGCCATCCCTCTGTCGGCCGTCACCGGGGCAGAGTTCGCTCAGAGGTTCCCGAGTAACCCATCAACATCTGCTCTGGCCGACGTTGAGTTGGATGACGATGACGAGGTTGAGAGTGATGTCGATGTCTCTGAGGCGGCCGAGATCGAGAGCACAGTTATTGAGGTAGACCTTCTCTGCTTCAGATATTTATACTCCATTAGTCCCTCCATAAAGCTAAGAAGACCTCTGAGGGAATAGAGGGCTTATCACGGCCGAGACGGTGAGATCTGCTTATATGAGCAGATGTTCAAGTTAGGGTTTCGTCTACCCATCCATCCCATTATCAACTCCATCCTCTCCTACATCAATTTGGCCCCCTCACAACTATCTCTCAATGCCTGGAGGGTCATAATAGGGGCCATAGTCTTGTGGAGGGCAGTCCACCACTCTGACCTCCCAGTTCAGGTCTTTGTAGGTTGCTATGTCCCTTTCTCAGCCAAAAATCATCCGAGCTACTATCATTTTGTAGCTCGAAAACCTGAGAAGAAAATGCTTCAAATAACTCAGACTTCCGATCATAACTGGAAGCCTCGGTACTTCTTTGCTTCTGGGTCATGGGAATTTGGCCCATGTGTTCCCTCGTCTATTCTAGAGCCGAGGATGCCTCTGAGATGGGGTAAAGTCATAATGTCTACGAGGGCCGACCCTGGCCTGAGTCTACAAAACCTTCAGAAGGTGAAAGCCCTTCAAGATAAGGGGGCACACGGTCTGTTTGTTAAGTTCGAACATTTGATGACCCCCCACTACCTCTCAGGGACAGGTCTAGGTGGGAGTCCCCTTTCCGAGATTGGTAAGCATTTTTATTTCCAAGTTAAACCTCTGAGTTTATTCATATTTGATTATCTAACTCAGATCTACTAATTCTTTACAGAGCGACCACAGGATATCTCAGACGAACTCTGAGAAATGGCTGAACCCAGTTTGACGAGACTTGCCAACAAAGATGGTCTGAACGCTCCTCCCCCAGCTCCCTCTACCTCAAAGCCCCCAGCCACAAAGAAGAGGGCTCTAGAAGGTCATGCCACTGAGGATCAGAGGCCGAAGAAGAAGAACGCTGACACTGCCATCCCTATCTCATCAGCTGACTCCCTGTCGGCTCGTCTAGATCAGTTGAAAATAACTGACAGCATAGTCAGCCACAGTCTTCAGGCCCTAGATGTCCTCGGCTCTGCAATGACCGAGGCTGACAAATGCTTCTTCAGGTCACTGGACACCCCATTGCTAGTTGAGTTTGGCATTCACAGATCCATTCAGGTATGACTTGATCTTTCTTCAGAAATTCTCTTAAGTGTAACATCTGATTGTTCTTCAGCTCATTCATGATCACAAAATATGCAGGGCCTGACAGCTATGCACCACTTATCCAACTAGACTCTGAGGAAATTGCCCCTCATCCAAAAGGGTCAAGAGGCCGAGAAGGTCCAGAGCACCCTGAACGCCGAGATTGACCGCCTGAAATCAGAGCTGCAAAACTCCGAGAATAAGGTGAAGGGGTTGGAGAAGGACATCTCCCAGCTTGGCAAGGATCACGCTGCAGCTCTGAAGGCTAAGGACAACGATCTGCAGTAGAAAGTCAACTCAGCCGTCAGGGCCGCCCTTGATGACGCCTCCGAGAAGATAATTTTTTACTACAAGACCTCAGATGAGTTCATGGGTTTCAGCTTTGAATACCTTGAAAGAGGTATCAAATCCACTATCAAGTGGGCTGATGTCAGGGAGAGGGAGACTGGCACTTTGAAAGCCTCAGATTTTGTAGGCCTCGGCTTTACTGACCCTCAGTTTGCTCAGGACCTTCAGGAGGTTGGGGAAGAGGCTGTCGCGCCTGCCGAGACTGCTACGTTGGACGGCACTGAGGTTGGAGGTGCAGACCATTGTGATGATGCAACCGAGGTGACCAACGTGGTTCAGCCCAACCAAGCCGAGGATGTCAACATTCCCCCCTCAAACCCTTAGAGGATTTTTTGAACATTTTTTGTAACCCATAACATTATGGAGCTTGTCTGTAATCGTTGAACATCTATTATTTCTAAATATATCAAATTCTGAGGAGAACTATCTTCACTTACTTTTATTTAATGTCATGTGATGTTTTTCATTCTCTGTTTTGTTGTAATGATGTCTTGTTTAAACTCAATCAGTAGTCTGACCTCAGACCTCGTCACCACCGAGTGATGTTATGAAGGTCTGAGACCATTACCTAAGATGTCATCCTCAATTAATCTCATAAAATTAATGATGTTAAGGATCTGAGGTCATCCATTATGGTGTCTGAGCTCAGACCTCATCACCACCGAGTGGTGTTATGAAGGTCTGAGGTCATCACCTAAGATGTTATCCTCATAATTAATCTCACCAAATTAATGATGTTAAGGGTCTGAGGTCATCTCCTTATGGTGCCTTAAACGAACAAATAAAAGTGAGTGAGAGGTGGGTGATGATACCTATGCATGTATGAGTTGTATAAGGCAGAAAGAAACCAACAGTTTTAAGTGTAGACTCCCTTTCTTTCAACCGGGATTCTCTCATGTTTCCAACGCTTCAACTTTGTCATGTTAACACCATCCACTTGGAATTTTATGCGCCAAACACATATCTATTTAATATTTTTGGATTTAATTATGAAAAAATTTATTTGTACATTGGATTCGTACCGTATAAACTCATGTGTCGTATCTGTAATAATTTATGTCTTGGGTGAATCCAAGACACAAACTCATTTAAACGCGACTCATGTGTCGTATCTATAATAATTTGTGTCTTGGGTGAATCCAAGACACAAACTCATTTAAACGCGACTTGTCAGTTTATATATACGATTATGTGTGAATCTTATATAAAAATAGAACCGTTCTTTAATTATTACTAGTAACCACATTTTACCCCTCGCCGATGCACTAACGTATTATAGATTTTATGATATATATATATATATATATATATATATATATATATATATATATATATATATATATATATATATATATATAGAGAGAGAGAGAGAGAGAGTGGATCTAGTGCGGACCTAGTTTGCGGACTAGCTACAGTCCAAAACTTACCTGGGGACCACCTTTGTCTTTATATATTTTCGTCTTTTTCTAAAGTTTTTGGGAATAGGATTTTCTACCCCAATGATTTCTAAAGTCTTTTAAGTTTATTTTAAACTTAATTAATCTGGAAGTCTAATTGTAGAAGTTTCATGGCTACTGCTACTTCTTAAGCTTCTTCCGTCACTATCGTACTGGAGTTCTAAATAGCGGGGATTATCTATATAGATAGTTTCTTCAGGAAGTCTAGAATTTGAAAGAGGTTTTGATGGAAAATATTCTAGTCTTAAATACCTTATACGGTATCGTGGGTTTATTTGTCTAGTTTCTTTATATATTTGATTAATAATATTAATTATATCGTTATCTATAAATTCGTCTAAATTATTATCACCATAAGATGATAAAAATCTACGGTATGTTCTAGGGGCAGCTGTCTCTACGTTTTTAAGGAGATGACGGATTCCTCCGGCTCTAATTAAAGTAGCTTTTGTTTCAGCTAACCTTTTACGTCTAATAAATTTTAATACGTCTATACTGTCTTCAAGTATCCTAGTGTATTCTTGATATTTTTCAGGTCTTGATAGTTCTTCTGCAAAATCTTCAGTTCTTAATTTTTGTCTAAAGAGATCACGGATCCCTGTTCTAATTATTTCTATTCTAGGTACTTCTCTTCCTAACCACTCAATAATCTGGTCTATGTATTTAAACGTACCACCTACGTATATTAAAGCAGATTCTTTAAGTTCTTTATCTTTAGGGTCTATAAGAGTCCAGTCTTGAATTTCTCTAGTTAAGTCTAAACTTGTTTGATTAACAAATTCTAAAAAGTCTTTAGTGATTTGTAAGCTCATATAAGATTCTTTTTAAAGAAATAATATGTAAAAATAGTTAAGGGTTTGGTTCGAGTTATACCTTCCTTCTGGTCTGCAATATCTTTATCTTCTTCCCTTTGTCTCTTCAGCCTTGTTACTATTCTTTTCCGATCTCGGCCTCCTACAACTCTCTCTTTATGTGTCGCACCTCAATCCACTACTTTGGCGGTTGACCCATTTCCTTCCAGTACGCCTTCACGCCTAACGCTCACCTGGCTAACGGCTCACGGCTAATCGGCACCTGACGGCGGTTCACCAGTATAACACCTTGTGTGCTACACCAGAGGTTCCACACAATAGTCCTCTATGAACAGAAAGTTAGAGACAATTTGAAAAATAATAACTACTTAACATAAGAGATTTCTGGAAAAGGAAATACTTTTATTGCATAACATAAGTAGTTACAACTCTCCCCTTTTCCCTAACTATGAGAGGTTTACTCACTCATATACATATTACTTGCTATAAGCATACTCTCTCTCTAACACTGGAAGTCTAGCAATCTCTCACTCTCTAACTCCTGATATCCCACAATACGACCTTAACGTCCCTTTTATAGCACAAGGGCACTTACAATGACTGGTAATCGGCTATCAAAAGCGATCCTATTGAAGGTATAATTATTAAAGGTCTTCAGTCTTGGAATCTTTCGAGTCTTTACTTTTCTGCTTTTTCAAAAGTAGTCTTGGTGTTTTGCAATCATCTTGCACGTAACGTCTTTCACCATCTTCCTTTATCTTTATGAAAAGAGGATGTCTGGGCCCGTATGGGGCAGGTCTGAGATGTATCATGGAGTCTTCTTGTCTTTTTGCAATAATGCAGGGGTCTAGTGTAGAGCATCTTCAGTCTTTAATAGTTCCTCTACTAACGAGGGACCCATCTTTATCTCATCTGTGTCTTCTTCTTCCTTGTCTTGGTCTGGTAGGGCATTGTTGAAAAATTCATCAATGAGGCCTACAGTTCTAAGGCTAGCTGGCAAAGCTATTTCTACCATTTCTTTGGATTCTTTCTTGAGCCTTCCGTTGAATGGCTCATCAGCTTGGATTATCAGGTCTTCTTTGTGGTAGGCAGTGTACCACCTGTCTTCTCCTGTTAATAACTCCATGATTTCTATGGTCTCCATGGCTTGAACAATCTGGAGTTTGGATTTATCAACAATTAAATCTTTAGTCTCATCTTCTGATAGAATCTCAATGTCTTCGAATATATAACTAGAAAATCTAATAAGTCTAAATCCTTCGACTCTCATTCCTTTACAGGAACTTGGAGCAATCTGGTAGATTCTAGCAAAAAGAGGAAGGAAGTCTTCTACCTTCTTAACATACTCATGAACTATTTTTCCAAGAGCAATAGAGTCTTCAATATCTTTTATCTCGATGAGTCCAATGAACCCGTGATCTGCAAGAGTTATATGAGCCATTTCTGATTTTCCAAAAAGATATATTTTTGGAACGTCTTTGAAGAAACCCTTAATTATTAAGGCATCTCCATTTATTTCATACAATAACATATTAAAATGATCAATAATGTTATTAGATTCTTTTTTAAAGTCTTCTGTTAATAAGAGATTATTATGACCAAATGGTATAACAATCTTAGTCTTAAAAGTCTTTTTCTAATAACAGAAATCAGTAGGTTTAGTTTTGGAGGTTTCTCCAAGGGTCTGAGCATAAGTCTGAGTCTGAGGTCTAGGCACAGCAGTACCACTGAGCTGGGTAACTGCAAGTCTTTGAGTCCTCATGAATCTGACAATGGCTACCAAATTTTGTTTGAACTCGATCCATAGTCTATTCTTTACATTCCACCATATGGAGTCTATAAGAGTATTTTCGTCTTCTGAAAATTCTTTTCTAAATTTGATCAAGTCTGGATATATTTGATTGGGTCTATATTAGGGAAAGTACATTTTTCCAATGAGTTTATTTTGAGCAATAATCTCTTGTCTAGATTTTCCAGGAGGAACTTAGATATCATCAAAGTTCTCTAGGATTGGTCTTTCTTGAGAGTCTTGAATATGAGTTGGTCTTTGCGTTACACCAGTATTTGGTCTTACGCGTCTAAGATAGTCTGCAACGTCTTCCCTGTTCAGTCTATTCGTTCCAGAGGAACTCATGTCTTCTAGGTCTTCTGTTTGCAACATAAAACATGAAATCATATTAGTGTTAGCAAATATTGTCTCTCTTGATATAATGTCTGGAATGGTATTTTTACTTCCCTTAATATGTATAATAGAGAAGTCATAACCATTAAGCAATTATTGCCATCTAACTAGTCTATTAGTCCTTGATTTGGAAAAGTCTAAATCTCTGAATTTTACTGCATAAGAAGAGTCAGTATAAACAGTAAAATGTTTAGGTCTAAGAAACAACATATATTTTTCTATTGCTATGGCTAAAACTTCTTTTTCATGGGCAGTGTATCTTGTTTCTGGGTCTGTAAAGTTTCCAGAACTATGTCTACAAAGTTTCTTCTTGTTTGTCTAATGATCAATGGCAAAGTATACTGCTCCCCATTGCTTATCAGAGGCATCTATTTCTACTATAAACTGGTCTTCTGCATTAGGCAGTTCAAGTAAAGGAATGTTCTTGACTGCATCTTTAATTTGTCTTATTACTTCAAAATCATCTTTAGTCCAATAAAAGGGATTGGTTTTGTCCGTTCCTTTTAATTTGGCCGTTAAACTTTATCTTTTTGAAGCAAGGTCTTTAATAAAGTCTGCAGCACAATTAAGCAATCCTAAAAATGATTGTAATTGTTTTCTATCTTTGAGTTGGTCTGGGAACTCAAGAATCTTTTTGGTTATGTGTTCTGCCAAGGATAATTTTCCTTTATTAATATGCATTCCCACAAAGTCTATTTCTGTCTGAAATAATTGCATTTTCCTTTCGTAAATAACAATACCATGTTTGTCTAATTCTAGAATAATCTTTTTAAGATGGTCTACATGCTCTATCTCAGTCTTACTGGCTACAAGAATATCATCTATGTAAACAAGATAAAATTCTGAATAAGGTCTAAATATATTATCCATTCTTCTTTGGAAAACTTGAGAAGCATTCAAGTATCCAAATGTCAAGACTAGCCATTCGTATTTTCCTTGGGGCACACTAAAGGTTGTCCAAGTAATACTGTCTGGATGTATCTTAATTTACCAGAAGCCTGATTTGCAATCAAACTTACTGAATATAATTCTATCTTCAATTAAATTAATCAGATTATTCTTGTCTAGTATCTTATAAGGATCAAATTCACAATTCTTATTTAATTGTCTATAATCTATAACCATTCGTCTTTTCCCTCTTGTACGTTCAGATTCATTTTGAACATAGAAGGCTAAGCTATTATGTCTACTTTTGCTTTCTCTAATAATGCCTAACTTAAGCATTTCATCTATGTCTTTCTTTAATTCTTCTTTGTCTTCTTGTGAATATCCTTTCTTATAAGTTCCACCATTAATAGTGGCTTCTGGGTTAATAGGGATGAATTCACAATAGCTTTGGTCTTTATCCCACTTAGCGATGGGATTTTCTCCTAAAGTAGGCTCTGCTAGTTGCCTAATTTTTCTTTTTCTACTTCTATATCCATTTTCTTCTGTTTGGATATAGCTTGAACTTGTAATAAGGTCTGCTGGGCTTGATCTAAAATATCTTGTTGTATAAGCGTTATTTGCTTATAACACTTTTGGTCTGGACACTTACACTCTTTTGGTAAGGGTTTAGTAATTTCTAAGGCTTCTTGTTGGGTTGTAGGTCTAGGTCCACCATGCTCAGCTGAAGAACTCTGATGTTTTATAGGTCTGTAAGTGAGTTTTACCTGCATAAGGTCAAAAGTAGTCTTATGATCTATTAGAGGAGATTTAATATTAAATTCCTCTTGGTCACTGATTAATATCTTATCGTTATACTGAGTATAAGGATGATATTTACTAATAAAGTCTTATCCTAAGATAATGTTTCCTGTGAAACTAGGACGAGGATCCATTATCCAAAACCGATGATTAACAGTTTTGTTTGTCTGATTTCCTAATTTAAAATAAATAGGAATAGTTTGGAAATATAAGGTAAATGGATCTCCATTATCCACTTTACCATAGATTTCTTGGGTAAAAAGTTGTTTTCAGGGAAGGCATTAGCCTTGCAAATACTCTGAGAGCATCCTGTATCTATAAAGGCTGAAAGTCTTTTAGGATAGTCTTTATGTTGAATAAATAATTCTACAAAAGAGGCATGTGGTTTAGTAGAAATTCCTAAATTGTTCTTTGCCATCATAGATATTCCTTTCTGAGGTTTATCTATAACATCTAAGGGTATTTGGTCTTCTGAACTACTATCAGAATGGTATTCTTCTAAATCATAGGAAATTCCCTTTCCTTTGAAGTCTTCATTTTCTTGCAATCTTTTGGTTATATTTTTATCAATGTCTTAATAATATGTTTTAATGTCTAAGTCTATTTGAGCGTCATACTGTCTAGTATAAATTGCTCTAAATCTAGTTCTCCAACAGTCTTCATGGTAGTGTAATCGACAAACAATACAAACCATGAATAATTTTGTTTGTATGGTCTCAAAGCATTCTACGCATGTAAAGTCTTTTTTGCAACATTTCATTTCAAATGTGCAATAATGTCTTTCATCAAAGTAGCATATAGGTATATAGGTTAGTAACTCAGGATTACTAACTGTCCATCTTTTCTGGAAGAATGTGCTTAATATACATTTATACCAAGCTTCTTCAAAGTCTATATATTCATCATCTAAATCGTCTCGATTAGTTTGCATCATATACAAGTCTAGAGTATCCTGAGAGTCTTCATACTCATCAGTACTATAGTCTTCTGAATCACTGTCTGTGTATACACTATAGATACTAGTATTATCATCATCTTCTATGTTTGATATTTCTATAGCATATAAGATATCTAATTCTTCTTGATCTGCATAATCTAATATTGTATTAATAATTTTAATACTTTCTTTATCTTTCTTATTAGGGCAGTCTTTAGCAAAGTGTCCTTCTTTGCCGCAAGTCTAACATTCTTTAGTAGCAGTCTTAGATTGAGCTACGTCTTTATCCTTTCTATAATTGGGAACTTTCTTATATTTACTAGTATTTTTCTTAAAGTATCTCATTTGGTTAAACTTTTCCTTCTTAGTCTTAGGATCCTTTTCTCTAAAGGTAGTAGATTGTCTAAATTTATACTTCTTTGGAAATACTAAAGGTCTAGTCTTAAACTTCCTATGTTTCCATTCTAATTTCTTTTTGAATTTCTTAGATTCACTTCCACATCCCCATTGGATTGAAGCGATGTCTCTTTCGTCTTTGATTAGAGGGATCTGCTTGAAAGTCTCTTCTATCAACTTTCCTTGAGTTATATCACGTCTCTTAGATATGATATAGTCTTTGGCGAAATTGATTCTTTCACCAAGGGAGTTATTCTTAACTCCAGCTACTCCTGGCCAATTCATAAATTCATTAATTAGGATTTGTCCTATGGCTGGTATCTTTCTAAAGTATTCATCTTTTAAGGTCTCTCCAAATTCTTTAATTTGGAGATATAGTTGTTCGTAATTATTGCTATATTCATTTATCTTATCTAATTTGCAAATGCTAAGGAGGGCTAACTTAGTTTTTATTAGGTCTTGTTCATTGATTTGAGCTAGATGTCCAGCTCCAATGAATTCTGATGTGAACAATTGAATATATTCTTCAATTGATCTTTCTTCTAAGTTTTCCTTCATCTTCTTAATCTTAGCTAAGGAGTCTTCATCTGAAGCCTTTCTTAAACTATCTAAGTAATCTTTTGCAATGCCTCTAATGGATTGCTCAGCGTACTGCTTACATGAACTTGCATCCCATTGTTCATTATATGCAAAACACGTGTTCATCTGATTACGCCAATCATCTAAGGCCTTCTTCCTATCTTGAACATTGTCTAGGTTAAGGTATATACCTACTGGATTTATGGCCTAGCTTGCCATAGTCTTAACAGGAGTGAAATTCTTGTCACTTATTGGGAAGTCTTTTATATAATCAGGTTTAGTCTTAACCACGGTACTTGAGTATATAGGAATATTTATTCCTATTGGTTTACTAAAAAGTCTAGGAGCATCTTCGAGCCTACTACTACTTCTTATCTCCTGTTTACTAGGTTCTACTTGTGTAGCTAGCATTAGTCTTTGTTCTCCTTCTTCTATTAGTCTTAAGTTTCTAAGAAGTTATTTAGTATTCTTAGATTCTTTTAATTTTAATATGCGGTCTTGGGCTATCATATTAAATCTTTCTCTTTCTTGAAATCTAACAGAATGACTTTTCTTAAGGTTATCTTTAAATGTCTTCATATCCAATTCTGAAGGTTCATGTCCAAAGTTTTGGATCCTAGCTTTTTCTTTAATTAAGTCTTTTTGTTCAAATGATCTTCTAGGTCTAATTATCGGGGCTTGTCTTAGTAGACCAGCACTATTCTTACTACTACATTCTCGTTCTGAAGGATCATTGATTATGGCTTCTCCCATATTCCTAAATCTAATTTTTTCGGTCTGGATATTCTTATTGACAATCTTAGGAGGACCAAACTGAATGATAACATTTCCAGTGAAATCGTCTTGATTAATAAACAAAGGTTTATTTTGTATAGTCTTAGTTTCTTGAAATTCTGGCAATTGCCAGAGAGTCTTAGCTTTTTCCCTCATAGGTCCAGTATTCTTAATACTGTAAGTATGATTATAGTCTGACACATTGGTTCTAACTAAGATTTCTTCATTAAGTCTTCCGCTAGGAATTCCCGATTCCATTCCTTCATAAGGAAATTGGGAGAACTTCACATAGCTTTGGAATTCTATATTTATATTAGCGTCTGGGATAATATAGTCTTCATAGCCACTAGCATATAAGATTAACTTAAAATGTTTGCCTGTGTCTACAGTTACTGTAAATGCCATAATGACATTAAAGTATCCTATGTTGTCTGACATTTCTAATTGGGCTATCCCAATAAGGCTTTTCTCAAAATCTTTCCATCTTTTGTCTATTAAGCAACATAATATGTGATGATGCAGGAAACTGCACCACCCTTCAAGGTGTTTGTGAGCTCAATTCAGTGTTAACAATGGCAGTATAAAGGTATATATATAATAGAAGGAGGTGAGGAGAAGAGGAATCAACACCGAAATATAAGTGGTTCAGCCAATCAGGCCTACGTCCACTGTGCAAGTGTATGATGTGTATCACTGTATGAGGGCTCTAATGGCCATAGATATAATCTCTCAAGCTTTCTCTCTCTACTGTGTATTTAAACAGAGTTTCAACTAGGGTTGTATTTTTGGATCCTTTGCAAGGTAGAGGATGATCTCTACATATAGTACATAGGGGGTGTAATGTACCCCCCATGCATGTAATACGCATGTGTGTGTTAGCCTCACCAATATGGGAGAGACACCTGTCACTATCACATGTAGAGAATGATGATGAAATATTCTCTCCACGTGTGGGGAATAATCTTGTTATAACTGATTTGTATCCACGTGTTCTTATCCAAATGTTAACAGATGCTCGGTTGCCATACTGGTGCATGACCTCGGCCTAGGAAAGGCCGAGGTTGACAAGTCTAGTTGCTCGTTCGGTATGGGATGAACCATAGGGGCCTCGGCTTTATCTCAGCCGAGATAATGGACAGGGGTCGGCTCGGGCCGAGGTTGGGCTGGCTTATGATTGGAGAATCGACTGATGTCACGATGAGGTTATTACTAGGGGCTCAGCCTATATCTGGCCGAGGTTGCCTTTCCCCAGATGTACGAGAGTGCTGCTGACCCTTATGATGCGTGCAGTGTCCTTTGGAGAGGCTTGAGGTAGTGTTGGCCTGGGCCGACCCTGATATGGCCGAGGGCTGATATCGTACGCCTAAGGCTTGTCCAGAGTCGACCATTATCTCGGCCAAGGTTGGTGTCTCTGGGCCGAGGTCACACTTCATATCAATCACCCCCCAGCCCTTAGTCATATGTGAGAGCAGGTGACTAGGGGATTATCACACCTCCGAGGCCTGTCTATTATAAGCCAATATTTGTTTGACACTTGTCCAATGCTGAAGTATGCTTGCTTGGTAGGCGTGTGCTGTCAGCCTCCCTTTGGGGCTCCCAAGGCAATAATGGGCCTTGGGAATTGCGCCTATGTATTTAAGGATTTTGAACCCTATTTCCCTCCTTTCTTATTCATTTCTCTCTTTTCCAGCCAAACTCGTTCCTGCATCCTTCTCTCTCTAGAAAGATTTTTGTTGAGGCTTTTGGAAGGTGGTTTCTCTCATCCTCTCGTGTCCTCCTTACTATTTTACCCTCAGGTAACCTTCGCCATACTTTTTTCTTCATTTTTCCTGCAAGTCTCCTTATTTTCGCATTTTTCGGTGAGTTTCTGAGTTTTCCGGTGAGCACCATTATTTCAGGCGAACAATTCGTGCCAAGTTTAGGTAGTTTGATCTTTAAACTGCTTTACTTCACTAGCCAATCTTGTTTTTAGTTTTAGGAAGTCTTTTAAGTGTAGTATCAGCCCCTGATGCTCAAACCCCTATACCAGCTTCTTGAGGAGTTCCCCTCCCTTAGAGAGAAGACTTTAGAAAAGATTAGACAAATAGAAAGAGCACAGGAGGAGGCTCGTAGGTCACAAGAATTTCCCATTAGACCTATCTTTCCACCACCTCTGAAGGTGATATATCCTGATCCCCCGGAGTTTTTCACTCAGACAGAGGTTCCTGCTGATCCTGTACCGATATCTGAGTCTGAATCTTCTACCTCAGACCCCATGTCTGTGGTTTCCTTTCAGGAGGCCATGGACTTCACACCTCGGCCTGGTCAGGCCCCTGATCAGACCAATGTCTCCAGCCGAGCCTCATCCCATAATAGCTCAAGCACCTCAGCCTCTTCCTCAGAGGTTGAAATTATTGAGCCAAGTGTGGCTATACCACCCATACTTAACGCCATCCCTCTGTCGGCCGTCACCGGGGCAAAGTTCGCTCAGAGGTTCCCGAGTAACCCATCAACATCTGCTCTGGCCGACGTTGAGTTGGATGACGATGACGAGGTTGAGAGTGATGTCGATGTCTCTGAGGCGGCCGAGATCGAGAGCACAGTTATTGAGGTAGACCTTCTCTGCTTCAGATATTTATACTCCATTAGTCCCTCCATAAAGCTAAGAAGACCTCTGAGGGAAGAGAGGGCTTATCACGGCCGAGACGGTGAGATCTGCTTATATGAGCAGATGTTCAAGTTAGGGTTTCGTCTACCCATCCATCCCATTATCAACTCCATCCTCTCCTACATCAATTTGGCCCCCTCACAACTATCTCTCAATGCCTGGAGGGTCATAATAGGGGCCATAGTCTTGTGGAGGGCAGTCCACCACTCTGACCTCCCAGTTCAGGTCTTTGTAGGTTGCTATGTCCCTTTCTCAGCCAAAAATCATCCGAGCTACTATCATTTTGTAGCTCGGAAACCTAAGAAGAAAATGCTTCAAATAACTCAGACTTCCGATCATAACTGGAAGCCTCGGTACTTCTTTGCTTCTGGGTCATGGGAATTTGGCCCATGTGTTCCCTCGTCTATTCTAGAGCCGAGGATGCCTCTGAGATGGGGTAAAGTCATAATGTCTACGAGGGCCGACCCTGGCCTGAGTCTACAAAACCTTCAGAAGGTGAAAGCCCTTCAAGATAAGGGGGCACACGGTCTGTTTGTTAAGTTCGAACATTTGATGACCCCCCACTACCTCTCAGGGACAGGTCTAGGTGGGAGTCCCCTTGCCGAGCTTGGTAAGCATTTTTATTTCCAAGTTAAACCTCTGAGTTTATTCATATTTGATTATCTAACTCAGATCTACTAATTCTTTACAGAGCGACCACAGGATATCTCGGACGAACTCTGAGAAATGGCTGCACCCAGTTTGACGAGACTTGCCAACAAAGATGGTCTGAACGCTCCTCCCCCAGCTCCCTCTACCTCAAAGCCCCCAGCCACAAAGAAGAGGGCTCTAGAAGGTCATGCCACTGAGGATCAGAGGCCGAAGAAGAAGAACGCTGACACTGCCATCCCTATCTCATCAGCTGACTCCCTGTCGGCTCGTCTAGATCAGTTGAAAATAACTGACAGCATAGTCAGCCACAGTCTTCAGGTCCTAGATGTCCTCGGCTCTGCAATGACCGAGGCTGACAAATGCTTCTTCAGGTCACTGGACACCCCATTGCTAGTTGAGTTTGGCATTCACAGATCCATTCAGGTATGACTTGATCTTTCTTCAGAAATTCTCTTAAGTGTAACATCTGATTGTTCTTCAGCTCATTCATGATCACAAAATATGCAGGGCCTGACAGCTATGCACCACTTATCCAACTAGACTCTGAGGAAATTGCCCCTCATCCAAAAGGGTCAAGAGGCCGAGAAGGTCCAGAGCACCCTGAACGCCGAGATTGACCGCCTGAAATCAGAGCTGCAAAACTCCGAGAATAAGGTGAAGGGGTTGGAGAAGGACATCTCCCAGCTTGGCAAGGATCACGCTGCAGCTCTGAAGGCTAAGGACAACGATCTGCAGTAGAAAGTCAACTCAGCCGTCAGGGCCGCCCTTGATGACGCCTCCGAGAAGATAATTTTTTACTACAAGACCTCAGATGAGTTCATGGGTTTCAGCTTTGAATACCTTGAAAGAGGTATCAAATACACTATCAAGTGGGCTGATGTCAGGGAGAGGGAGACTGGCACTTTGAAAGCCTCAGATTTTGTAGGCCTCGGCTTTACTGACCCTCAGTTTGCTCAGGACCTTCAGGAGGTCTGGGAAGAGGCTGTCGCGCCTGCCGAGACTGCTACGTTGGACGGCACTGAGGTTGGAGGTGCAGACCATTGTGATGATGCAACCGAGGTGACCAACGTGGTTCAGCCCAACCAAGCCGAGGATGTCAACATTCCCCCCACAAACCCTTAGAGGATTTTTTGAACATTTTTTGTAACCCATAACATTATGGAGCTTGTCTGTAATCGTTGAACATCTATTATTTCTAAATATATCAACCTCTGAGGAGAACTATCTTCACTTACTTTTATTGAATGTCATATGATGTTTTTCATTCTCTGTTTTGTTGTAATGATGTCTTGTTTAAACTCAATCAGTAGTCTGACCTCAGACCTCGTCACCACCGAGTGATGTTATGAAGGTCTGAGACCATTACCTAAGATGTCATCCTCAATTAATCTCATAAAATTAATGATGTTAAGGATCTGAGGTCATCCATTATGGTGTCTGAGCTCAGACCTCATCACCACCGAGTGGTGTTATGAAGGTCTGAGGTCATCACCTAAGATGTTATCCTCATAATTAATCTCACCAAATTAATGATGTTAAGGGTCTGAGGCCATCTCCTTATGGTGTTTGAGCTCAGACCTCATCACCAACGAGTGGTGTTATGAAGGTCTGAGGTCATCACCTAAGATGTTATCCTCATAATTACTCACCAAATTAATGATGTTAAGGGTCTGAGGTCATCTCCTTATGGTGTCTGAGCTCAGACCTCGTCACCACCGAGTGGAGTTATGAAGGTCTGAGGTCATCACCTAAGATGTTATCCTCATAATTACTCACCAATTAATGATGTTAAGGGTCTGAGGTCATCTCCTTATGGTGTCTGAGCTCAGACCTCGTCACCACCGAATGGTGTTATGAAGGTCTGAGGTCATCACCTAAGATGTTATCCTCATAATTACTCAACAAATTAATGATGTTAAGGGTCTGAGGTCATCCATTATGGTGTCTGAGCTCAGACCTCATCACCACTGAATGGTATTGTGAAGGTCTGAGGTCATCACCTAAGATGTTATCTTGATAATTAATCTCACCAAATTAATGATTTTAAGGGTCTGAGGTCATCTCCTTATGGTGTCTGAGCTCAGACCTCATAACCAACGAGTGGTGTTATGAAGGTCTGAGGTCATCACCTAAGATATTATCCTCATAATTACTCACCAAATTAATGATGTTAAGGGTCTGAGGTCATCTCCTTATGGTGCCTGAGCTCAGACATCGTCACCACCGAGTGGTGTTATGAAGGTCTGAGGTCATCACCTAAGATTTTATCCTCATAATTACTCACCAAATTAATGATGTTAAGGGTCTGAGGTCATCTCCTTATGGTGTCTGAGCTCAGACCTAGTCACCACCGAGTGGTGTTATGAAGGTCTGAGGTCATCACCTAAGATGTTATCCTCATAATTACTCAACAAATTAATGATGTTAAGGGTCTGAGGTCATCTCCTTATGGTGTCTGAGCTCAGACCTCGTCACCATCGAGTGGTGTTATGAAGGTCTGAGGTCATCACCTAAGATTTTATCCTCATAATTACTCACCAAATTAATGATGTTAAGGGTCTGAGGTCATCTCCTTATGGTGTCTGAGCTCAGACCTCATCACCACCGAGTGGTGTTATGAAGGTCTGAGGTCATCACCTAAGATGTTATCCTCAACTAATTTCTGATATAAGAATGAAGCAAGAACAGTCATGGGAACTGATCTTTTATTAATAATCTCTTTATAACAAGATGGTACATTTACAAACTCTATGCAACATCATATGTAATATTTCTTTGAGTGATCAGCATTCCATGGGTTAGCAAATGGTTCTCCTTCTAGGTTTTCTAGCCTGTAGGTGCCAAGCACAACCTCTTCTGTCACTTTGTAGGGGCCATTCCAGTTTAGGTAAAGCTTATTTGCCTTCTGTAAGGCCTTTTTTAGCACTAGGTCTCCCACTGCAATGGGTCTTATCTTAACCCTCTGGTTATAGAATTTCCATGCCCTCTGTTGGTAGGCCGCTTGCCTGATCTCCGCATCTTCTCTTCTTTCTTCAATCAGATATAGGTCTAGTCTCCTCCCATTCCAATTTTTGTCGGGGTCATAAGTCTGAACCCTATGAGTTGGGAGTCCCACTTCTATTGGTATGACAGCTTCTGAGCCGTGTGCTAATATGAACGGGGTTTCTCCTGTCGGTGTCCTTGTCGTGGTTCTATAGGCCCATAGCACAACGTAGACCTCTTCAGTCCATCTTCCCTTCGCATCTTCTAACCTCTTCTTGATCCCATCGAGGATTATTCTGTTCGTAACCTCGGTCTGACCGTTCGCCTGAGGTCGGCCAGGAGATAAAAAGAACTGCTTTATCCCAACTCTTAGGCAGTACTTTTCTAAAGAGGAGTTCTTAAACTGGGTCCCATTATCCGAGATGAGAGTGTTTGGGAGGCCGTATCTGCATATAATGTTCCTCCAAATAAATTAGAAGGTCTTCTGCTCTGTGATTGTTATCATCGGCCCTGCCTCCACCCACTTTGAGAAGTAGTCAATGGTAACTATCAGGAATCTATAATTATTGGCAGCTCTTGGCAGGGGTCCTACTAAGTCAATTCCCCATACCGCAAATGGCCATAGAGAAGTGATTGATGTCATAGGCTGATGGGGTTGATGAGGAATAGTGGCGAACCTTTGACATTTGTCGCACCACTTCACATAGGCTGCAGCGTCCTCTGACTAGGTTGACCACCAGTACCCCTGTGTGATGATTCTCTTGGCCAAGGGTCTTCCCCCTATGTGGCTAGAGCAAGATCCCTCATGAACCTCCTGTAAGACCCGAGGAACTTCCGTGGGATGCACACACCTGAGGAGAGGTAATAAAAATCCCTTTTTGTACAAGACGTCTCCTATCATCGAGAATTTGGCAGCCCTATATCTCAATTTTCTCCTCTTTAACTTGGACTCAGGTAGCTCTCCCCATCTAATATATCTGACGAGGGGGTCAATCCATGAGTCTCCTATGTTTAAATTATGACAAGGGTTACATACCTCCTCCTCCTCGATGGTTTCCTTTCCTAAGATCTCGATCGGAATGGTCCTCCTAACATCTGTCTTCGTTGCCGAGGCCAGCCTTACCAATGCATCTGCATGACTGTTACTTTATCGAGGCACTCTTTTCAGTTTTATCTCTTCAAAATATTCTAACATCGTTCTCACCCTTTTCAGGTACTTGGCCATCCTTTCATCTTTGGCTTCATAGACTCCCAGCACTTGATTGACAACTAACCTTGAGTCGCTGTGGAGTAGAAGTCTCTTTACACGAAGAGTCCTTGCTAATAAGAGACCTGCTATCATGGCCCCATACTCGGACTCGTTGTTTGAGGCCTGGAAGTTGAATCTCAAAGCGTATTCAATGTTGGCACCATCTGGAGCCGAGAGTATCAGCCCCGCACCGCTCCCAATGTCGCAAGAAGAGCCATCAATGAAGAGGCTCCAAATGTCTGTATCCGATGAGAAGACCCTTTCCGTCATGACTCCTTGTTTGAAAAGGTACCGATCCTCCTCGTTCTCTTCTACTCTGCCTCGGACCTTGTTAGAGGTGACCTCTTCCCGATCATGAAAGACGTTTGGTGTCGTCTCTTCCGAATTTCGAAAGACACTTCGGTTTGTCTCTTAGACGTCCCGCAGGCCATTCTCTGTCTCGGCCTCTTCCCATATGAACTCTGGAACAAAGTCCGCGAGGGCCTGCCCTTTGATGGCTGTCCTAGGCTGGTAGGTAAGATCATACTCCCCCAACTCGATGGCCCAGGTCATCAATCTCCCAGACTTCTCAGGTTTATGCAGGACCTGTCTTAGTGGGGAGTCAATGAGGACTACTATGGAGTGAGCTTGGAAGTAAGGCTTCATTTTCCTTGAGGTGTGTATTAGGGCATAAGCCAACTTTTCCATACGGGGATAATTTTATTCAGACCCTTGAAGGGCCTTACTGTTGAAGTACACATGCCTTTGGATCCCATCGTCTTCCCGTATTATGGCCGCACTGATGGCTGATTCAGAGACTGCCAGATACACATATAACTTTTCTCCTACGACGGGCCGAGATAGCAATAAGGGTGACCCCAAGTAAGACTTGAGTTGGTTGAAGGATTTTTCACACTCTTCATCCCAATTGAATGCCTTTCCTAGAACTTTAAAGAATGGGAGACACTTGTCCGTTGCCCTAGAGACAAATCTGTTAAGCGCAGCCACTCTCCCCGTGAGTCTTTGGACATCCTTAATACTCCTAGGAGTCTTCATGTCAAGCAATGCCTTGATTTTCTCAGGGTTTGCTTTAATTCCTCTCTTGTTGACGATGAATCCCAGGAACTTCCCAGCCCCTACTCCGAAGACACACTTCGCTGGGTTAAGTTTCATTCTGTATGAGTCCATAACATCGAAGGTCTTCTCAAGGTCCGCTACATGGGTGCAAGATTTCAGGCTCTTTGTTAACATATCATCTACATACACCTCTATGGTCTTACCTATTTGCTCTTCAAACATCTTATTAACAAGACGTTGGTACGTTGCCCCAGCATTTTTCAAACCGAAGGGCATCACCTTGTAGCAGTACGTTCCTTTGTCAGTAATGAAGGTTGTCTTTTCTGAGTCTTCAGCGTCCATGAAGATTTGGTTATAACCTGAATACGCGTCCATGAAGCTCATGAGCTCATGTCCTGATGTAGCATCCACCATTTGATCTATCCAAGGTAAGGGATAGCTGTCTTTTGGACAGGATCTGTTCAGGTCAGTGAAATCAACACACATTCTCCACTTCCCATTGGCCTTGGGTACGATGACTGCATTTGATAGCCACTCCAGATATGTGACTTCTCTTATGAACTCAGCCTCTTCTAACTTTTTAACTTCTTCTCGGATGACGTCGTATTTCTCCCTGGAGTAGACTCTTTGTCTCTGTTTGATAGGCTTGGCATCTTTGGCCATGTTGAGCTTGTGACTCATCACCTCGGGATCGATGCCAGACATATCTGCGTGACTCCATGCGAAGACACTCTACCTCCTCCTGAGGAAGTTTATCAGTTCTTCCTTAATTTTTGAGTTAAGGGCTTTGCCGACCTGGATGGTTTTTTCCGACTCGTCCTTGTTGAGGACGATGGATTCTACCTCTTCCGCAGCCTCTCCTTTCTTCAATTTTGTCTCATTTCTTGGATCAAGAGTATCAATGCTATAAGTGGTTGTGGCCCTCTTATGGGCCTCTCTCTCTTCGGCCGAGTTGAAGTAACATTCTCGTGCTGTGGTCTGGTCACCTTGCACTTCCCCTACCCCATAAGGGGTCGGGAATTTTAGCATCTGGTGGACCGTCGATGGCATAACCTCGAACTCCTTAAGGGCCACTCTTCCTATGATGAGGTTATAGGCCGAGAAGACACTCTTGTCCATTACGAAGAAATTAATCTTCCTGGTCAACCTCTTAGGCCACTCATCACCCATCCGTACGTCCATCTCATACATGCCCAAGGGGTGAACCTTTTCCCCACTGAAGCCTATCAGGGGGTGGTGATAGGGTACTAGTCTTGCTCTACAAAGGCCTAAGCTCTTGAAGCAAGGCCAGAACATCACATCTGTCGAGCTCCCCCCATCTACGAGGATCCTCTGCACCTCCCCTCCATGCACTCTTGTTGTTATGACCAAAGGGTCATCATGGGGGGCCAAGATACCCTTGAAGTCGAGTCTGGAGAACCCAACTATAAGGGTGTCCATGTCCACTTTCTTCCTCTTCTGCACTGTATCGGAAGACGTTAGGTTCACAACTTCAAGTTTGGCCGCTGACTTGGCCTCTGCCACGTGAGCCTTCCTATCAGAGCCACCTCCTGCAAATCCCCCGCATATGGTGTTGACACCAAACGAGATTATACCAACCCTCTTCACCGGGGTGTTGTCATCTCTCGGAGGAAGATCCGGATCGTCTTCATCATCTCCTTCTGAATCATCGTCTCTTTGGGCTGGGACGTTGTCACGGCATTTGTCATTTCTTCTTTTCTTAGGGTCATCTCTTCCACCCTTGGGATTCTTACCGTCCACATATTTCCTCAGCTTGCCAGATTTTAACATCTTTTCAATCTCATCTTTTAAAGCGAAGCATCTATCCGTGACGTGGCCATGATCCTGGTGGAACTCGCACCATAGGTTTTTATTCCTCTTATGTGGTGGGGCTTTTAGTTTCTCTGGCCATCTCAGAGTCCTGTCATTCTTAATCTCGTTGAGGATAGTGGGCAAACTTGTCTTCACCCGACCCCTTCTTCCCATCTTTCTTCTTTTGGGACTTTCCACTACTACTACCATGGTTTTTATCCTCATACTTGGCGGCCATTGCCTCTTCCGCATTCATTACTTTCCCTGCGGTTGCCAAGAGCTCTGCCCTTGGGGGGTCTTCCGCAAGTTTCCACAACAGCTTCCCTTTCTGTAGACCCCCTATGAGGGCGGTCATGGCTATATTCTCTTCATAATCCTCGACCTCCAACTTATCTTTATTGAACCTGGCTATGTAGTCCCTTAGGCTCTCATCCTTGCCCTGCTTGACATACATCAGGTGAGTGGTCTTCTTTTGAGGTCTCACCCCAAAGCAGAAGTTATGGATGAATCGTTCAGCTAAGCCTTTGAAGTTCTCAATTGAGTTCTTTGGAAGGGAGGTAAACCAGTTGTGTATTGCCCCTGTCAGGGTCCCAGAGAAGGCCCTACACTTCATCTCATCGGGTATCGAGTAGATGTCTGCTGTCGACTGATACATCTCTATGTGGTGTACTGGGTTGGTGCTGCCATCGTACTTGGGAGACACCACAGGAGGTTTGAACTTAGCTGGGGTTGGTAAGCTCACTATCCTAGCCACAAACGGTGAGTCCTCTGAGTAACCTCTCTGTAATGGATCCCTACTTTTAATGAGGTCTCCTATCTTCTCCTCGAGGCCCTGGATGGAGTCATTCAATGGTCTTCTGCCCTCGACCTGGCCGAGGTTATCCCCAGCCACCTCCATGGGATGGACCGAGGGTTCCCCTGCCGCAGCACGTCGGCTATTGACCTTTTCCTATTCCCTGCCTCTTATTTCGTGGTGTCGGCCTTAGTCTGGCCGACCCTGTCTGTTTCCTCTCTGGGAGCCTGCCACACTCCTGGATCTTGATAATCTCTGTCTTAGGTCATTCGTTGGGCCCAATATCTCAAAGGCTGAGCCTCTGCTCAACCGATCAAAAGCCGACCCTCTCTTCCGAGCCTCTTCATCTCTTCGGCCGACACATCCTTGACTCTACCGAAGAGGTCGTACGGTGTTATTCGACACCTCATACGGCTCCCAGCAGTCTTCCGGGGCCTCTTCCGCCTCTAGATCATCATACCTGTCCTCCGGGCAAGGGTTTCCTTGCCTCCCCAGGCGCAAGCGCTAGGGGTGGCAATTCGGGTTAGTCGTGTCATTTTCGGATCGCGTTGATTTTTATTTGAGTATAAGTTTTGGGTACTCTTAAATCTATACAAGCTAATCGTGTCAAGTTCGGGTCATTTCGAGTTATTACCATAAACGGGTTATCGTGTAAAAAATTATCAGCCCTAGCAAGCGCCTGGGGTCAGCAACGTCCCTTCTCCGCTGGGGTGTAGGCTGATCCTTCATCGGTGCCTGGGGTGGTCCTCTGGCATTTGGATGAGGATGAACAGCCGCCGGAGTAATCATATCCGGTGAGACTCCAAGTGGCCTCATCATAATTTGGCTGAGCGGTTCGAATTGCTCCTTCATTGCTTGCTGCGTTGCAGCCAAGGATTTTAAGGCTGCAGCCACCTCCGCCATTTCGGACTGGGGTGGTGCCTGGCTGGAACTTGGCCCGCCTCCACCGGGTGGTGGAAGAGGCGGTGGTAACTCTGGTGCCATGTGTTAACGATAAAGAGCTCAATTCGGTGTTTGTGATGATGCAGGAAACTGCACCACCCTTCAAGGTGTTTGTGAGCTCAATTCAGTGTTAACAATGGCAGTATAAAGGTATATATATAATAGAAGGAGGTGAGGAGAAGAGGAATCAATACCGAAATATAAGTGGTTCAGCCAATCAGGCCTACATCCATTGTGCAAGTGTATGATGTGTATCACTGTATGAGGGCTCTAATGGCCATTGATAAAATCTCTCAAGCTTTCTCTCTCTACTGTGTATTTAAATAGAGTTTCAACTAGGGTTGTATTTTTGGATCCTTTGCAAGTTAGAGGATGACCTCTACATATAGTACATAGGGGGTGTAATGTACCCCCCATGCATGTAATACGCATGTGTGTGTTAGCCTCACTAATATGGGAGAGACACCTGTCACTGTCACATGTAGAGAATAATGATGAAATATTCTCTCCACGTGTGGGGAATAATCTTGTTATAACTGATTTGTGTCCACGTGTTCTTATCCAAATGTCAACAGATGCTCGGCTGCCATACTGGTGCATGACCTCGGCCTAGAAAAGGCCGAGGTTGACAAGTCTAGTTTCTCGTTCGGTATGGGATGAACCATAGGGGCCTCGGCTTGATCTCAGCCGAGATAATGGACAGGGGTCGGCTCGGGCCGAGGTTGGGCTGGCTTATGATTGGAGAATCGACTGATGTCACGATGAGGTTATTACTAGGGGCTTGTGACACCCCGACTAATTAAACACCGGGTAGCTACTCCTTTATAAAATTAATTCAAAATGCCAAGTTGGCTCAGTTAATAGCATCACTGTCGAAAACGTTTTATTATTTCTAACCACCTAGTATTTAAAAAGTAAGTGCCAAATTTTATTAAATCTGATTAACATGCAACAAGAGTAATGAATAACTAAATAACACCATTTACCATACTGAAGTAAAACGAATAACCATTACAATAGAGTAAATAAAGTCTGGAGGAAAAACTCCTCAATACAAATCCCACAACTGATAAGTAAACTGAAGTAAATAACTAAAAACTGAATACTGAGCAATACATGCTAGAGTCTGAAAACTGAAATGTAAAAATGTCTAATAGAATTGGGCAACATGCCCTACATCTGATAGATGCTGAGACTGGAATCCAAATGAGAGAGGCGTCTAAAAGCAAGTCCCTGTAGCTTCCACAAACAGCTACAGCTCGTCACCTGAATGAGAATCCTATGCTTGGTGTCCTTGTGGCTGGGCACCTAAAATGGTTTTACAAGAAAATATATTTGAAAGCAAATGGGTCAGAGCCCGAAAGTGGAAATCATTTTAAAAACCTGCAAGTGCTTTAAAAACATTTAAAACATTAAATGCAAAGTACATGTTAGGACGTGCACTCACATTAAATTCTCACCTCTCGACTAACTGTGCACTCCTAACGTAAGTACCCATCTATAACGACACAAACCACTAGCTAAGTGACATCGAATCTAGCTAGACTTATCATAGGACCTGCCATTATTACTTGGTTCTATTATAACGCTCGTAATTTAATAGAGGTTTAACGTAAACTCAGTTACTAACTATGCCATTGATATAACTATCAGCTAACTCATTATATATCTCGAAACAATACCGTAATATTTTTACAACATTAACATGAGGATTTCCATTAATTTAATGTATATTATTCACATCATAAATATACAATACAAGCACCCCGCAATCTAAGCTGTAGTGCACACATACTCTGCTATCCATCCCGGTACATCACGTACATAAGGATTACATATTCCGAATCTCTCAGGAATAGTTTACCGATAACAACATCACAAATAATGGAGGCGAACACAGTCACCATCACATGGGTCACGCACATACCTACGCTCCCATGGTCATGCAGACTTATTAATATCACAATAAGTCCTTCTATGATCTATGTTCATCAAGGTACCAGTCTAAATCCCCCCCGTAGGCACACAAGGATTAGAGGGTCCTAAGCGAACGCAAACCTCCCGTGATAGCAAGTATGGTAGGTATGTCATACACACAAATACTATATCAATACTAAGTATACACGCATCTTAGTAATCACCGTAATATAATTGTAATACTCTACATCATTATACCATTTCCAAATTTATATATTTTTCAAGTCTCCCGTTAATATAAAGTTAAATTGCCGACACGTCTCACGCCGTAGTCCCTTATCCTTAAAACCTATCTTGAATAGACTTTTAAGTTCCCATAATTCCCACATATAACATCTTTATTCCTAAGGTCTTTACTTCTGCTCTAAACCTTATTTCATCAAATTACACAATTTGTACTATTAACCCAAACGTTACCTCTCTAACGAATTTCAATAACCTAGAATAATTCCCCGAATTGCCTTCTAATTAAAGTTCACTATAATAATCACACTTACTGGTCTTCCTTAAGGGTGAGGGTATTCACAAAGTCTCCAAACATATTCTCCGAGGGTTTCCATCGTTAAAA
Source organism: Sambucus nigra (assembly GCA_949130495.1). Lineage (NCBI taxonomy): Eukaryota > Viridiplantae > Streptophyta > Magnoliopsida > Dipsacales > Adoxaceae > Sambucus > Sambucus nigra. The sequence goes on from OX422219.1 coordinate 53,073,328, forward strand.
TCATATTAAGGAAAATTTCGCTCATTCTGGGAAGGTCGATCGATCGACCTATGAATATCGATCGATCGATCTAGTCGATCGATCGACTAATGAATGTCGATCGATCGATCGAACAGGTATGGCTACGGACTGCTTCGTTCTGCAGATTTGAAAACGTCCCAAAACTTATTTCTAACGTATGATTCTCAAATATAACGTTATAGTAATGTCATACAACAATCCTACAATATTACTAACGTCCATAAATCAATATTTCAACAACTATAGGCTACATATGGATCAATCTTCATCAAAAACCTAGTTTTTCTGATTTTCCTCATTAACAGTCATGAACCTCATCTTAAATCCGTTTTTGGTATAACAAAAGTCGATAATTCTCTTAATATAATCTTCCAGTAACATTCTACATGCAACCTATATCCCAGAATTTAAACTAATGACTCCAATCTTATGGGTTTTTCATTATCTTCTAAGAACATACAAAATTTATGAATAATCTAACATGGAAGAAGCATTCTCTGAAATTTAAATGGAATAAATCACTTGCCTTGGTTTGATTTCGGATTTGGTGTTGATTTGGTGAAGAATCTCTGCAGAATTCCTCTCTCTCTCTCTCTCATTCTTCAAGCTTTCTTCTTCCAAAGATGGCTATGGTGGCTAGGGTTTCCTTTGGGAGAGTTGGAAGACTAAATGATAACCTACGTAGCTTATGGGGTTAATAAAGGTTGGTTGGGGTCAATCCCTTATCAGATTACAACTCTCAATTTTCGTCACTTTTAATTACCCAAAAATACCACATTACTAAAATACCCTTTAAGTTACCGGTATGGGCTAAAAATACCCCGGGACCCAAATTATACCCCCGGCTAGTGTTTTCTGACTATCTCGACCCTTTCGGACGCGTTGGCGCACTCAAAACGACCATACGGATTATATATTTTAAATTCACTTTCATTAATCAAAATATTATACCGTGACGCGGCGGTCCCACGCGTCTCAACAAAATTTCTAAAATGCCGTATATAAATCTCACGACAAATTTTATAATACCAAATACATATATAATCATATATGCACATAATCAAATACCAATTCGCATCACATTAGTATTATTAACCCGGATTAATTTCCAATTAATACGCAATTTAATTAATTAATCCCAAAATAAATATAGTCAAAAATACGGGGTATTACAGGGCTCGGCCTATATCTGGCCGAGGTTGCCTTTCCCTAGATGTACGAGAGTGCTGCTGACCCTTATGATGAGTGCAGTGTCCTTTGGAGAGGCTTGAGGTAGTGTCGGCCTGGGCCGACCCTGATATCGCGCGCCCAAGGCTTATCCAGAGTCGGCCATTATCTCGACCGAGGTTGGTGTCTCTGGTCCGAGGTCACCCTTGGGGCATATCAATATGTTAATATTATTCTGAGGTCTATGTAATCCTTGGATTCTTGCTTGAAAGAGTCCAAAGGTTAGGAATTAGAACTTCCTATCAGTTCCTCTAGATCTAAGCCATTCTGAGTCAAATACTTGAGTATATGATTTGTCTAACACATGATTTCTACAATGGTAGGTCATGTTATAATTAGGAGTCTTAGGAGTGGCACCTTCCTTAAGGTTTTTTATTTCTAAAATGTCTTTGTTAAGGACTTCTATATGATTAGTCTTAATATTTATTTCTTATAAAACATGGACTAAGTCTATTGGGATTTGGTTATCTATTTCTAGTAATCTCTTAGAGATATTTTTTATCTCCATTTCTAGGGTTTGAGTGTCTTTTATTAATTGTCTTAATATAAGGAGTATAAACTTATTTTGGTCTATTATGCTATTAATAGCACTAGCAGTGACTTGTCTACTGTCTGCGTGTTTGGCTGGAATATGTTCAATGTGTGAACAACCGTCTATGTGTGTGGTTAAACAACCTTCTGAGTCTAAATCAGTTATGGGTATAGGTTGATAGTCTGGGTTGGATCCAAAAATATCTTGGTAAATGCGAGGGATAAATCCCAAGGGCATTAGAGTCTTTTTACTTTTAGTCTAAAAGGAGCGTCTTATGGCTCTGATACCAGATTTGGGGTTTGGTCGGAATTTGACGGGGTTTTTATTTCTAAAGTCTTAAAGCTTAAAATGCAAAATTGTTATCTAAAGATATGGGGGTCCAAAGTAGAATATTACTGAAGGTCTTACTTTTTGTCTTATTATGGACCTCACATAAGGACCTCATTTAAGGATCTCACTTGAGGCTATGCCATATATATATATATATATATATATATATATATATATATATATATATATAGAGAGAGAGAGAGAGAGAGAGAGGTTCAAAAACGAACATAAAGATGAACATTTTAATAAACCTTAACAAAAAACACTTAACACCCATTCAATTTTAATTCATATGTGTAGCCCTTATACTCTTGACTCACTTGAGTCTATATTGTATAAGTGTTCATCTAGTTTGGAAATTGTGATAAAATTATGTCTATCCTAGAAACCAAAGAACCTCAGAGATTGGCTTGCTATTTCATTCATCTATCTTGTAGTGATATAGACCAAATTACCAACACTCACACACAGTAGAATGCATCATATACATTTCATATTGAATATTTATGTGTGTACATATGTTGAGTATGTTTAAAACCCTAAATTTGATTTTTAAATATTTTTTGGGATTTTATAAACATTTTTTAATAAAGGTTTTATTAATTAAAACTTAGTTTTAAAAGTTTATGGGTTCAATCTACAATTATGGTTTAATGGGTTTATTGGTTTAAAGTTGCTTTGGGTAGGAACCAAAAGCGGCAGAGAATTCAGGGTGTGGTTGTAATTATTTTATGACGCGCGTTTTATATCGCCTATTTGATCAACACCTGTTGCTTGCTGATTGGTGCATTTTGTGTTTCTTTACTGAGTATATAATCGCGTATGCTTACATCCGTTGGATCTATACTTATCAACGATCTGCATGCTTTCTTTGGTAATCCCTGTGTATCTCTCTTGAACCAATCAGGTGAATTTTAATCACCGCGTTCTGTGAGCCCTTGGATCGAAGTCAATCCAACTTGACTCAATCCTGACCCTTGTTTTTGAACCATCTTCTCGATCCTTCTCTTCGTCCTATAAAAGGAACCCTCCTCTCTATCGTCTAAGACTTTTGGCCATTTCCTTTTTGAGAGAAAATAAAAGAGAGAGTAGAGAGAAGAGAGAGAAAAGAGAGAGAAGAGAGAACCAGAAAAGAAAGAGAGAGAGTTAGAAACCCTAACCCTAATCCTTGTTCGTCATGCCTCTTTCAAATCAAACACACCTCAAAAAACTCCTACATATCCAAAACACTACCCTGAGTGTTCTTGAGTTTTTGAGAGATATTTGTGTTGATTGGTTTTGTTGCTGTAACCTCTTGTTCGTTAGATCTTGTTCTCAACTTAAACTGTTTACTTATATCTATTTTCTTCTTCATAGAAATTTCAGATCTATGTTCGGCATGTTACATCACACTTAAATTTACATGGTTTATTTCTCATCTTGATAAATATATTGTTGATTCTTTTCTGAAAATCGTTTTTAACTTTGAAATCAACAATAAATGTTTTCTGTTTCTAGTTCTCTTAAAACTAAACCTTTGACCTAATTTGGAATCACACTTGGAGATTTTCAATCTCAAAAATCTTTTCAAAACTCTGAGATTGATTAAGATCTTGATACGTCTTCTGAACAAGATATCCGTGGATTTTGGGATTGATTTAAAGGTAAAAAAGGGTTAAAGTTTTGTGAGAAGAGAGAAAAAGAAAAATCACTGAATATAGCCTTATATGTAATTTGTTATGACTGTTTGTACTTAATAAGTGTGTGTATGCGCATGCATGTGTTAGAGAGCACCTCCACAAACACTTTCACCCTACCACATGAAAAGTGTTGGTAATAAGATCTTGTGAATAAGAGTCGACGTAAAGTGCTGGAACAAATCAGAAGTTAACAAACTGGGAGAACAACATCAACAATCAGAACTGCAGAGAAGTTATAAGGATACGATACCAGAGGGTACATTCCTAAACTTATATAGGTCTGAGTTGTATGCATGTTAGTTTTATAGTTTGTAACCGGTAAATTTGTTTTACTGGATTTTTTATTTTACTCCGTAGAGGGAGTCGTGGATGTTTCCTCAGTTGTTTGAGGTTTTACCACGTAAAAAATCGTGAACTTAATATTCTTACATCTTCTCATCTCATTCTTGGTTGTGCTGAGTTTAAAGTTTGTTTAAACTGTTTTATAAACCTATTAGTCAAATCTTGAATAGATCTCGTACATACTGTTTTGTTAAACACATCTTGTGTTCAAATAGTTTTGGTTTTTAAGAAAAAAGTTTCTTCAAAAAACTGTTCGGAGTTACTTAAATAGTTTATTTTCAATAAACGACTTTAGTAACAGATTTTCAATATGTTGTAATTGGTCCGCGCCATCGGTAACGAACACGTGTGTGGCACTCATCTTTTTAATACATGCGTATCACACGTGTGTCCGTTGCCGCTGGCGCGTGCCACGCGTGTGTTCGTTGCCGCTGGCACGGACCAATTACAACATAGGATTTACAATTGATTGGGTGTTAGGTGTTTTTTTATTAAGGTTTATTAAAATGTTCATCTTTTATGTTCATTTCTGAACCTCTTCCTACATATATACATCCATATAATATGATAGCTTATGTATGTTATAAAATATATGTATGATATTTTTACTTTTTTATGCATGATATTTTATGTATGTTATGCTACATAACATGCATATATTTCATGCATGCATGAAATATCATGTTAAAAGCATATATTATATACTATTATATACCATTATACTATTATACTATTATTTTTTAAATACATGTTATTATTTTTTTAAATATGTGCTATTAAATTTAATTATTTTTTTATTAAATATTATATATATATATATATATATATATTTTTTAAATATATATATTTTTTTAAAAAGTATTTATTTTTTCATTTTTTAACTATTTTTTTCTTTTTATTCTTTTAAAGGTGTTTTTTTTAAAAGACGGATTATTATTAGTTGGGTTTTATCACGGGGAAAAATTTATCGTCGTGTCCTCGGCACGGTCATTCGCTAGTGTGTGTGTGTGTGTGTATATATATGTTTTTTTTTTCTTGTATGTTTTATTGTTTCAAAAAGAATTTATATACACAATAAAGGTTAAGAGAAAGGACAATATTAAAAAGGAAAATGAAATAAACGAAAAGCTTAACCATTAAAGATTTAAATTGAAAGGACATCTATTAAAATGGAAAACGTGTGTGTGTGTGTGTGTGTGTGTGTGTGTGTGAGAGAGAGAGAGAGAGAGAGAGAGAGAGAGAGAGAGAGATAGTTTGAAGCATCATGAGGAGAGAAAAAGGATCAATACGTTAGTTGGCTTGTGGCTTGTCAACTTGAGAATTGTTTTCATTGGTTTGGAGCTCTAGAGAAGAGGAAGAGATTCGAGTCTTTTATAGGATTAATAGACACCTCAAAAATCAGTAATATTCACACCGTACTAGTGACGTTAATTAGACACTAAGTCTAACGTCACTATTATGGATTAAAGTTACTTTTGCAAATATGTTGGATTAAAAGGTAAATCATGGGCTTTAGTAAATGACCCTAATTGTAATGTGAAATTATTATGCGTATATTATATTATATGTTAATAGGATTTTTGTTAACTTTTGTGTAGGAAGTATAAAAACGATAATTGGATATGAACACGTATAAGATGGGGATAAAAAAAACTAAATATTAGATATGGATCTTCTTTTCTATATTTAAATGAATGCCTTTGACGCGTATAAATTTTATAATAGTTAATTATAAAATAGAGATAAATATAATTTGGTTGTGTAAAATTATTATGTATATTGCGCCTTCATTTTACACTTTATGATAATGTAAACTTACACCAACCATACATGGGCAGACCTAGCAAATCCTGGGTATGTACGGCTACAGCCACTCAGTTTTTTTTTTGGCATATATAGTAGAAAAATAAAGTTCTAAATTTAGGGTCTTTGAAAAAAAAATAGGGATATATTCCACCTTCAGGTTTCACATTAGACAACAAAGGTAAAAAAAATTGTTTTTAAAATTTTTAAAAAGGTAGAAGTCTAAGATTATTATGATCGAAACATATCACTTGACCTTTATCAACATATTATTAGGACACAAGAGTTATGACAACCATGTGTTAATTCAAAAATAGTTCTTATTCATTAAAAATGTCTTGCCAAAGTATTTGTTTAGACCATTACTATAATTCCTTCTTCATTCTCATGCTACTACCCGTAAGGAGCGTAACAATCAAGGTAAGCGTGTTTTTTGTTCTCTTATTTGAATTGAAATAAAGACAAAATTTCCTTGTCTTTTTTTTATTCTTTCTTATCCCTTTGATTAGTTGTTTTTCCAACAATATGTACTAAGAATTGATGAATGTAACAGATCATTAACTATTTCAAAATTGACCTCATACTTTGCTATCTTAAGAGGATCTTACTACTTTCATTTTTTGGCATCATTGGGCAATTGATTATTCATTTAGATGAAAATGCTAAGATCAAAAGACCATATCAATATCGATTCATGTATGTTATTCATATATAAGACAGTTCTTGCAACACTTCATTTTTTTTCTTTTCATATTAATTATTTTTTGCTAAAAATTTAAATTATTCCCCTTAATAGATTCAGTTCCATAATTAAGAATTATGAAAAAACTCAAAATCATTCATAGGTTCAATTACTCCATGATGTTGGGTAGCAGAATGCTTGTTAATTGGATCAATGAGTTTACATATTGCTGAGATGGCATTTAATCGATTAGATGTAGTTTGTCCTTGTATATTTCAAACTTAAATTACATTTAATTATATAGGTTTCTCTCTCTCTCTCTCTCTCTCTCTATATATATATATATATATATATATATATATATATATATATATATATGCACACACATACACTTTACTCTATTTTCTTCTTCTTTTTTTAGTGCGGTGATTAAGAGCCCAGTTGTGGTGGTTTTTTTCATAAGTTCCGATATCTCTCATCATATTTCGAAACCCTAAAACATTAAGTTCTTGGAGAATAAACAAGATACATAAATGTGACTATATGTATATGATTATGTAGATTATTTTGTGAAAATGACAAATAAATCTCTCTCTCTCTCTCTCTCTCTTTCTCTCTCTTAGAATTCTTGGTTGGTCTAACATTAAAGTATGAAAACATGTTAATTGTGCTAACGTGAAAATATATTCCACCTCTTTAATCCATTTTAGTTATGATTCTTCAAGAATAAACTTTCCTTAGAGAAGAAACATCATGTGTTTGGGGGTTGTATTTCTTATGGATCCAATCACTTTTCCTTATGCCACTGAGAGGACCTCTTAACCCAAAGTGTTTTCATTTTTTTGATCTTGTACTAATAGAGCGATAAACTTAACACCAACCCAATGCTATTAAATTAAAAGAGAAATGGGCTCATTGGGAAGAGGAGTGTGTCATGAAGATCACATATAATGCACAGTCCGGTTGCTCATACAAAATATCTCTCTCTCGATCTCGGGATATTTATATCAAGAGATAGAGTGTTGGTGTGAATGTAGAGTTGGATAATGTGTAATACAAGATATTCCTTGTACGAACCCTCACAACAACCTATTGAAGATAGGATTATTTGGTCTCTTAGTTCGGAGTCAAATATAAGAAAGACTTCGGGGTTGATTCTGTGTATAAAAAGGAAAGTGTGGTTGACAAACTGGGTTGGTTCATATTTTTCCACTACGTGGTCATTCCTATGTGTAATTATTATTGATTCTTGTGTGAAAGTGGGATAGTAGATCCCTTTTTGACTTCTCGTAGGTCATATAGGTCCCGAGGGGGAACGTGAGGCCATCTGGATCATTTGAGGTAGATAGACCCAATTTATTAAGAACTAAGAGTTAGCGAGTTATTAGTATTGGAATGTGTTCGGGACACCTCGTAAGAAGTGGGTTCATATTAGAACATATGAAGATTTTTGGAGTAAACAAAAAAGCTTTTGAAAAGAACGAAAGCATGGTTTGGGGTGCCAGGAGGTAGGTCAGGTTCTTTTGAAGATCTCCTCGATGATGGGATAAATAATATTCAGGATATAAATAATATTTTATAATTTAAAATTACAAGATAAATAAATACTTTAGATTTCTTAATACCAAGTATAAATACGTTAGCATGGCCTTATAAGGCTATTAACTGGGTCACTTTTAAATTTGAGGGTATGATTCAACCAATATCATGATTAATTATTCAACCAATAACATATAATTGTGTAAATGTATGTTATTGTTAAACATAAAATGAAAGTGCAATATGTATTATAATTATACATAACCAAGTGACATTTCTCTCTATTTATATATTTTTTGTTATAAACTTATATTAGTAAAAGGAATTCATTAAAATCAATCAAACAAGATCAATTTTTTAAATTAATATATTTTTGAAAATTATAAAAGAAAATATTTTTATACGAGTTTATATCCAATTTATCTTTTTAATATTCTACACAAAAAGTCGAAGAATTTATTAAAATATAAAATACAATAATAGAATATACAGATAGTAATTTCACATTCAAACTTAGGATCATTTAACAAAAACTTGTGACTAATTTTTTGTCTAATAGATTTTCAAAAATAATAACGATAATCAACACAAGGGACTGCCAAGGTGACACTGCAACTGGCCAACAAACTTACATTTTCCAATGACCTTGTTGGAAAAGTCGACTAGAAAGCATTGGCGTAGAAGTGTATCGTAATCACCACTACTTCCTTGACACCCTCATGTAAGGATGTCATGTTAACAATGATATGTACCAATTAAGTGTCACTTATCATATCTATTATGACTTTTAATTAAATAAAAATATTAAATAAATACTTTTAACACATAAAATCTCAAGATGTTAAAGTGAATATAACAAAGAGATAGAGGTTTGAGTTAGACTCTTGGTTTCCGCAATAAGAATATATGTTGTGTATTGTAAGAGTATTCATATATTCATTTTTATCCTTATAGGTAGTTGCCTTATTCTGATTTTCCAAAACATTTTTGGTACCTTATTTACCTCTCCGAAAAGCTTTATCAACATTCAAGATCCTAAAGATGGTTCTTGATCATCCTTATTATCATATATATCACATTATTGGATAGAAAGTAAATTAGAGAATTCCCTCACACATGTCACATGTTCTTACAAAATCGTTTTCGAAACATCTTGGTAAGAACTTTTTATGTATGTAAATCTTGAGGATTTACTACCTTGATCTTGCTTGTATAACCAATGTTTGGAAGACTTAAAGACAGAAAAACTGAGCGAAACTGACAATTTTCGTTGCAGCGAAAATTGTCAGTACTGGAGCAAAAACGAAAAGTTTCTTTGGTAAAAAAAATCTCTAGAACTTGGCGCGAGCAGCTTATCGCTGAAGTATTTACGCAGCGGAACCTTCGCTGTTGCAATACTTCCCTCGCTGGTCGCCAAACTCGTTGAGGATCTCGTCAAGAATCTCTGGTTAAAGACACGACTTGCCTCATAACATGTTTGCTATAACGACACTTGCCCTCTCTGCAGTGGCACCTCCGACGATGCGTACAGATTTGTGAATCTGTCATAAAGATCATTGGTAATCTTCAAGATATTTGTGCAAATATCATCTTTTTGTGATTTGATTTGACTAACTATCCCCCAACCACTTTCTCACACGTGATTTGTGTAAGGGATGTACCATTTGTCTTGTCTTGGTATTTGGGAGACCCATTTGTTCAATTTTCCTTATTTAAACCATTAATGCTCTTCATTTAAAAACAACTCACATATCTTTAAAACAAAATACCAAGAGAGTCCCTTTTTCTATATTATTTTCTTCTTTCTTTCAAGGAGAGCACATACTTGTTAAAAAGAGTGAACCCATTTTCAAAACCTTGTTCATCTTTTTCAATTTATCTTCTTTGCATTTAATCACCTCTCTTTTTAGAGGTTGATTAATGTCAAAGAAGGCAAAGTTTTTTATTAAAAAGTTATTCATAAACCAAATTTTCTATACACTTTGGGTCTTTCTCCCATTAAGAAGTATTATGATATTTGAGGTTCTCTTTTGCTTCAAAGTTTGAAGATAAAGACTTGTGCAATACCATTGACGTGTGTTATGACATTGAGATACTTAGATTTTCCATCAATGGATAAGAATCTACGGCTTGATACAATTTGGTGAAAAAGTGTGATGGCGTGAGTTAGCGCGGATAGGAGTGTAAGTCATTACTCCTCTATGTAAATATTTACTTAGTTCAGTGAGATTGTTGCATTGACCTGAGGTTTTTTCCATTAGTGGGTTTTTATCCTCGTACATATGTTGTTGTGATCTTATTTACCTCTTACACATATTTTTTCATCCATGTGCTTAAACAAGATTAAAATTGAAATTAGTTGAATAAAATTTAAGTAAATGTTTTAACAAAACATTTTAGGTGTGCAAAATAAATTTTGGTGGGTCTATATTTTGGTGCGAAATTAGTTATCTATTCCAATGTTACAACTAGAAATTCTCAATTAAATATGGTTGAATAGTTTTAGTATTTAGGGTTAAATTCTAGTTAAATACAGACCACCGCCGATGAACACAGTAAATGTCACTCACTCGTGAGAATTGCATTGAAGATTGATATCATTTTATTGAAAAATGGAGGTGTAAATTTGGATTATATTGTTGATATAATCACCCTGGGAATAGCGGTAATCAGATCATCATTTTTTAAGTCTATTTTTCTCCTTTTTTTAAAAAAAGTTTTTTTTATGTGTCGAAGGTATGTGAAATTAAAATTGGGGAAGGGTTTTCATCACAAATGAAGGAAATTTATTACAAGGTTCATAATTTGTTCTTTATTGTGTTTGCATGCATATTTATTAATGTGGAGATACCATTTGTTTGTGCTTGTGAGTAATTAATTGTAACAAATCGTATATATTAACATTAGGGTTAATCACTTTCTACTATTAAAATATACAACCTGTTAAAACATTTTCATTATCATTCTTAGCATGTGTGAAAACAAATGAAACAAGTGGCAAGAATTAATATAATATGATAAATATTAAATACTCAACTCATTAATGCATCATCGACTAAAACGGAATAAGAGATATATGTACAACCATATTTGCAAGTCTCAACTAAAAGTAAACCACTAAACTGTCTCATTACAACACCAAGCGATATAATCAAATGAAATATACATATCAATCTGTACTCCCAATATACAAGACTAATAAATCCATAATACTCAACTCACATAACTGAAAATGAAATATAGTATAGCATGGAGATGAACCTATATCAACGTTCATAATGATGATTACTGGGATAGAGGGGATGAATGATCCGTGCTAGTTGGATGCAAGTTATGACCCTCCGCACAATTCATAAATAAATTGATCAGGTCTAATATAAAAATCACGGGAATAAAAAACTTTTAGTAACATTCTAAGCATAAGAAATAATCAAAACCGAAAACAATAACAAGATATTGATATACTAAATCAATACAAAACCAACTCTAATACCAATCATTGCCAATACAATATAAGCCATCTCTGAGTATATAATGTTCCATACAAAAGTAGAACTCTGAATATAATTATACATGTACGACTTGATTGAAAAATAAAATAGTACAATAAAAGAATGAGATATACTTGCTCGACTCCTAAAATCCTAAGAGTGTAAAATAGGACACTACTAGAGATGATCCTTCAACGAACCCACGTCTATAGGAACTACAACAATAAGGATCTGTAAAACAATTTTTAAAAGAAAACGTAACCAGTAGTCTATGTAGAATAGGATTATAATTGAACATGGTCCACATTATAAATACACATCTTCTTCTCGTGTTTTAATATATTTTAAGTTATTAGTTACTTAACCCAATATCTTAAAATATCACGCGGTTCTAAATCCCAAACCTATATGTAGCCCATGTGATTAAAGTATTATAACATCATTCTTTAATCTTTACCATTAACTATACTAGGTTAATCTCGTTCAATAGGAATTATGTGTTGGATTAAGGTTTCACACCTAAGGTACGTTTTATACCACTAATGTAACAAGTCCTTAGTATAACTGATACGTAAATCCAAAGTCATAAGCATGTTGGTAAGTATCCTTACCATAAGGCATATACATATTTAGGATAGTAAAAAAGTAATGTACCAACATGCTTATATGACTATGTACGGATACTTGTAAAAAAATGTACATTACTTTTCAACACTTAAATATCTCTAGTACCACCATACATAGTCATATAAGCTAGGAGGAAGATAATCTCTACATTTAACATCCATACCTAAATACAATCCTCGGGTTTCACAAATAAATGGACATCTCTCGCGCCTGCATATACAAAAGGCATACACTACTTACCTTCAGGGATCACTCGATTATACTAGGTATAGTCTTATGTCGTTCCAAACCTAAATCCTCATCGAGAGAATAGATAAATCTCTATGTCTACCCATTTATTCATATAGCCTACCATACCAAAGATCATATGAAAGAAATCTCTCCGTGAACCCTCTTGGTTCCATGGATACCTAGACGTATGACCCTAGGGTAAACAGACCATTACAAATAGCAAACTCGTCTACTCATCGAGGCACCATCGCCGTCCGCGTCGCATGTGCCTCGTCACGAAATCCCTCCCCTAGTAAGGTATCCACGAGCATTTCCAAATGGTATGTATTTTATAACTAAAGCACACAAACAATTACAACCCTCACTAACGGGTTATAGAAAATACATGCACAAAACTCACTAACAGGTTAAAGTAAATCTCATATAGAACCCTCACTAATGGGTTAAAGTAAACATACGCACATGCCCTCATTAAAGGGCTAAAGGAAGAACCTACACATATCGATCCTACTCCGTCAGGTTATACTAGCATCTTTATTCAAAAAGGTACAACACATCTTTAAACTTATATAGATCCTCGAATATAAGTAATCCTAACACTTTGGGTTCTCAAATCTAGGTATAATCTCACACTACCATGCACTAAAACACATACATCAATTATATTCCACCTTAAATAGCCCTAGTTTAATATCCTAAGGATTTGCTCCTAGGTAATCAACGCATACCTAATGTATATAAAACATCTAATATGCTAACAGCCATATCCTAGAGTTCTTAACCCATTCCTAATCTCACTCAAAGGCTATACACCCCCATTAGTCCATTGTCATTGCTCAAATAAATCCTGATTAACAAGCTTATACCGCTACAACTCCCCAAATCTCAATAATAAATCATCATACTTTTAGGTTCTCAAGTTAAATTCGTATACTTAAAATAAACCCTTTTAAATTAACGATTTCACAAAATATCAAAACAACCTATACATTACTTTTCAACACTTCAAATCACAAGTATTTAATTATATGAATATATAAAAACAATAGGTGAAAATTTTCCAATCCCTGGTCCAAAAACCCAACCATTTAACCAAAATCCTCAAACTAAGCCATATCTGATACCACCGATTGATCGGTGGCTTTGGGCTGATCTATCGATCAACATAGAAACTCCAAAATTTCCATTGTTACGGGATTCTTCATCTTCAGCCCTCATTTTTCTCTTTCCATCCTCCATTAATGAATCATAAACCTTCATCTAAGCCCCCAACCAACATCAAATCAATTAAATCACGTCATATAACCAATTAAAACATATTTCTAACATCAAATACCAAATCTCCATCAAGATTTAAATTAAACACCTAAAATTCACTTAAGTACCCTAGGTCTATTAATTTCTGCTAAAAAAATCTTGTATTTTCACGAATTGATTCAATTAAACATAAGGATTTTAGATGATTTACATTATAAAACATATCCAAATCATTCTCTATTAGTTTTGATTTAAGTTCATGAAGGAATTAACCAAAATAAAAGGAACATTAACGTAGTTACTATCTAAGTTAATTTAGTTTCGAAAATTAATTATTTAATTATCTCGAATGATATTTATAACAAAAATTTGATTTAGATTTGTAATGAATATATACAACTTTGACACGCATACAATCACATTCATATTCTATATAAACTCACCTCATGATTTGTAGATAAAACCAAGTCAAATCTCTCAATTTCTATTATTCTCTTTATACTCCTATCTATCCCCCATAGTGCTTCTAAAATGTATTTTGTGCTAAATGAGATCCCTAATGACACGTTAAAAAATCCCTAATGACACGTTAAAACTCTTTAAACTCGAATTTATACTCGGTCCCTATACGGGCCTCACCTAAAAGGGCCCAAATTGAACTCCAAATGACTTAAAACATTGCTCGAACCTTTTACAAATCCAATAGGCCTTTAAACCATCATTTTAAATTAAAAATGGACATTTTATGCATCTCAAAAGACTAATACCAAAAATACCCAAATAAATAACTAACAACTCAGTTATTTAATAACTACTCGCTACGAGTCCAAATATTAAATAATCCAATTAACTAATTATCATGTCTTAAATCCAATTTCAAATCAAAATTAAATAACATGTAAAAATATAAATAATGACATCTACAGTCACAACAAGAACATTAATTAATTTTATTCAATTTATTAATTCACAGAAAATATGAGGTATAGCACATATCTACTCGCGTGGTAGAACCCTAGCACCTAAAAGGTTTCTATGAATATAAAAGGGTAAAAAACTAGTGAGTAATTAAATCTACACAACTCAAAAGTATTTATATATACAAGTGATGAGTCCACAATTATCAAGCATACTACAATAATCAACCATATGCCACAGAATTGTAATACCCCGTAATTTTATGAATAATTAAATTACACCAGTGGGTGTAATTTGGAAATTTGAAGAATTATTATGAATAGTAATTTTGGAATTTATGAGTGTAATTTAATTAGTGAATTTTAGTTAAGTTACTCGGATGGAGATTTCGAGTGCATGGTTATTTTTGGAATGGCCGAGATAGTCAGAATAGAGTATCCGGGGGGGGGGGGGGGGGCAGTGTTTAGGTTCTAGGGATTTTTGGACTAGTAGGGACTCGCAATTGAGTAAACGAGTCATTTTTTGGTTTATAAGGGACAAGCCCTTATTTATCTCTTATAAGGCAAGAGAGACTGAGAGAAAGGAAAGAAAAGAGAGAAAAGAGGAAAGAAGATAAGAAAGGAAGGAAAAGAGGAAGAAGAAAGGATGTTTCGGCCCAAACTCCACGGGATTCGACTCGAGGTCGTCGGATTTCATCCACGAGGCAACTGTTTACTTGCTCTATTTAATTTAGTGTGTGTACCTCATATTATAGTTGGTAAACTATATAGTTTTGGGTTAGAACCCTTAAAATAAATTTGAGAAATTTGAGTTTAAGTTTAAAAATTAATGTATTGTAAACTCTTAATGATTTCTAGTGTTAAACCCATGATAATGGAGTGTAGAAATGGTTAGAAATGGGAGAAATGATAAAACTAGGGCTTTTATGGTTTTAGGGTTTAAATCTAAGAGAAATAGTTTAATACCACAAATAAATTGATGTGTTAGTTATAAATCAGTGTTAGGATGATTGTGGTGATGTTGGTTGAGATTAGAAACCATAAGAATGGAGATTGGGTTGATATTTGGGATTTTTGGAGATTGAGAAAACGCCCAAACAGTGTCCTCCAAAGAGGGCGACTCGATTCGGGTCTAGACTGAATCGATTCGCATAAGGGGATATGTAAGGATGTCTCAGGCCGAATCTATTTACGATTGAGACCGAATCGATTCGCCTTTAATGACCTATTTGTAGAACCTTTTCCGAATCGATTCGGATTTGGACCAAATCGATTCGCTAGTCTGAATCGATTCGCCTTTATTGAATTTGAAACTCTTTCTCCACTAAGTTTAGGGGGATTTAAATTATATCTTGGAAGTTATTGTAGGGGTATTCTAGATGTTATATTAGGACTCCTAAATGACAGAATTGAGGGTGGGTATACTTTAGATTAAAAGGGGGAACCTTGGATTAGTTAAGGCTACAATCACGGATATGGACCTAATGAATATTTAGGACAAGAGACATTCGAGAAAACAATTCGACAAGCGTATGTGGATATATTTATGCAGTTAGCATAAACATGGACCGATTGTGATTGAGTAAATCCTAGGACGCAATTAGGATGGAAGTTAGGATATGGGCTAAAGAGAATTGAGCGATTTTCCTACATGTCTATTGACGACTATTATTGTGGGTGATGCGATACCTATGGAATTAAGATAAGTAGTTAGTATACTTATCAAATTGTCACGAATTGGTATATTTGGGTTTATATTATAATCCTTAGAAGTGATTAAGGTGCGGTTTATATATATTAAGTAAGAGAATACTTATATGATTAGTATTTTAAGTGGGTAAATACTCATATACTATTACGAATGGGAACATTCGGGGTTTTGGCAATCGTTATAAGAGTTTGGAAATTATAGCCATAATATATTGAGAACTGATATATATTATACGTACGATGTTGTTATGGTATATACATATGATATGATATGAATATGAATATATTTTTATGTGACTGGTATATTTGTACTTTAGAGGCTGGTTCCACAGGTTTCCTCGAGCATAGGGATGGACAGTCAGATTATATATTTTTTTCTCTAGTGCTATCCAGGGAGGTTGCGCGATGTGGGTGAATCCCCTGGCTTGAGGAGCAGGGAGGGTATATCCCCAGGTCATATCATCCCGCATACGAGTGTGATATTTTTATTCCACTTTCAGGAGGGAACATGATCGCCTCCACCATTTAGTTTTCTACCATGACCATGAGTGAGTCTGGCTTGGTACCATGGTTTATTGAGTAAACCCGGATGTGGATAGGCACTTGAGTCTGCATCTTCGAGTTATAACTCGGTTGGATGGTTATTATACTTATAATTGTAATAGGTATAATTATACTTGTTGCGTATAGTATATTGCTTCTATATGAAGACGAGTTATAATATAGCTTTGACTTGTGTAAAGAGTAAAATGAATAAGGGTTTATTCTTCTTCTGAGAGACTCATATCCGAATTAATACAATGTAAATCGTATACTAAAATGAGAATTATATATATATGGTAATTTATATACTAAAGTGAATAGGGTATTTTAAACTCTTGAAAGTTATGGATTATGAATGGTATAGTTGTATATATATAGAAACGAGAATTATATATATAGCACATGGATGATTATAGCAACTAATAACTTATGTAAAAGCTTACGGTATAACCTATATTATATCACGCAAGGTAGGTGATAGTTAGGAGGATTTAGAAGATGGGTACAAGGGATTAGTTAGGCAGGGTAGCTTAACTAGGCTGTTAAACGTATGCGATAGGTGTACACTATTTAGAAGAGGGGTGAGATGTATCTCATGAGAGTGCGATACTAGTTTAAATATGAGAGATTTCATATTTTAAAATATGGCTTTTAAGCACTTGCTAAATATTTTCAAAACTTGGGCTCTGACCCATTTCTCTATTTTCCCCTCTCTTGCTATATATGTATATATATTAGGTGTCCAGACACAGGGATGCCTGGATGATGATTCCTTCGAGTCAGACGTTTGCTACAGCAGCTGTGGATGCATGCAGGTATACCGTAGACACTTTTGTCCTTGTAATCTAGATAGGAGTAACTGTATAAACACTCGGGCCAACAGCCCAATTGTACTCATTTATTCTTTTATCGCCTTTTAGTGCGTCATTCAATTTGGTTGTATTATGTTGTACCGAGTGTTTGGTTATTTTATTTCATTTTAGTTTCGTGTATATAAACTATTGTGATTGTTTTACTTAGTTGGTTTGACTTAAAAATATTAGTTAAATAAAATTTTGAGGCTAGTCTAATAAGTTATTAGTAATTAAATTGGTTTTCGATAGTGATGCTGAGAATGAACCATATGAGACTCCTGTTTTAAAGTTGGTTTAGGATTGATCACCCGGTATTTTATTAGGCGGGGTGTCACAAATGGTATCAGAGTATCAGATTCCAGTGTGCTTAGGAATCTGTGCGGACGTACTACGCTTTCAGCGTTGCTTTCTATTTGATATAGAGCCTTATGATTAGGATTGTTGGTTCCTATTGTGAGATTTTGTTCTCCTGCCATTATGTAAGATTATAGTAAATATTTCACGCGCTCGTTCGAGATTCGTGTGCTGATCGACGAAGGGCGACCCGGGAAGGCCGTTGTGAGGGCAGCAGGAGGCGGGGTTGAGTTGGAGCTATAAGTTGAAGTTGGGAATGAGGACCGCACTAGAGGTCACTCCCCTTATGGCATTGTCAAGGATTGTTGCAAAGACTACTAAAGTATAGGAGTTATAATTATCCAAGTACTACTATAGTAAAGAGTGGTGCTAAACTTGAATTACCAAGTGAAGTAAATTGGGAAAAAGTTTGAAAGGGTCTTTGGTAAGTACCATACGTTGAAGTTAAGTTATGTGGAAGAAGTGAAGTGTTATCCAAAGGAAGTGGAAGGCTCAGAGGCTTGGGCTTAGAGCAGGGTATAGGAATGCCCAAATATGAAAATTCGAGGATATTTTTCACTCGTTGGAGCAATATTGAAATGGTGGGAACGGTGGTCACCATATTTGGGAGAGCGGGATGTTTTTCTCGTAGAGGAATCTTACGGATGGTTTTAACCGCGAGTTCCTTTGATTTATCAGAAATGAAGAGAATGCAGTTTCTCAATTATTCATGTTAGGATCGATCAGAGGCCGACAGTGAATAAATAGTTATATGGTTAAGTGAACCTTGTACCGAAGTAAGGTAGGTACAACGAGGAGAGAGTCCTTTAGTGGAATGATAGGCTCACTCATAAGTGTTGCTAATGCTTATGGAGATTTTACACGGATTTCTTGTATATGTGAGGGAAATATCGTAGCTCTTATACAGGGAATGTTAATTGCTTCCATGAGAGTGTAGGTGGAGGAGTGTCCAAGGGTAAAGACTAAAATTATTTATATTCATGAGACCCCATAGGTGGAAATTCACTCGGGTAATTCACTGAAGCGGGATTGTTGAGGCCGATAGTATTATTTCCTTTTGGGTCGTAGGAGCTAAGGGAATTATGAAAGTGATTGTCAGGATCGAGGCTATAGAGTCCGAGATACTGATAACTTTAACGTGGCCAGGGAGGCTAGAGATGGGGAAATATGGGTATTTGGAGCGTACAACCACACACTTTGATCTTGCCCGGTATGAGTTAAAGGACAAGAGTAGGGTGACTAGATGGGGAATTGATTAAAGTAGATTTGGTTCGGTTAAGGAAAGTTTACTGTATTTGGGAACCAATTGGAGCAGTCAGGGAGATTGGCGAAGTTACTGTTATGGGATTCAACTCTGATGAAGGAGGTACATTTTGTGTGGCAAGATTGATTCACAGTATTGTATTAGCCCTAGATTCGTGTGTGTGTGATTCGAGCTTTGTGGCAGTATCGGTAATATTATAGCGGGTATATATCTATATTTTTTCGCGGTAGTGGGTGTTGGCATTTTGAGCTTATGTTTGGTTTGCACTGCTCGTTTTGTATATGTTATACGAGTATAGTATTATTCTGAGTATATTATATTTTGATTGATCGGAGCAATAGCAGGCTAATGATTGCAAGACTATCGTATCCGCGGTTCCAGGATAGAACTGGTTGTTTTTGCGATATCTCACCTGGATACGGGTTGAGATCGCCTTTATTATATGTTCAGATGGAACTTCAGTGAGTAGATGTTTCACTAGCATGACTTTAGTGCATAATGACCTTATAGATATAATCTAAGGTATGCAGGATTTAGTATTTTACATGTTTTATGCTGACATACCTCCACGATCGACAGAGTTAAGTAGTAGTGTATCAGAGGGGTTACTTGTTTGGATTTTGCTTGCAAGACACTCCACGTATGAACCTTAACGACGTTGGGAGTCGACATATGTTACTGTATGCTAGAATGTTGGTTTTGATGATAAATTAGCTGAGATTCATGTGATAATTATGTAATACCCCTTACTTTGAGTAACTATTTCTATATAAATTTTCCATGTGGTTTAGTTATATAAAATAAAGAAAATTGAAGTAAATACTAATTTAAGTAATTTATGAGTTAATATTTATGAGTATTGCATATTTACCATTTCGTGAATGTAAATAGTGTAATATTATGTTATGTTAAGTCGTCGGGCTTTAGAAGCGACGATTATCATTTATATTCCATTCGAGTTATTATTAGAAGGTTAATATGACATTGGAATTAGAATTTACGAAAGATGTCCCGGATGTCAGTTTAGAGGGCACGATTAGTCCAGGAAGGGTTGAGATAGTCAAAATAAGTGTCAGGGTTGTTTTTGGGTTCCGGAGTACTTTTATCTAGTGACGTTACGAGTCATTTTATGTATGTAGTAGCATTTGATGTTAGACTTAAGACATTTGGGGATTTAGGTCTTGCAAAAGCATTTATACCTCATTTATGTATTTCTAAACCTAGAGAGTTAGTGAGAAGTGAGAGCTTGAGAGAAAGAGAAGAGAAAGAGAAGAGATTGCTGGTTTAAGCTTGGAATCACAACTACGAAGAGAAATTTGAGGCTACAATCTTCAAGCAAGTTATTATACTTTCAATACTTTATGATTATGTTGAATAAATGGTGTGAATAGTTATTGTTATCAAGATTGAACCCATTTAGAGTTTTGATTGAGTTTATTGTTCAAATCTTCACCTATATAACTTAGATATGATTTGAGTGTTGTATATTGTTAGGTGATCATATAGAAATGATTTGTTGATGATAGTTGGTGTAGAGGGAAGAAGAAGAGTTGGAGATTTAGGTTTTGTAAGAAAACTGGGGGATGGCCAAATTATCTGGCATGACCGGTCGATCGCGTCCAAGACACCGATCGACTGGGCCAAAGGGAAAAAGCCCACTGGTTGGCCCGTAAGGCAATATTAAAGTACGCGGTGGTCCGGGGGTCAGGGGCCAATCGATCGGTACTCTGTTTTCAACCCAAGAATAGGATTTTCTTTCTACTCTTTTCCTTTTGGGTTTAAGGCTCTCTTAGGATTTATTGAGAAGTAATATGACCTCACATAAGGAGAGTGGTACTTTAGGATAGTATGGGGGTGTCCAGGATTATTTCGAGGACTATTTATAAGGGTATAATGTCTCATCTCGTCTAGTCAACGAGAGTAGGATTAGTGTAGAGTCAGGTAATGTGTGTTGGACCTTCGGGGGCTAGTATGATAACAAATATCTCTAGTAGCCAATTTGGTATGTGCATATGGTTTCGAAACTTAGGATCGTATAATTGGTATATTTTTTGACTGGCATATTTACGCACACCTCTCCAAATGCTAGCATAAGGGAAGTACGCGATAGAGGTGAATCCCTTGGCTAATCACACGGGGCGAGTATAGTCCTCAGGACATGGTACCGATTGTTACATTGTATGATTGTATTATTCAAAGTAAGGTAATTCCGGGTATGGTTATGACTCACTATCGATGGTATATGGCCGTTTCCCACGCGTTGCGATTTAGGATGCCCAGGTTGTCTTGGTTATAGGCCCTGGAAGATGATAGTATTTAGGGGTGCATCCAGTGGGGTGACTCCTGGAAGGATGGTCTTAGAACCGTTATTATTATGATTGTAACCGTTCTTATTGAAATGGTATTTCACCCAATTGATTAATTGATTTAAGAAAACTGTGAATCAACTTTAATTCCCTATGGTTCCTAATGATTATTGACTTGTGAATATATCTCCAATTGGTAAACTTGGCATGTGGAATATAGTTAGGTTACTCCTATTAAGTAGATGGGTAGTTTAACTTAAAATGAATTGTACGCGTTAGGATGTGCACTTAGAAGAGAGGTGAGGATGATTTCTTGAATGAAGAGCGAATTGTATTTGTTTATGAAAGTAGCATTCATAACTGTCACGCATTTTATTCACATGTATATCATATCAAACCGAGCCCTGACCCGTTTATATTTATCCTTCTTGTGTGGTTCTTATATATGTGCAGGCGCTCCGCTACATGGGCGCCCGCTTTGACTTTCCTTCCCAGTGTTAAGGAGCTATTGCATTTTGCGGATGTTGTAGGATTTTTATAGTAAACGCAACATTTCTTTTTATACTCTAGCTATGGTCCGTCTATATATTCGGGCGTGTTGCCCAAGTTTAGTATTCGTACATACTGTCTTACTTGGTGAAATTTTTGTATTTAGTCTATTAACCGACAGCTTGTTCGGTTATGCTTTCTAGTATTGTTGTTAAACTGCTATATATTTATATATATCAACCTTTTGTTATAAACTGGATGATGGAATGCGCTTTTATCCTATTTGTAAAATTATATATGACATTCGTTTTCTAAAATATTTGGTGGTTGTCTCGTATTACTATTATATAACAGTGATGCTAAGAATGGACCATTTAAGATTCATGTTTTTATTGGAATAGTGGATTGGCCACATCTTATTTTAATAAGCGGGGTGTCACAAATGGTATCAGAGCATCAGGTTCTAAAGTCCTTAGGATCTATGCGGACTTATCACGTTCTACCGTAGCGTTCTTTGATATAGAGCCCTATTATTAGGACTATTTTGCTTATTTGTGTTTATGATTTTCTCATAAGAATAAATTGTTTTAACTGTATGTTGATTCGGTTTCTTTTTATCTCAGATGCCGCCTAGACGAGGTCACCCGGCTAGAGTAGAAGATAATGTAGAGCCCCCACCATGGCACAACAATATGAATGCGACGGAGGTGGATACTATTGTGGCCCAGGAGGTAAACGCTGCAATGACCGCTATGGGGCAATAATTTCCCCAAGATTGACAACCGGTAGCACCGATGGCTCAAGCCCATACGCGGCCTTACGCATAGGAAAGAGTTAGAGAATCCTCATGAAAGGTCACCCTCCAGAATTTTAGGGTAGTGCTGATGCTATTATTGCAAATCAATAGAGGAAGGATATTCAATGCCATCTTCGAATGGTGGAATATAGTGAGGAGAGGAAGCAGATTCTCGCCACTTTTAAACTTATGGGAGCAGCGCTCTAATGGTGGGAGTACGTGAACGCTTCAGAACAGACGGATACGATGACAATCTCAGAATTTTGGGCCTTATTTGACCGGAATTACTTTCCTGATGAGGAGGAAGCTTCAGGATGTTGTCCAGTAAGAGCGAACAGTGGCGAAATATGAAGAAGAATTTATTCATTTAGCAAACTTTGTGCCAGACAAGGTAAATCCAGAAGAATGAAGGATTTCAAAATTTGTTGGTGGTTTGAGTTGGAGGATAAGGCAACATCTGTTGGGGAATACGACTTTGCAAACTTTAGGCGATGTGATGAATGCAGTTTTACTCAATTGTCGGGATCACCGCCTTTATTTGAAGATGGGTAAGAAGATACGAGATTCTAGTTAATCAAGTAAGCAAGGAGGGAATGGTGCCGATGGAGCACTACCACCACCATAGAAATTTGGGAATAAACAGAAGGAATGGGACCCCCAGCAAGGGAACTCGGCTCAGAAGCAACGTTTTGGGGGTTTTAACTTTAGCAGAGGTGGTTTTAAGCATAGTCAGGGTGCTAAGCAATAGCAGCAGTTGGGCCAACCGGGCCAAGTTGGCAAAGGGAATAATAGGGGTCGAGGCCAACAAGGCCAAGGTGCGGGGAAGTTTTGAAATAACATCTGAGGCCGACATCTGGAGGGTTTTGCGGGTCGTTGTTTTCTGTGCACTGAGGCAGGTCACACGAGGAGATCTTATCCACAGTTGAACCGGGGGCAATTTCTAGGAGGCCCTAATAATCCGTAGGCACAACAACAACCTCCAGCACCTATTACAGCCGTCTCATTGCAACAGGAACACCTTCAGTTTGGACGTATGTACAATATCTAAGACGCTTTTTTTTCCTCCAGCACCGTTAGAACGGCCAGATATTGAGGGTAAGTTTCCCATCCAGGGGTTTGTAGGTCGGGTGTTATTTGATACTAGTGCCACACACTCATTTATTACTAAGCAATTTTCTCTTTCGACAGGTTTGTTGAAGTCTTCCGAAAGTACTTTCACTAGCGTCAAGTCTTCTATGGGTGATGGTTCACTTATAATTTTTATTTGTAAAGGGGTGGGAATAGACCTTGGTAGGTTGCGTTTCCAGGCCGACTTACTCATCCTAGATATGGTTGGGTACGGTGTTATTTTGGGAATGGATTGGTTAGTGAAGTACCGGGCCATGATAAATTGTTATGGGAGGAGTATAGTTTTTGCCATTCCAGGGCAAGAAATGTTTTTGGTGGCTATGCCTCTTCTGGAGGGAGGTTCGAGTACCCACTTGTATTGTATGTGTAGAGGGGGATTGAAGGTAATCCTGAGATTAGAAATAATTCTCCTATTTACAATAGTATATGGGGTTAAGGCAGCTTAGTGTGGCAACTCAGTGTGGCATCTCAATGAGGCATTTCAGCGTGGCAACTTTTATTTTAGCTTGTTGTATGAGTCATACTGTATTTTTGTTTATATTGACTATGAGATATAACGGTTGTAATTATATAATGAGAATAATAAAGAGTTTTAGTGTGAGGTCAAACGGTACTCGCGAGAGACCAGGCTTGGCAGGGCCTGGGAGAGCTTTCATGCTCTATCGAATGACCTCACCGCGGGAACTTTAGAGGGACTTTGTTTGGAGGATTGAGAAGTGAGGCACCATTGGGTTTTATCCTAACCATCTTAGATACACCTGGTAAAAACACCGAAGAACCCTGACCGTGGAACCTCGGGCGAAGCAGCTTGGAGTTCCATCGGGCGTGGGGCTGTGAACCAAACAACCCTCTACTTAATATCACATCTACAGTATGTGATGTCACTAGCCAGCTAAACAATGTCAGACCTGTACTCGAGTAAACCACCGTGGTATTTGGGGCTGTCAGGCAGTTGGTGAGCCACCTCTATGACAACAGCCCCCTGACACACAGTGGTTAGGCAAAAGGCATGTCTTGGCATTTAATGTTTATGACGTGGAGACAACTAGTGCATCATGCATTTAATATTGTGACATAAAGTATGAGGGATGTATTTCATAGTCTTTAATGATTGAGTTGCCTCGGGGATGGTGTGGGGGGCTATTTAAGGACCCCAACCACCCCTGAGGAGATGATGATCTTTTGAGAGTTTAAGAAGTTATTTCTAGAGAGAATACACATCAGAGAGAAAGAGTTATTACAAACCAAAGGTCTTATTAACTCACTATTATCAATTATTATGAAGCTTTTAATACTTGACGGATATTTTTGAGGGTGGTTTGTGTGTTTGGCTGCCTGCCAAGGTGTATCTAGGGTGTTTACTTCTCTTTCCCTCTAGCTAAGTTACCTCTAGGTTCATTACTATCTTTTGAGTTATACACGAGAGATTTGTGAGTTTAAACTAAGCTTTATCTTCATTGAGTTTGTGTTTGCATGTTCTGTCACTAATTTAAGGTTTTGGCTAATTAACTTATCATTACTATACTTCAAAGGGGTTACGCCTCCATCTTATCTAAATTACCCTCTTACATTCGGCGACACCACTGGGGAGGCATTCTTCTAAGTAAGGAGTATGGCACAAGATAATGCTAATCGAAGGCTCAGCTTTCATGATATCCAACATAATGAAGAACAAGCTACGAGAGAACTAGAGGCCCTAAGGGATGGGGCTCCTCGAATAGAAGTACCTCCGATTTCGGTGACGGCAGGTGTTCTGGGGATGATACAAGCTTCCACGAGTGCGGGGTTGGGACCTACTCAGGTGGCGCTCCTCATGAGCAAGTTTTATGAATTTTTGCAAACTCCAGTAGCCTCAACTATGCTGGGAGGATTGGAGGCTAATGCCTTCGTAACACCAGGGGTAGCTCCAACGACCCCACCAGGTGCAGCTGCAGCGGGAACGGTCCCAGCAAGCATACCCTCTATTGTGAATCCAGCAGTGGGAACCTCAGGAGTGTCAACGGCCCCAGCTGTGACGTTTGTGCTAGTTGCAACGGGCACCCAGCCCATTGTGCCATTGGTTGTTGCTCTAGTAGCATCATCCATGGAGGAAATGAGAAAGGAAATGCAGAAGGAGATGCTAAAGTTTATGCAAGCTTCCTCTCAATCTGCTGGCGAGGTAGCTTCGGTTTATGATGACTTTCGAATGCCTTATCCCTAGGACTACAATGATGAGCCCTACCCAAAGGACTATATTCCTCCTATTTTCAAAAAATACACAGGAAAGGGTGGGAACTCGAAGGAGCATATTAAGAACTTTGTCGAACATTTGGGGGTGCATTGTAATAATAAAAGGCTAAGGTTGTGGGAGTTTTCTAAGTCTTTGACCGATAAAGCATATACCTAGTATTCCCATTTGGTTCCCAACAACGTTTCTAATGGGAAGAGATGCACATATTATTTGTCCAGAAGTTCTTGAAGCACCTTATACCTTTGACTTACTTAAGTCTATATTGTATAAGTGTTCATCTAATTTGGAAATAGTGACAAAATTTGTTGTCTAACCTAGAATCCAAAGAACCTCAGACTTATTCTCTCTAATCCTCTTCAATGATCCAAACAAGGTATAAATTGAATCACACTACGCACATTAGAAGTGCATACATGTGTATATATTGCTCATAATTGATTGTGTGTTAAATTCCCCTTAAAATGTTGTTTTAATAATTTTTTGGGAATTTTTAAACATTTTTAAAATAATGATTTCTTTAATAAAAGTGTGTTTATAAACCTTGTGTGGTTAAAATGATATTATGAAAAATATGTTTTTCATTAGAATGTTTGATTGGGTAGAATATCAATGCGCCAGAGACTTTAGGGTGTTGCATGTAATTAATTTGGACGCGCGTTTGCCAGCCAATGATATGCCAACACTTGTCATGCTCCTGTTATCTCATTTGTGTTTGTTTTGTGAGAGAACTGCCTGGTGTATTGTGGATCGTTAGATCAAACGTTATCTATGGCCTGCATGTGTTTTAAGACTATCCATGTGTTATCACTGTGGACCAATCACCTTCGTTTTAACCCACCGCTTCTTTACCACCCTTGCATCAAAGTCAATATAGGAAGACTGGATCTCAACCGTTGATTGCTTCCTTGGCTCCTATATAAACCCTGTCATTCTCAGCATTTTAAGACTTTTGGCAGTCGTCCTACTTGAGAGAAAAAAAAGAGAAGAGAGAAGTGAGAGAGAAGAGAGAAAAGAAAAGAGAGAAGAGAGAAAAGAAAAGAGATAAGAGAGAGAAAGGGAAACTGAGAGAGAAACCCTAACCCTAACCCTAAACAACTTCAAACCATATTCAAACCTTCGTACCTTCAGAAATCCAAACACAACCTTGAGTGTTTGAGAGAGATTTGTGTTACTGGTTTGATTGTTTGTAGCTGTAACCTCTTGATCTGTGATTTTGTTACCAACTTAGAAATTTTGGTGAGATATGTATTTATTTTTCATAGAAATCTTAGATCTACACTATTGCATGTTATATATCACTAGATCTGCATATTTGTTTCTCGATTTGTGAAAATCTTTGTTGATTTAGATCTGTAAATGTTTTATATTTCTGTTCTTGTGAAACTAAACCTTGACCTAGTTGGATTCTCACTTGGAGGTTTTCAATCTCGAAAATCTTTTTAAAACTGAGATTGATTAAGATCTTGACTGATTTTGAAGCAAGATATCCGTGGAATCTGGGATAGATTAAAAGGTCAAAAAGGTTTCAAGTTTTGTAAGAAAGAAAGAAAATAAAATCACAGCATATAGTCTTTATATGTAATTTTCCAGGACTGTCTGTATAAACTAAGTGTGTGTGAGTTCATGCATGTGGATAGAAATCACATCACAAACACGTGACACACTACCACACTGAAAGTGTTGGGTATAAGATCAAAGATTATTGAGTCGATGCAAAGGAAGTTAAAGCAAAGTGGAAGTTATCAAACTGGAAGAACATCATCAACAATCAGATGTACAATAAGTTAAAAGGACACCAAGTGGGGTATATTCCTAAACTTAGAATAGGCTGAGTTGTGTGCATGTATGTTGTATTGTTTGTAACTGTTATTTGTTTTTAGTGGATTTTTACTTTCGTGACTTAGAAGTCACCGTGGATGTTTCCTCTATTGGGAGAGGTTTTACCACGTTAAAAATAGTGTGTTCTGATTATCTTCATCTCCTCATCTCATTCTATAGTGTGCTGATATTTTGAAACTATCTTAGTTTTAAAACTGATTACAAAGTCTTGATTATTCTCGTACATAAGTTTTTGTAAACACATCTTGTTGTTTATCATTTTTATTTTCAAAAGAAAAGGGTTTCTTCAACAAACAACTCGGAGTTGCTTATACAGTTTAATCTTGTATTAAACGGCATTAGTAACATTTTTCAATTGGTATCAGAGCCCTGTAAACTTTTATTTCAAAAAGGATCTTGTGTTTCTGAAATCATTTTCTGAAAATCTTAACTATGGATGAGAAGAATGAAAGGTTTGGTAATCTGTCCAGACCTCCACTCTTTGATGGAAACAACTTTGCTTACTGGAAAGTAAGAATGGTTGCCTTCATCCAAGGGACTTTAGGAGATGATGTCTGGGACATTATTGAAAATGGATATACTTATCCTACAAAACCAGCCACTGAAGGAAGTGATGAGAGGGTAAAGAAAATCCTAAGTGAGTTTCCCCAAGAGGAGAAAACACTTTCTCGTAATAACAATAAAGGCAAGAATGCCATCTTTATGTCTATTAATGAGTATGAGTTCAAGAGAATCTCATCTTGTGCCACTTCCAAGGAAGCTTGGGACACATTAATCACTGCCCATGAAGGAGACTCAAGAGTTAAAGCTGCTAAAACTCAAATGCTTACCCAGCAGTACAACTCTTTGATTATGTCTGACTCTGAGTCTTTTGATGACTTTTACATGAACCTAACTGATATAGTTACTAAGTTGCATGCTAATGGTATAACATATGATAGGAATGAGATTGTTTCTAAAATCCTAATATCATTACCACAAAAGTTTGACAGCAAGAGGTATGCTATTGAGGAGATGAGTGATCAAAACCTCACCCCTGAGTTACTCAATATAAAACTTAGGACTGTGGAAATGGAATTAGACTTTAAGAAACAATTAAATCAGTCTCAAAGAAAACAACCCAACTCTAACTTGAGTTTCTCTTCTAAGGTATCTAAACATGAGACAAATTTGACCAACCGTGACTCTGATGAAGAGTGTGATATAGACAGACTAGATAATCAGATTGCCTTAATGTCCAAACAATTTAAGAAAATTGTTAAATTTAGAAACAAACAGGCATCTAAACAAGGCAAACCTAATTATCCAACTGTGTCTAATCCCAAACCTCATGAGAGAGGTCTTGACAAACATCCTAAGGATAACAACTTCAGACCTAACAGAGACCCTAAAAAGATTGAATGTTTTAGATGTGGGAAACTAGGTCACATTGCTCACGATTGCAGAGTTAATCTGAATAAAACCAACACACACAATAGAGCCAATGTCTGTAAAACTTGGGATAATTCAAGTGACTCTGATGAAGAGGAACTTGAGTCATCAAATGAATTTGACCCTTGCATGTCCTTTTTTGCTAAGATCATTTACAATGATGATATGCCTGTGTGTGATAATGATACCTCTACTCCTGCTTTTGTGAATACTGCTTTGACTGGCCTAGATGCCTTGTTATCTGAAAATGTTGCTAGCTCTAGTTCCGTGTGTGTGAGTCAAAGAGAACTCGATAACGACGATGTAAATGGGTGCGTGAGTACTAAAACTGAATCGTTAGGGGTCACTGCACTCACTTCACTTAGCGACTCAGACACAGATGACCTCCCAGATATTCATACTTTGTATGCTAAAACTCTTAAAAAAGACACTAGACTGGAGAAGACTGTTAGAAACCTGACTAAGAAATTAGATGATCTAAGTCTTATTGTGAAGCTGAATGCCGAAGAGTACACTAACCATTGTCTGACACATCAATCAAAAATTGAATCTTTTGATAAAAAATTAAAAGAGTTGACCAAAACTAATGAAACCCTGGAAATGAAATACAAGGCAACATTATTAGAACTGGAGGAAGCAAAAACAAAGACAACAATTGTTTTCAAAAAAATTTCTAAGTTTGAAAACAATTCAAATTGTTTCACTGACTTTGTTGTTAACTCCAAGACCAATTCTGATGATAGAACCGGTATTGGTTTCTGCCCTAAGAGTAAAACACAAACTAAAAATTTTGAACCTATCAAGTTTGTGTCTGGGGGCAAAAGACCAATCAAAACATGTCCAGATTTTCATTTTATTAAAAAGGAATATGATCAAAAGCAACAACAGAAAGACATTGGAGAGTCTAGTAACTCTAAGGCTGACAGTACACTTGAGACTAAATACGTCTGTCCTTTTATCAGAAAGGCGGAATCTACCTTTAAAACCATACCTCCTAGGAATAAGCCTTCTGAACAGAATCCTGTTAAACCCATCTTTAGAAGTTTTCCTAAGGAAGTACATCCCTCAAGCAATCAATATTGCTCCTACTGTGACGTTTATGGTCATTCATTTGATGGTTGTTATGCTAGGCGTCTAAACATCCCTGTGTACAACACTCCTGCTTACAAGAACTTTAACTATTCTAGGCAAAATCGTAACCATTATGTCCTTCCAAGACAACCTGACAAGAACTCTAACTACAGGAATAGAAAGACCAAAA
The DNA here is from genome assembly GCA_949130495.1 of Sambucus nigra. Classification (NCBI taxonomy): domain Eukaryota; kingdom Viridiplantae; phylum Streptophyta; class Magnoliopsida; order Dipsacales; family Adoxaceae; genus Sambucus; species Sambucus nigra. The sequence continues at coordinate 53,104,211 of OX422219.1, forward strand.
CTAAGAGTTCATTTAAGAGAAAGGCTCCCAGAAACCTTCCTAAACCAAAAGCTCAACTTTTCCACAAAAATCAGTTTGTTGCGCCAAATGTTTTTCGACAAAAAGCTGCTTCTCGAAAATTTTATCAAATGAGAGCAAACTTGCGCAAAATTAAAACTAGAGCTATTTGGGTTAGAAAAGATGATCTTTTACCCCAAATGAAGTGTAACAGTTATCACTGCCTTAAAGGCTGAACACACTTCATCTGGTTGGTATTTAGATTCAGGATGCTCCAAACATATGACAGGAGATGAAACCAAACTCTTAAACAAAACCAGATTTGCTGGAGGTAAAGTAGTTTTTGGCGATGGAGTTTCATCCCAGATCATAGGTAAAGGAACCCTAAAATAAGAGGGAATGCCTGTTCTGGAGAATGTACTTTTAGTGAAAGGCCTTAAAGCCAACCTCCTAAGTATATCACAATTTTTTGATTCAGACCATACGGTTACCTTTTCAAAGAACAATTGCAAAATTCTAAATGATAAAGGTGAATGCATTATTACCGGATTTAGAACACCTGACAACTGCTATACTGTCAAGACTAGTTCTGAAACCTGTAACATTGTCAGAATGGATGACAATGAAATCTGGCATAATCGTATGGGTCACCTAAGTTATGATATCCTTGGTAGATTGTCTAGTCAAGAGATTGTTAGAGGAATTCCTAAAATTAAACCTATTTCCAGTGTTGTCTGTGGTCATTGCCAGGAAGGAAAAATAGTTAAGACTTCGCATAAAAAAGTTAAAGACATTATCACCTCTAGACCTCTAGATCTCATCCATATGGACCTTATTGGTCCCTCTAGAACTGTTAGTCTTTGTGGACACAGTTATATCCTAGTCATGGTTGATGATTTTACACGATTCACTTGGGTTGCCTTATTGAAACATAAATCTGACACGTTTCAGACATTTTTGAAAATTTTACTAAGAATTGAAAATGAGAAGGACACACAAGTCGATCGCATTCATAGCGATAGAGGGGGAGAGTTCATAGACACGAGAATAGTTGAATATTGTGACTACAACGGTTACAAACACGAATTCAGAGCCCCTAAGACTCCTCAGCAGAATGGTGTTGCCGAAAGGAAAAACCGAACTCTTCAAGAGATGGCACGTGTCATGTTGCATGCCAAATCTCTACCTAAGTACTTCTGGGTAGAATCTATTAGAACTGCATGCCATATCATTAATCGTGTTTACCTTAGGAAAAACACTAAACAAACCTCTTATGAGTTGTGGTACGGAAAGAAGCCTAATCTGAAATACCTAAGAACTTTCGGAAGTCAGTGTTACGTCTGTAAAGACAGAGAACATTTGTCCAAATTCGAGACGCGTGGAGATAAAGCCATCTTTTTAGGTTACTCTCCAAATAGTCGTGCATATCGTATATACAATCTGCGTACTAAGACCCTTATGGAGTCGATAAATGTAATTGTAAGCGACACTATTGTTGAAAATAAGATATCTGAATCACCTATTGTGGTTGAATCTAAAAATGATTTCAAAAATGATTCACCAAAATAGATGACTCATTACCTATTGAGAGTCCAGAAGTACCTGGCTGGGTCTCTAAAGATCATCCCATTAACAACGTGGTCGGTAATCCTAATGAGCCTGTCCGTACTAGATCCCAGTTAAGAAATTATGCTAATTACGCATGTTTCGTCTCCCTCGTGGAACCGAAAAATGTTAATGAAGCATTGAATGACACACACCGGATTTCTGCAATGCAGGAAGAACTTTTACAATTTGTCATTCACGATGTCTGGTATCTTGTACCGAGGCCTCAAAACAAAAATGTTATTGGCACACGTTGGATCTTTAAGAATAAATCTGACGAAAATGGGGTAATCCTTAGAAACAAAGCTAGACTTGTTGCTCAAGGTTACTCTCAAATAGAAGTGATAGATTTTTGCGACACATTTGCCCCTGTCACTCGTCTTGAATCTGTTCGACTTCTTTTCGCCATAGCGTGTCACTTAAAATTTACACTTTATCAAATGGATGTCAAGTCTGCCTTCCTCAATGGAATTCTGTCCGAAGAAACGTATGTAGAACAACCCAAAGGGTTCATTGACCCAAAATACCCAGACCATGTCTTTCGTCTAAAAAAGGCTTTGTATGACTTAACGCCTTTCCAACTTTTTGTTAGATATGGGTTTTAAGAGAGGAGGAAATGACCAGACCCTCTTTGTCAAACATTTTGACAAAAACATTATTATAGCCCAAGTCTATGTAGACGACATCATCTTTGGGTCTACTTCAACATCTGAAGTTAAATCCTTTTCTGCTATTATGCATAAGGAGTTTCACATGTCCCTTATGGGGGAGCTACAGCTTTTCTTAGGATTTTAAGTGAAACAGAATTCTGATGGATTATTTGTCTCTCAAACTAAGTATGCCTTAGACCTTGTTAAAAAATTTGGTTTAGATAATGCTAAAGTTGCCAAAACGCCAATGAGTACTACTGTTAAATTATGTAAAGATGAAAATGGAAAGTCAGTTGATTCCACACTTTATCGTAGTACGATTGGTAGTCTACTCTATCTAACTGCCTCACGACTAGATATAATGTATGCTGTATGTCTGTGTTCTCGTTACCAGAATAACCCTAAAGAGAGCCATTTATCTTGTGTAAAACGTATAATAAAGTACATAAAAGGCACTCTTAATCTTGGACTTAGGTACACCAATGATACCTGCAGCACCATCATAGGGTATACTGATGCTGATTGGGCCGGTTGTACTGATGACAGTAAAAGTACATCAGGTGCCTGTTATTATGTCGGCAATAATTTAGTAGGTTGGAGTAGCAAAAAACAGAATTGCACATCTTTATCTACGGCTGAGTCCGAATATATAGCAGCAGGAAGTTGCTGTGCTCAATTGTTATGGATAAAACAAATGTTAAGCGACTATGGGATTAAAGAAGATCAGTTACAATTATATTGTGACAATCAAAGCGCCATTAACATATCTAAAAACCCGGTTCAACACTCGCGAACTAAGGATATTAAAATAAGACATCACTTTATACGCGAACTTGTTGAGACTAAGGAGTTAGAAATCCATTACCTGCCTACTGATCTGCAACTTGCAGACATGTTCACTAAACCTCTAGACTATAACAGATTTTTGTATTTGCGTAATTCTATAGGTATGGTATGTGCTGATTAATCTCTTAAGACTGTAATTTTTTACCCTTTGTCCATTTGAGACAAAATGGTGGAGAAATTTGAGTCTTCGGGTTCAATGTTTTATTCACATTTCAACTAAACTGCTTGATCTAAGTGCATATTTGCAGGAACTCTTCTACTGGTTTTCTACCATTTCTCTCTAGTGTACAAATTTATAAATAGTTGAGTTATGTAATTTTTGACTTTCTAGGAAATGGGTAGATAGTATCTTTTGTATAGGACTAGGTTTTATTTTTTTTGGTTCCCTAAGAGTTTAAGCTAACTCAAAGGAGATTTTGTCTCATATTTCCAAAGGGGGATATTGAAGCACCTTATACCTTTGACTAACTTAAGTCTATATTGTATAAGTGTTCATCTAATTTGGAAATAGTGACAAAATTTGTTGTCTAACCTAGAATCCAAAGAACCTTAGACTTATTCTCTCTAATCCTCTTCAATGATCCAAACAAGGTATAAATTGAATCACACTACACACATTAGAAGTGCATACACGTGTATATATTGCTCAGAATTGATTGTGTGTTAAATTCCCCTTAAAATGTTGTTTTAATAATTTTTTGGGAATTTTTAAACATTTTTAAAATAATGATTTCTTTAATAAAAGTGAGTTTATAAACCTTGTGTGGTTAAAATGATATTATGAAAAATATGTTTTTCATTAGAATGTTTGATTGGGTAGAATATCAATGCGCCAGAGACTTTAGGGTGTTGCATGTAATTAATTTGGACGCGCGTTTTCCAGCCAATGATATGCCAACACTTGTCATGCTCCTGTTATCTCATTTGTGTTTGTTTTGTGAGAGAACTGCCTGGTGTATTGTGGATCATTAGATCAAACATTATCTATGGCCTGCATGTGTTTTAAGACTATCCATGTGTTATCACTGTGGACCAATCACCTTCGTTTTAACCCACCGCTTCTTTACCACCCTTGGATCAAAGTCAATATAGGAAGACTGGATCTCAACCGTTGATTGCTTTCAGTAATCCAGAACCTTCCTTGGCTCCTATATAAACCCTGTCATTCTCAGCATTTTAAGACTTTTGGCAGTCGTCCTACTTGAGAGAAAAAAAAGAGAAGAGAAAAGTGAGAGAGAAGAGAGAAAAGAAAAGAGAGAAGAGAGAGAAAGGGAAACTGAGAGAGAAACCCTAACCCTAACCCTAAACAACTTCAAACCATATTCAAACCTTCGTACCTTCAGAAATCCAAACACAACCTTGAGTGTTTGAGAGAGATTTGTGTTACTGGTTTGATCGTTTGTAGCTGTAACCTCTTGATCTGTGATCATGTTACCAACTTAGACATTTTGGTGAGATCTGTATTTCTTTTTCATAGAAATCTTAGATCTACACTATTGCATGTTATATATCACTAGATCTGCATATTTGTTTCTCGATTTGTGAAAATCTTTGTTGATTTAGATCTGTAAATGTTTTATATTTCCGTTCTTGTGAAACTAAACCTTGACCTAGTTGGATTCTCACTTGGAGGTTTTCAATCTCAAAACTCTTTTTAAAATTGAGATTGATTAAGATCTTGACTGATTTTGAAGCAAGATATCCGTGGAATCTGGGATAGATTAAAAGGTCAAAAAGGTTTCAAGTTTTGTAAGAAAGAAAGAAAAGAAAATCACAACATATAGTCTTTATATGTAATTTTCTAGAAGTGTCTGTATAAACTAAGTGTGTGTGAGTTCATGCATGTGGATAGAAATCACATCACAAACACTTGACACACTACCACACTGAAAGTGTTGGTATAAGATCAAAGATTATTGAGTCGACGCAAAGGAAGTTAAAGCAAAGTGGAAGTTATCAAACTGGAAGAACATCATCAACAATCAGATGTACAAGAAGTTAGAAGGACACCAAGTGGGGTATATTCCTAAACTTAGAATAGGCTGAGTTGTGTGCATGTATGTTGTATTGTTTGTAACTGTTATTTGTTTTTAGTGGATTTTTACTTTCGTGACTTAGAAGTCATCGTGGATGTTTCCTCTATTGGGAGAGGTTTTACCACGTTAAAAATAGTGTGTTCTGATTATCTTCATCTCCTCATCTCATTCTATAGTGTGCTGATATTTTGAAACTATCTTAGTTTTAAAACTGATTACAAAGTCTTGATTATTCCCGTACATAAGTTTTTGTAAACACATCTTGTTGTTTATCATTTTTATTTTCAAAAGAAAAGGGTTTCTTCAACAAACAACTCGGAGTTGCTTATACAGTTTAATCTTGTATTAAACGGCATTAGTAACGTTTTTCAATTCTTTATGGCAGAAGATGAGTTCACTTTGACCCAACTAGGTAGGGAGAAGCAACGACCTGGGGAAGAAGTGGTGGCCTATGTTTGAAGGTTCAGAGAAAGATCCCTCGACGTGAGGGAGGAGGCTAAAGAGTCCAAATTATTGTAGATCTATGCTAAATGACTGCTCCCTGAGTACATCTGCCATCATATCAATGAGACACGCGAGGGGACTTTCTCGGCATTCCTAAAAGCTACAAAAAATATCTCCTTGGTGGTACGACCAAATCCGGTGGTGGTGCCCATGATGTTTAGACAACCGATACAACCCATGGGGGGAGGTCTCAGCCCCCACGGGTAGGGTACACCGAGGGGGGAGATAGGGGCAAGGCACTGAAGAAGGACAATAATAAAAAGTTCGAAAGAGACAGGGAGGACCCACCACCATTACCTTGTACAGTAGAAGAAGCTGTCAGCTGTTACAACGCAATGGTCTAAGGGGGAACGGTCTATAAGCCAAAGGACATTCCCGTTGGGGAACCCGATGCGAAAACAAAGGCAGATCCAAAGTACTACCAGGTTCATCGGAGGATCTAGCATCCAACTGAGAGCTGTTTCACATTGAGGAGAATCATCGATAAATATATAAAGGCAGGGACGTTGTAAATCCCTCCATAGAACGTCAACAACAACCTACTGCCTGCATATGGGTTCAACCTCGTAGTGGCCTATGATGAAGAGACAGAGAAAGGAGAAAGAGAGTTAATGACGTGGTAAGAAGAGTACGAAGAGGCTCTGGAAGATTGCACGAGGTGAATGGCTAATGTAGTGTTGGCTTATGACGAAGTAAGCGCCATGGATGTGGAGGACGTATACGGTGTTGAAGGTGAGGAAATATACCTAGTTCTAGAATACTTTGCAGTTACAAAATCCTCGAAGTTCACCTGGTTATTTGACCAAGTGGGGATACCAAATGAGAGTAGGCTGGAAATAACCCAGGCAATACTTGATATTACTAGGAAGAACGCAGTCCCTTCGCTGAGATGGAGGGAACCCATGGCCAGGTTGGTGAGAAGGTTTCTATCAGAGGTAACCTTCAGCAATGCAGATAGGGCTGTAAGGTTCCCTCACAAGAGGCCATTATATGTGACTGCCAGTGTCAATGGAGTTAGCTTCGCAAGGAATTTTTTGGATGGAGGAGCTTCCATCAATATCATGCCAATCAACTCTTTCCATGCAGCCAATATCCCAGAAGAAAGGTTGGTCCCCATGCCGTTGGTGATTTCGGGGTATGATAATCAATCTTTCAAATACACTGGGTATGTTAATGTTGGGATTGTAATGGGAAATCAGAGTTACCATATCAAGTTCCATATAATAGAAAGTGCAACTTCCTATCATCTGCTAATAGGAAGGGTGTGGATGCACAACCAAGTGCTAGTCCCTTCCACATACCACCAATTCGCTAAAGAGAATGTCAAGGGGACAGAGGTGACCATTAGGGCTACAAAGAGGCCCTTCGCTGTTGAGGAGGCTCACTTGGTGGATGCAACATTTTACACAGAGTTAGAAGAAGATGTCCGAGTCCTAACGAGAAGAATGGATGGAGCATGGGTTCCCTCATCAGAGAGAGGATGGGACTCATAAATGAGCAAGGTAAAGAGGTTGTAAGAAACACAAGGGAAATAGCTGAAGAAGCTCATCGGTGGTCCCTCGGCCCCAAAGCATCTCGAAGCAGCTCAAAGACAAAATGAGGCACAGAGTGGATCTTATGGAGCATGAGGTCCAATAGAAAAGCGTACTGAGTCGATTCTCGGAAGAAAGAGTGGCTGAGGCTTCTAGGGAGAGGAAGAGGAAGGCAGTCACCACTACCAGCAGATAATGCAAGAAGGTCATTATCGAGGAAGGAAAGGTGGTGTATCGATTGTAATGGTGTGAGTGGGCGGTCGAGGATGCTGAAGATGAGGTTGACCCGATATATGAATGCTTTCTGATGGATCAACGGGGACAGTGCATGGTAATAGACAATTCCAGCATACAAGAATTTTTGAAATAAGTCACTGAGGAACCAAATTACATGGCAAATCAGCCGAAGCCCCAGGCACAAGAGTTAGAGCAATTAAACCTGGCGAATGAAGGAGAGGATCCGAGGCCCATCTTCATCTCGAAGGATCTCAATCAGGAGAAACTAGAGGCCTTGGTTGAGTTGATTCGGGAGTTTATAGACGTCTTCGCGTGGAAATACACAGAGATGGAAGGGTTGGATGAGGAAGTAAGCTGCCATAAGTTAAACGTAATGCCTTCAGCCATTCAGATGAAACAAGAAACGAGAACGTACAAGCCTGAGCTAGATCTGAAGATTAAGGAGGAGGTCTAATAATTATTATCGGTAGGGTTCATCACACCGATACAGCACCCGCTTTGGCTATCTAACATTATCCCAGTGGGAAAGAAAGACAAAAATGAGATAAGGATCTGTGTGGACTTAAGGGATTTGAATAGGGCCTGTCCCAAAGATGACTTCCCTTTGCCCTCCATCGATAGCCTGATAGATACAATGACGGGTCATGAGATGTATAGCTTCATGGATGGGTATGTGGGGTACAACCAGATCAAGATGGACCCCATGGATACAGAGAAAACAACATTCAGAACCCCGTTAGGCAACTTTATGTACAAGGTGATGCCGTTTGGACTCAAGAACGCTGGGGAGACCTATCAGAGAACAATGATGTCCATTTTTCATGACTTCTTTCATAAGTTTGTGGAATTTTATGTGGATGATTTGGTCATCAAGTCGAGGAAAGAGGGGTCCCATATGAGCGATTTGAGGAAGGTGTTTTCTCATTGCAAGAAGTATAAATTGAGGATGAATCCACTAAAGTGTATTTTTGGAGTGACAAGTGGAAAATTCCTAGGCTTTGCGGTTGATAGACAGGGGGTGCAGATGAATCAGGACAAGCAGCGGGCGATCTTGGAAATTCTATGCCCAAGAACGACGAAGGAGCTGAAGAGTTTCCTCGGTAAAGTCTCCTACCTTAGGAGATTTATGCCTGGATTGGCTGAAATAACACATCCGTTGATGCAGCTGTTGCGAAAGAACATGAAGTTCAAATGGGAGGAGGTTCACCAGGAGTCTCTTGACGGGTTGAAGAAACTGTTCGTTTCACCACAGACCATGGTTCCCCCAAAGGCAGGAATATCGTTACAGCTGTACCTTACATCCACCACCAGGTCCGTGGGAGCTTTGCAGGCACAAGAGATTGACGGGCAAGAACGACCAGTTACTACCTCAGCAGGATCATCTATGGACCAGAAGTTAGATACAGTAGCTTAGAAAGGCATTGTTTAGCCTTAGTCTTTGTAGCGCAAAAACTTAGTCATTATATGTTGTCTTTTAAAATTCATATTGTAACTTGATGTGATCCTATTAAGTATTTGCTATCAAGAACGATTTTGATTGGTAGGGAAGCTTGGTGGTTCCTCATCCTATCTAAATAGGACTTGAAGTGCATGGTTCCTCGCGCAATCAAAAGCTAGGCATACGCTGATCTGTTGGCTATTTTCCCTTCAGGAACGTTTGAGCCACCCAAGGAAAGTATCCCAAGAGACGACTTGCAGGCCAATCACCTAGATAAGATGGAGGAGGAATGGACAATGCAGTTCGATGGGTCTTCAACGAAAAAGAAGGGAGGAATAGGGGTTATTCTTTCAAAAGGAATGGAGGAGATTTGCCTTTCCTACAAGTTAGATTTCCCTTGTTCGAACAATGAAGCAGAATGTGAGGCGTTGGTATTGGGATTACTAGAGGCTCTTTGAAGAGGGATTCGTTCACTTTGCATCAAGGGAGATTCAAACTTGGTGGTTCAACAAGTGAATGGAGAGTACGCGTTGAAACACACGAGCCTAGCACTATACAGAACAATCATCTAAAGACTTCTCTGCCAGTTCCATCGGACCAAGATCAGGAGGCAACCCAAAATGATGAACCGCCATCCAGATGCCTATGCCACCATTACCTAGAAAATGGTCATGAGGAGAGATACAACTACCGTCACGATCCAACGAAGAACAACTCCTTCGATGGTACAATCAATTTTACCAATGAAAGAGGATGGGGACTGGAGGGGAGAGATTAATAGGCAACTGGAATCTGGGGAAGGAGCGATGGGGCTGAGAGAATTAGCCCAATACTTGACAAATCAGGGGAACCTTTACTTTAGAAATGCAGGAGGATAGCTGTCGAGATGCATCGGTCCAGCAGAGGCAGAGCAAAGATTGAAGAAAACACACGAAGTGCACTACAAAATAACTGATATACCCCTCTACCGAAGAATGCAAAGGGAAGGGTATTTTTGGCCTAAGATGAAACAGGATGCGACAGAGCTACAATGGAAGTGTGATAAATGCCAGTTATTCTTCGAAGTGGTTGAATGTCACTTCGTGGAGGACTAACCTGACTGAAGACAACCCTATATTGATTTCATAAAAGATGGAGTTATCCCGACAAAGAAAATTGATACGATGGGACTTCGGCGAAGGGGCCCAAGATTTTACGTTCAGGAGGGCCAGCTTTATCGAAGGGGATACTTCAACAGGCCTTTGCATTGTATCACGAGAGAAGAGGCGGCAGAGGTCCTTAAACAGGCACACGATCCAACTCACATAGGAGGGGACACGTTATATGACCAGTTGATGACTTTGGGATACTATTGGCCAACGATGGAGAAAGATTCGATCGAGTTCGTTTGAAATGGAAAGCTTGCCAACTTCATGGAAATATGATAAATGCCCCGTCAGTGGACTTACACTCCCTGGAATGCCTTATCCTTTTCACACTTGGGAGTTCAACCTGGTAGGGGAAATAACCCTTCTTCGAGGGGGAAGATATGGATACTAGTGGCAATGGAGTGCTTCATAAAGTGGGTCGAGGCGATACCCCTGAGAAGGGAAACATCAAGAGTGATGAGAAAATTCATCAGAGAGTACATAATTTGTTATTTTGGGATCCCAAAGGTTATACTTTCAGACAATGGGACCCCTTTCATCACTTCAGAAGTAAAGATGCTCACAGATAAATACTCCATTATCCATCACACTTCGACAGTGGCATACCCAAAGGGAAACGGTCAAGCCGAAGCGACTAACAAAACTTTGGTCAATATCTTGGCTAAAATGATGGAGGATTTCCCAAGATTATGGGATGATAAGATACCATCAGTTTTACGGGCCTATCGGACGACTAAGAGGAAGCCCATCGGGTATACACCGTTCTCCCTTGTTTATGGGGCCGAGGCGATTATCCCAGTAGAGTTAGAAGTCCCCTCTGCGTGATATTATTTACGAAGCAGCATGCTTCCCCAAAATATACATGTGCAATTAGAAGCGTTGGATGAACACAGAGATAATGCGATGCAACACTTTCAAATGTATACAAAGCAACTCTCCAGGGCATATAATAACCTAGTGAGATCAAGGAAGTTCGTGGAAGGAGGCCTTGTATTGAAAGCAACAGTGAAACATATCAGGGGGCTTCCTCTACCCAAGTTTACAGCAAATTGGGAAGGACCTTTAATTGTGAAGAAATATCATGACTCAGGTTATTGCTTAATTTCTAAGATGGAAGAAGACAAACCATTTAAAATCAACAATAAATGGTTGAAGGTTTATCATGTGTAAGCAACTATGTTTGGGCCATTGATGTATCTAGCTGATTATGAATACATAAGTTATTTTTATGATGAGTATACAAGTTCTTTCTATTATAACTCAATTAGAGATGAAAGAATTAGAGAACTTCACACGTCACAATCTATGCAAACAGTTGTAACACAAAGAGATGGCATAATAAAATAAGTATCTTTTTCCATTCATAAACTTTGGAGCATTACAAAATTGGGAGTTATTGCCCAAGAATTACATGAGAAGACAAGAAAAATATATATACAAGTTCATTCGCCAAGAAGGAACCACATATCTGGAGAAGAGAAAAAATCTCCAGGGAGGTCAAAGAAGCTGCTTAGCAATATCGTTGAGCGTTGATGGAGACCTCCAACCTTGTTTGCGCCTGTGTGCGCTCGATCAGGAGTTTCTCTCGTTTCAACTTCGCCGCTCGTAGAGCTTCTTAGAGGTCCCCCACCTCTTTATCAATGGTTTCCATAAGAGGTGCTAGCTCGGCCAGCTTAGCTTCTTCGGCTCGTTGGTCCTCCTGATGTTTTCGTAAGAGCTCCCTATGACTGTTCAACTGATGGCTTTTCGAGGACTTCAAATCCATGATGAGCCAGTCAAAACGAAACCTGTCATGACCCAACTCCCTCAGATAACATAGAAATTGATTTAGGAGGGGCCTGGTAACGTTTATAGTAGGAGTATTAGCAATTTCAGCAACGACGGTGGCCATTCCTTGAAGCTTGTATCTCATAACTGAGATATTGGAACGAAGGAAGTCCACCGTGAATGTTTCAGGATGATAGCTCACAAGTTGCTCAACTACCAAACGATGGTTGGCAAGCATTTGAGGAGAACGTTGGAGCACCATCAGGCAGAAGGCGTGAGGAGCGAAGTCGGGCATAGAAAGCTCACACCCAGATTCACTCTCGGCAGCAACACCGGTCGTGGAACCTTGATCATCATGGCTGGATTCCTCTGAAGTGATAGGTTCCCGATGGGGTGAGGCAATGGGTGAGGGGACTGGTGGAGAATCCTCCCGAGCAACCTAAAATAGTTGAAGGAAATAAAGAGTTTACGAAGGAAAATCTTAACAAGAGTTTTCGTTGTTAAGTCACCGATATAGGTGGAGTTTATAAAAAATCTTAACAAGCGTTTTCATTGTTAAGTCACCAATATAGGTGGAGTTTATTAAAATCTTAACAAGCGTTTTCATTGTTAAGTCACCGATTGTTGATGTAAAAAATTAGATCGCTCTAATTATTCAATCACAGATAAATAAAATGAGACAAAGATTTTTAAAGTGGTTCAGCCTTATATGAATGGCCTACGTCCACTGTTATGTTATTGCTGAGTGTTTGGGAATTCTCGAGTACAAGTTCTCTCCAGAAATTTCGGTCCCCTTGAATGAGGGTGATACAAGGTATTTATAGCCCTTAGGCTGTACATGAAAGGATTGATACATTAAATGATATACATATGAAATGGTAATACATTTAATGCAGCGTGTGCGTCAAGATGATAAACATTCAATGAATAATTGAACTGTTGATTATCTGGAAATTAATTCTACGGCCGAGATGCAGTTCGGACCGCCTTAGTTGCTCGTCGCTCAGGAGTTCCTCGGAGCGCTAGAGTACCTCGGAGTGCTGAAGTTCCTCGGTGTATCCTCGTTGCTCGGGAGTTCATGAGTTGGTCGGGGAAACGAACTTCCTCGTTGCTATTGTGCCAAGTAGATTGACACGTGTCTTCATATCATTCGTCCATATCAGCATATTAATTTTGGTATCAACACCGATATAGGTGGAGTTTATAAAATATTAACAAGCGTTTTCATTGTTAAGTCACCGATATAGGTGGAGTTTATAAAAATCTTAACAAGCGTTTTTGTTGTTAAGTCACCGATATAGGTGGAGTTTATAACAAAGTCTTAACAAGCATTTTCATTGTTAAGTCACCGATATAGGTGGGGTTTATGAAAATCTTAACAAGCGTTTCCATTGTTAAGTCATCGATATAAGTGGAGTTTATGAAAATCTTAACAAGCATTTCCGTTGTTAAGTCACCGATATAGGTGGAGTTTTTTTGAAAAAACCTTAACAAATGTTTTCATGGTCACCTACATAGGTGAAGTTTAAGAAAATGAGAAATACAGAGAAATCAACAAATTACCTCAGCATCAGTAGGATCAAGAACGGGAGTCACCACGGGGGCCATAATGGAAGAAACCGCTGGAGGCAGACTCCTTGTCTCAGCAGCTTCAGCGAGGCCCTCGGCTAAAGAAGCTTCAATGCTAGGCAAACTTCCCTCGCCAATATAAGGTACTAAAGCCATCACGGGTGCATCATCTGAGGAAGACATTGAACCCTCAAGAGATGTCCCAACGAGAGCAGTAGCATCGACCGCGGCCTTGGAGGGCAAAAGGCCACTAAGGGCAAAGGGCGGAGAGAGACTGGAGGAAAGCTACAAATGTAAAACCAAGTGTTAGACGCAAGGAGTAAACACAAAAGAATAAGAGGTAGGAATGCATCTAACTTACCCCCGTTATGGCACCAAAAAGAGGAACCGCAGTAAGGGGTCTGGTCAATACAGGCGGAAGGAGAATGTTGGCTATCAGTGATGCCACTTCCACCTAAAACGGCCCAACATGTTAGAGATGATAAACAGAATAATTGGATAAATAAAAGATGTAAGGCTTGTCAAGAAATTAACCTGCGAAGCACTTTCCTCTACCACAACAAGGGACAGAGGGACCTCCTGCTCCGAGGATAACTCAGAGGAGGCTGCAGTAGTTCCCTCGGGTTGGCCAGGAATTTCGGCAAACTCAAAGGTAGCTGCCTCCGTCGCAGCTTCTTTGGCCCATTGCGAAGATAAACGGTGAGAGTAAGTAAGACTTAACAAGGGGAACGAGTAATAGTAGTGTCTGCTAGAGAGACACCGCAACGCCCCCCTCACGAATCGGCTTATAGGGGGACTGGGGGGACATGGCCTTTCTTCTTCAACTCCCTACACCAAAACACTTTCTTAGTAAGAAATGAGCAGATGCAACACCCCTTAAGGGAAAATGAATAAGAAATGAAGAATGCACACATACCTCAGATCCAGAGGGAGAACGAGAAGGTATAACCACCGGTGAAGGTGGCGAAGAGGCAGCGACAGAAAGAGCTAGGGATGGAGGTTTCTCAAGCGTCCATTTCTTCTAGGACTTGGTTCCCAGCATTTTCTTCCTTGAGCTCGTTGCACCACCACTTTAAGGAACCTTCTACCTTCTTCTCCTTTTTATCGGTGGCTCACTGAGATCAACCACGATTGTGGGAAACACACCCGGAAGAGGAACAGTGATAGCGCGCCTTTGAAACTTAGCATGTATTCTGTCAACTTCAGCCTGCACCTGCCTCCTCAGCTCTTCAACCATATCTGAAGACATGGGAGGGGGAACGGAGGCATTTGGGAATGCCTCTAAAGGAGTTTGCGCTTGAACTTGGGCCTTAGACTTCGAGGACTTGGAATTAGACTTCTTGGCCTTCTTAGCAGGCAGCTCAGAAGGCCCTTCTCCCGTTACAGCTTCGGTCGAAGGTATAATTTATTTAGGAGTTGCAATGAACTTGGGCTTTGGGGTTGCAGTTGGGATCATCGAAAAATAAGGGGCTAGCTCCTGGGGAGATTCTTTAATGATTTTACTTGAGGGAAACTCAACCCTAAGTGTGGAGTTCCCCTTAATACCCAGTTTAGAAGAAGAGAAGGAAAGGACTGGGGGATATTGAGGAGGGGACTGAATGAACTCACGGATCATTTTTAATAGGTCCAAATGGAACTTAATGGAAAAAGAGGTGGATAAGTCTCCTTTCCTAGTCGCACTAGGAAGGGTGACACGGTCGTCGATGGTGGACGTCACATCGAGTACTGTGATTGCAGTATAGAGAGTGCAGACTTCAGCAAAAGTGGCCGTTAGATAGTTGTGTTGAAACACAAGTCAAGGGGCCCCCTGATCGAACCCGAACTGCCTGCTGCATCTGTCAGGGTTGTAGGGTTCTGAGGTGTATCCCCATTCGGTGTATGAAGGAAGAAATCCAGGGGTGAATAGAAGCACCACAGTTTGTGAGGGATCTTTTACAACTGGGATGAACTTGACCGTCGTGGCTGCAGAAGGAAAGAAATTCCAAATGTGGGCAAATGTAGACTCACTGTATGGCCTCATCACAAAGGAGTATAAAAGGTCAAAAAATTTGTTTATCTCCTTTCGACTTTGCTTTTTATGACAACATAGGAGGCGTGGGGGCTTGATACCTTGGCTCACAGCCAGAGAAATAGACTTAGCTGTAATAACAGGAAAGTGGGTATAGAGAAAGCCTGTTAAAATGATGGTGTTAGGAAAATTCACCAAGTTTTAATGACCCAGTGATCGTGCCATATTGATGTACGTTCGCTCCAACCAGGTGTAGAGGGATCCCAGGGTAATGGCGGCCAGAGGAAAGTTGAACCCTCTGGCCAAACAAACGAAAATATTTATTAGGTCCCTCCTGGACTGATCGTTGGGTTTCCCAGTAAAGAAGAAGCGCGAAAGCAATACAAGTATGTAAGCTGGTAGTTCAAGGGAGGTACCTCTACTGTGGACCATTACATCACTGACATCCTTCAGCGTCGGAGCTTCGAAAAATAATTGATAAGGGGGGTAAATGTGGCTTTATTTTAGGAACCGGTGCAACTGCGACAAATTCAATCCAGCTCAACTCGATCAGCATCCTCTTCGGTATCCAGAGGCTCATCGTGGTAAGTGAACTCACCCATGGGCTCAAACCCAAGGAGTTCACAGAAGTCCTCCAGTGTAACGGTGAACTCCCCCCATGCAATAAAAAAGGTGAGTTATGGTGTTCCAACGAGAAACTAACACTTGTAATGCTGCGTTGTGCTTTGAGAGTGTGAACTCCCCAAATGAGTATGCACGATGAAGCCCAACCTTAGCAAGAGCAGCAGCCTGGGAGCTCTGCATGTGTGTATGCCAGGCAGTGAAATGGGCTGGTGACCCCCCAGGTGCTTCGAAGTCGATCTGGGAATAGAGAAAGTCACCACGGTCCAGGCAAAAATGCAGAGTTCCCTCTGGGGGAAGATAACCCCACTTCGATGAATCCATTTCCTCATTACCCAACAGTAAGGGATCGAACTTGGATGAGAAATGGCAAGACTTGCATGCCTCAAAAAATTTATCACCTTCACCAAAGATGGGGGCCCGGCGATAGAAGCGAAGTTGCTCTTGATGAGCAGCATCCAGGGCAGCGGCGCTTGAGACAACGGTGGCGCCAGAGATGGCAGGCGGAGCACTGGTGACAGGTATGGAAGTGTGGCTGGAGGAGTCCATTACAGAAAACAATGAGGTAAGGAAAAAATCTTGGTAAAAGAAGGTTTGGGAATGAAGGTGGAGTGGCACAACCACAAGCGGTGGCGTAAAGGATTAGAGGAGGAAGAAACTAAAAAAGAATCAGGCAACAATGGAGTTTGCACAGAGTTCGCACAAACTTTCTCTCTCTAAGAAATATAGGAGCTTGAAGAAGATGGAGGAAAGAGAAGGGTTTTGAAATAAAAGGGACGTTTGAAGCTTTTAAAAAACCTGTCTTTCGAGTTTCCCACCATTGCACGTGTACAACCGCCAATAACCATTTCAAATGCACACATGGCACTTCGGGAAGTGTTCTGATAGTTGAAAATACAACACCACCTCACTTACGAAACGATGCCCAGGGAACAGAGGGGGTTGCCTTCTACAACAAGTTTGAGTTTTGGAGCCAGAACTTTTGTCAGACATATCCAATAAGGCCGAACGAACCAGATGCCCCAACGGTTAAAAAAAGCTACGATGTTCTCTCATCACAAGTTCTAACATTGTTCAAATGGTGACTTAGCTACATCGAGGTAAATTTCTGCTTTTTCGAACATTTACAAGGGAGAATTTCACTTACCCATAATCAAAATGAGTGTTTGAGAAGGTTAGCAAGCCTTTCGGGAGAATTTCAAATAAAAAAGCTAGAGCGGTTGAAGCTCAGTATAAGGAAAAAGTGGCGATGTCCCTTGGTCCAAGCCCCAATAAGTCATGGCGCTTCGGCTCAGGTACATCGGGGAGAATTTATTTTTTCCTGGAGATTATAACTCTGTGGTTCTAATGAAGTAAAGGAGGCCAGAATTTTTTCACGCAGAGAAGGTTCATCGGATTGAGAAGTTTCGTGCAGACATTTCTTGTTCCAAAAAATCTCTCCATGAAGGGGAAAATGTAGATGGGGCATGAAGGTAATCTCGAGATTAGGGATAATTCCTGTATTTACAACAGTATATGGGGTTAAGGCAGCTTAGCGTGGTAACTCAGCGTAGCATCTCAGAGAGGTATTTCAACGTGGCATCTCAGTGTGGCAACTTATATTTTATCTTGTTGTACCAGTCATACTGTATTTTTATTTATATTGACTATGAGATATAATGGTTATAATTATGTAACGAGAATAATAAAGAGTTTTAGTGTGAGGTCAAACGGTACTCACGAGAGACCAGGCTTGGCAGGGCCTGGGAGAGTTTTCATGCTCTATAGAATGACCTCACCGTGTCAACTTTAGAGGGACTTGGTTTGGAGGATTGAGAAGTGAGGCACCGTTGGGGTTGTCCCAACCATCTTAGATACACTTGGTAAAAACATCGATGAACCCTGACCGTGGAACCTCGGGCGAAGCATCTTGGAGTTCCATCGGGCGTGGGGTTGTGAACCAAACAACCCTCTACTTAATGTCACATCTACTGTAGGTGATGTCACTATCTAGCTAAACATTATCAGACCTGTACTTGAGTAAACCACCATGGTATTTGGGGCTATCAGGCAGTTGGTGAGCCACCTCTGCAACAACAGCCCCCTGACACACAGTGGTTAGGCAAAAGGCATGTCTTGGCATTTAATATTTATGACATGGAGACAACTAGTGCATCATGCATTTAATGTTGTGACATAAAGTATGAGGGGTGTCTTTCATAGTCTTTAATGACTGAGTTGCCTCGGGGATGGTGCGGGTGGCTATTTTAGGACCCCAACTACCCCTGAGGAGATGATGATCTTTTGAGAGTTTAAGAAGTTATTGCTAGATACAATACACATCAGAGAGAGAGAGTTATTACAAACCAATGGTCTTATTCACTCACCATTGTCATTTATTACGAAGCTTTTAATACTTAACAGAGATTCTTGAGGGTGGTTATTGTGTTTGGCTGCCTGTCAAGGTATATCTAGGGTGCTTACTTCTCTCTCTCTCTAACTAAGTTACCTCTAGGTTCATTACTATCTTCTGAGTTATACACGAGAGATTTGTGAGTTTAAACTAAGCTTCATCTTTATTGAGTTTGTGTTTGCATGTTCTATCACCAATTCAAGATTTTGGCTAATTAACTTATCATTAATATACTTCAAAGGGGTTACGCCTCCATCTTATCTAAAGTACCCTCTTACGGTATGAAGGAGGAGACTTTACAAGAGATCGTGATTTCCTTAGACTCAATTCCAATTGTCAGGGCATTTGAAGATGTCTTTCAGGAGATCCCGAGCTTACCTCCTAGTCGTGAGATTGAGTTCGTAATTGAACTAGCGTCGGGAACTAGGACGATAATGCGAGCTCCATACCGTATGGCTCCTTTAGAAATTAGGGAGTTGAGGGATCAAATTCAGTAATTATTGGAGGAGGCAGGGGTTCATTCGACGTAATACATCGCCATGGGGTACCCCTATATTATGCATGAGAAAGAGAGATGGTTCCCTTCGGTTAAGCATCGACAACCGTGAATTGAATATGGTAAGCATCAGGAATAAATACCCGTTACCTCGAATTGATGATTTATTTGATCAATTAAGAGGATCGTCGTACTTCTCTAAAATAGATTTGAGGATAGGATACCACCAGTTGCGAATCCGAGAGTAAGACATGTCGAAGACCGATTTCTTGATAAGGTATGGGTCTTATGAGTTCTTGGTTATGCCCTTTGGGCTAACAAATTCTCCCGCGGTATTTATGGACCTTATGAATCTGGTATTTCAGGACTTTCTAGACCAATTTCTGACTGTGTTTATTGACGACTTACTAGTCTATTCTAGGACTGAAGCTGATAATGCCGAAAACTTGCGATTGGTCCTTCAGACACTACGGGATCATCAACTTTCTGCCAAGTTCAAGAAATATGGATTTTGGTTGCAGGAAGTGCAATTTCTGGGGCATATTGTGACGGTTGAGGGCGTTTTCGTGGACCCGAGCATGGTTGCAGTGGTGAGGGAATGGGATCAACCCACGACTCTAACGGAGATCCGTAGCTTTCTGGGTTTGGCAGGATATTATCACTTTTTTTAAAGATATTTTCCAAAATTATTGGCCCTTTAACAAACTTGACACGAAAAGGAGTACGATTTGTTTGGGATGACTCCTATCAGCTAGCTTTTGAAGTGCTGAAGGATAAGTTGACCTCTGCTTCTGTACTCGCATTATCAAAATATAAAGTAGACTATTTGGTCTTCACAGACGCTTATCTACAAGGATTAGCGGGGGTGTTATAGCAGGAGCATAGGGTCATTACATACGGGTCTCGCAAGCTTAAGCCCCACGAAAAGAATTATCCCACGCATGATTTAGAGCCTGCCGTAGTGGTGTTTGCCTTGAAGATATGGAGGTACTACCTCATGGGTGAGAAATTTAGTCTTTTCATGGACCACAAGTCGTTATAATATTTTTCTCGCAAAAAGATCTAAATATGCGACAATGACGGTGGCTGGAGTTCGTAAAGGACTATCAATTCGATATTCACTATCACCCAGGCATGGAAAATTTAGTAGGTGACGTGCTGAGTCGAAGGCCCGTGGGGCAACTAGTGGAAGTGTGGGAAGATAAGTGGAAAAAACTTAGCCAGGATGATGCTGTATCTAGAGCATGCATATCAATTTTTACCATTACGCCTGCTATCGTGCTGTGAGTTATAAAAGTCGAAAGAGGGGATAAAGACTGTCAAGACCGGGTACATCAATTGCTGACCGAGGGAGCGGAGTCTACTCTATTAGTTCTGAGGTGGGATGCATTTACACGGAAGACTTATAGTCCCGGATGAAGGAGATTTGAGACGTGCTGTCATGACAGAATCCCATGGTTCAAGATTTGTAGTGCATCTAGGCGAGGACAAAATGTACCAAGACATGCGTCGTCAGTATTGGTGGGCGAGAATGAAAAGGGTCATTTCTTAACTTATCTCTCAATGCGCCACTTGTCAATTAGTGAAGGTGGACCACCAGTGGTCGACTGGATTGTTGCAACCAGTGGAAATAAGGGTGTCGAAATGGGAAAATATCTCAATGGATTTTATCACAGGATTGTCGAGTCATAAAGAGGCCATGATTCTATTTGGGTAATTGTCGATCGTTTAACTAAATCGTCACACTTCCTATCAGTACGGACGAATTACAATACCACACGCTATGCCCAACTCTCCATTGCAGAAATTATGAAGCTTCATGGGGTGCCTATCAATATAGTGTCGGATCGAGACAAAATTTTTGTATCCCGTTTTTGGCAAAGTTTCCAAGAGGCAATGGGGACCGAATTGTGGTTGAGCACATTATACCTTCCAAAAATCGATGGGCAGATGGAGAGGATCAACCAAATGCTATAAGATATGCTTCGCATGTGCATACTTAATTTTAAAGGAGGATGGGAGCAATACCTTCCGTTGATCGAATTTGCATATAATAATTCGTACCAATTTACGATAGGTATAGCACCCTATGAGGAATTGTATGGCCGACCATGTTGATCACCTTCTTATTGGTTGGAAGTAGGAGACAATAATCTCCTTGGACCTGAAATGATTCCAGACACCTCTTCAAAGATTGAACTCATTCGAAATCGCATACGAATTGCGCAAGATCTCCAAAAGAGCCATGCCGACGCAAATCGAAGGCACGTGGAATTGGAAGTAGGGGATCAAGTTTTAGTGAGGGTGTCCCCAATGAAGGGTGTGATGCGATTAGGGAAGAGGGGTAAACTTGCGACACGCTATGTAGGTTCTTTTCCCATTATTGCAAAGGTAGGCCTTGTCGCTTATCAACTTGCGTTGCCGAAACACTTACGAAAAATTCATGACGTATTCCATATCTCATCTGTGAAGAAGTACAAAAGATGTGAACGATCCCATTGGCATGTTCCATTAGATGATATTGAGTTGCAACCCAATATTTTGTATGAGGAATAACCGATTGCCATGTTATACCAAGGTGAGCGTAAATTAAGATCGAAAGTGGTGCCCTTGTTCCGAGTCCAGTGGGAACATCACAATGCCGAGGAATCAACTTGGGAACGAGAGGATGATATCCGAGAAAAGTACCCACACCTCTTTTTACCAGGTACGCCTAAATTTTGAGGGCAAAATTCCCTTGTAAGGGGGAGAGTATTTAATACCCCTTACTTTTAAGTAACTATTTCTATATAAATTTTCCAAGTGGGTTAGTTATATAAAATAAAGGAAATTGAAGTAAATATTAATGTAAGTAATTTAAGAGTTAATATTTATGAGTATTGCATATTTACCATTTTGCGAATATAAATAGTGTAATATTATGTTATGTTAAGTCGTCGGGCCTTAAAAATGACGGTTATGATTTATATTCCATTCGAGTTATTATTAGAAGGTTAATATGAAGTTTGAATTGGAATTTATGAACGATGTCCCGAATGTCAGCTTAGAGGGCATGGTTAGTCTGAGAAGGGTCGAGATAGTCAAAATAAGGGCTAGGGTTATTTTTGGGTTCCGAGGTACTTTTATCTAGTTATGACTTAAACATGATGTTACGAGTCATTTTAAGTATGTAGTAGCATTTAATGTTAGACTTAAGACATTTGGGGATTTAAGTCTTGTAAGAACATTTATATCTCATCTGTGTATTTCTAAACCTAGAGAGTTTGAGAGAAGTGAGAGATTGAGAGAAAGCGAAGAGATTGTTGGTTTGAGCTTGGAATCGCAACTACGAAGAGAAATTTGAGGTTACAATCTTGAGGCAAGTTATTATACTTGCAATACTTTAGGATTATGTTGAATAAATTGTGTGAATAGTTATTGTTCTCAAGATTGAACCCATTTAGAGTTTTGATTGAGTTTGTTGTTCAAATCTTCACCTATATAAGTTTGTTATGATTTGAGTGTTGTATATTGTTAGGTGATCATATAGAAATGATATGTTGATAATATTTGTTGATGATAGTTAGTGTAGAGGGAAGAAGAAGAGTTGGAGATTTAGGTTTTGTAATAAATATGGGGGATGGCCGAATTATCTGGCATGACCGGTCGATCGCGTCCAAGACACCGGTCAACCGGGCCAAAGGCAAAAAGCCCATTGGTTAGCTCTTAATGCAATATCAAAATATATAGTGGACCGAGGGTTAGGGTCCTGTCGACCGGTACTCTGTTTTCAATCCAAGAATAGGATGTTCTTTCTACTTTTTTCCTTTTGGGTTTAAGGCTCTCTTAGGATGTATTGAGAAGTAATATGACCTCACATAAGGAGAGTGGTACTCTAGGATAATACGGTGGTGTCCGGGCTTATTTTGAGGACTATTTATAAGGGTATAATGTCTCATTTCGTCTAGTTAATGAGAGTAGGACTAGTGTAGAGTCTGGTAATGTGTGTTAGACCTTCGGGGGCTAGTATGATAACAAATATATCTTGTAGCCAATTTGGTATGTATATATGGTTTCAGAATTTAGGATCGTATGATTGGTATATGTTGTGACTGGCACATGTACACATAACTCTCTAAATGCTATCATAAGGGAAGTACGCAATAGAGGTGAATCCCCTGGCTAATCATGCAGGGCGAGTATAGTCCTCAGGCCATGGTACCGGTTGTTACATTGTATGATTGTATTGTTCGAAGTGAGGTAATTCCGGGTATGGTTATGACTCACTATCGAAGGTATATGGTCGCTTCCCATGCGTTGCGATTTAGGATGCCCTGGTGATCTTGGTTATAGGCCATGGAAGATGATAGTATTTAGGGGTGCATCCAATGGGGTGACTCCTAGAAGGATGGTCTTATAACCGTTATTATTATGATTGTAACTGTTCTCATTGAAATGGTATTTCACCCAATTGATTAATTTATTGAAGAAAATTGTGAATCAACTTTAATTGCCTATGGTACCTAATGATTATTGACTTGTGAATATATCTCCAATTGGTAAACTTGGCATGTGGAATATAGTTAGGTTACTCCTATTAAGTAGATGGGTAGTTTAACTTAAAATTAATTGTACGCGTTAGGATGTGCACTTAGAAGAGGGGCGAGGATGATTCATTGAATGAAGAGCGAATTGTATTTATTTATGAAAGTAGCATTCATAACTGTCACGCATTTTATTCACGTGTATATCATATCAAACCGGGCCCTGACCCGTTTATATTTCCCCTTCTTGTGTGGTTCTTATATATGTGCAGGTGCTCCGCTGCATGGGCGCCCACTTTGACTTTCCTTCCCAATGTTAAGGAGCTATGGCATTTTGCGGATGTTGTAGGATTTTTGTAGTAGGAGCATCATTTCTTTTGATACTCTAGCTATGGTTCGTCTGTATATTCGGTCGTGTTGCCCAAGTTTAGTATTCGTACATATTGTCTTACTTGGTGAAATTTTTGTATTTAGTCTGTTAACCGAGAGCATATTCGGTTATGCTTCTAGTATTATTATCAAATTATTATATATTTATGTATATCAACCTTTTGTTATAAACTGGATGATGGAATTCGATTTTATCCTATTTGCAAAATTATAGATGACATTCGTTTTCTAAAATATTTGGTGGTTGTCTCGTGTTATTATTATGCGACAGTGATGCTAAGAATGGACCATTTAAGATTCCTATTTTTGTTGAAGTAGCGGGTTGTACACCTCTTATTTTAATAAGCGCGGTGTCACAGATTTAGGGCTAATAAAAAGTAGACGTGCTATGGAAAAGCACTTGAAATGTTTATGTCACCGCAAGTATGTGAATGAGGCAAGGTAAAGGAAATCGGGTTGAGGCTTATAGTCAGGCCTTGAATAGAAGGCAAATTCAGAGGAAATATATTTTGGGTATGATGTTCGTAACACTTTTACAGAGAGTAGGCGCCCCGATTAGTTAGACTTTCAATTTTGCTAAGATGGAAGGACATAGTGGTAGAAGTAGGTAAGTAGGTTAGCGAGGTAGTATTTAGAACGTCCCGATGGTGTGCCTTAGGCCGTTATATCTCGATGACCGATAATGTGAGGGAGTAATGTAACAGGAGGGTTACTTATTTGGATTTCGCTTTGCAAGACGTCCCACGCATGAAACCAAGCAAATGTCGAAAGTTGAGAGAGGTCTTGGGCAGTAGGGACATAGTTAGTATAATGCTCGATTTATGTGAGTAGGAAGACACACCGATCTTAGGACTACTAAGAGATAAGGCCAGTAGGGCAAGTGGCGCTGATATAGGAAAAATTGAATTTTGAATTTTTTGAGTTAGGAATACCTAGGTGTTAGTACCAGGCCGAGGAAATGAGACCCATTTTTTAGAGAGAGTGTTACATGTTGGACATTTACAATGGTTGTGTAGTTAGGCACGGCTTAAATGGTATATGGGCACCTTGGTAAGTTGATTTTATATACCGCCCGAAATAGAAGGGACGTAGTATATAAAGCTGAAGAAGATGCTGTGGGAAAGTTATAAATGGATTTGCATTTGGAGTTTGATGGATTGAACGTCGTAGGAGGTACGTAATGATCCAATTATATTACTGCAAAAAGAGTTAGCACACCTAAGGTAAGCGAGAAGACTGACGGGAATAGTCAAGCGCTAGTGTAACTTACTTTTTGAGGGAAATTAGATGTCCTGATGTAGATGAGTGGACGCCTGGAGTAGCGGATCTTCGATGGGATTAATAAGTTGTAGCGACGGTTATAGGCTCGTTTTCTTTATACGTGGTTATATAAGCACTAGGTGAGATGTGATGTTAGAGTCAACCTTACGACCGAGGTAGTGTTGTAGCATATAGATATTTAGTTAAGCTTGTTTTTAAGCTAGTGCGTTAGAGTATAAGCCTTGAGATGAGTATAGGGTAGGGTACCATTGGGTAGTACCATTTGACTTCGGTGCACTGGGATGTAGTAGATTAGCAATCCTAGGATGATGCTACAGGTTGCATATGAATTTCGGGGATGAAATTCTATTGTAAGGGGGGGAGTATGTAATACCTCGTACTTCTATGGATAATTAAATTACATCAATGGGCGTAATTTGGAAATTTAAATAATTATTATAAATAGTAATTTTAGAATTTATGAGTGTAATTTAATTAGTGAATTTTAGTTAAGTGACTCGGATGGAGATTTTGAGTGCATGGTTAGTTTCGAAATGGCCGAGATAGTCAGAATAGAGTATCCGGGGGCAGTGTTTAGGTTTCAAGGATTTTTGAACTAGTTAGAGACTCGCAATTGAGTAAACGAGTCATTTTTGGGTTTATAAGGGACAAGCCCTTATTTCTCTCTTATAAGGCACGAGAGAGTGAGAGAAAGGAAAGGAAAGAGAGAAAAGCGGAAAGAAGAGAAGAAAGGAAGGAAAAGAGGAAGAATAAAGGGGATTCCGGGCCAAACTCCACGGGATTCGACTCGAGGTCGTCGGATTTCATCTACGAGGCAAGTGTTTACATGATTTATTTAACTTAGTGTGTGTACCTCATATTATAGTTGGTAAACTATATAGTTTTTTATTAGAACCCTTAAAATAAATTTGGGAAATTTGAGTTTAAGTTTACAAATTGATGTATAGTGTTAAACCCATGATAATGGAGTGTAGAAATGGTTAGAAATGGGAGAAATGATAAAATTAGGGCTTTAATGATTTTAGGGTTTAAATCTAAAAGAAATGGTTTAATACCACAAATAAATTGATGTGTTAGTTATAAATCAGTGTTAGGATGATTGTGGTGATGTTGGTTGAGATTAGAAACCATAAGAATGGAGATTGGGTTGATATTTGGGATTTTTGGAGATTGAGAAATCGCCCAAACAGTGCCCTCCGAACAGGGTGACTCGATTTGGGTCTAGACCGAATCGTTTGGCATAAGGGGATCTATAAGTCTGCCTCAGGACGAATCAATTCGGATTGAGACCGAATCGATTCGCCTTTAAAGACCTGTTTGCAGAATCTTTTCTGAATCGATTTCGATTTGGACCAAATTGATTCGCTGGTCCGAATCGATTCTCATTTGGGGCGAATCGATTTGCCTTTATTGAATTTGAAACTCTTTATCCTCTAAGTTTAGGGGGAGTTAAATTATATCTTGGAGGTTATTGTTGGGGATTCTAAATGTGATATTAGGATTCCTAAATGACGAAATTGAGGGAGGGTACACCTTGGAATAAAAAATAGGGAACCTTGGATTAGTTAAGGTACAATCTGGGATATGGACCTAATGAATGTTTAGGACGAGAGACATTCTAGAAAACTATTCGGCAAGCGTATGTGGATATATTTATGCGGTTATGATAAATATGGGCTGATTGTGATTGAGTAAATCCTCGGACGTGATTAGGATGGAAGTTAGGATATGGACTAAAGAGAATTGAGTGGTTTTCCTACATGTCTATTGATGACTATTATTGTGAGTGATGCAATTCCTATGGAATTAAGATAAGTAGTTAGTATACTTATCAATTTGTCACAAATTGGTACATTTGGGTTTATATTATAATCCTTAAAAGTGATTAAGGTGTGAGTTATATATATTAAGTAAGAGAATACTTACATGATTAGTATTTTTAGTGGGTAAATACTCATATACTATTACGAATGGGAACATTCGGGGTTTTGGCTATCGCTATAAGAGTTTGGCAATTATAGCCATAATTTATTAAAAAGTGATATATATTATACGTACGATGTTGTTATGGTATATACATATGATATGATATGAATATAAATATATCTGTATGTGACTGGTATATTTGTACTTTAGAGGCTGGTTCCACAGGCTTCCCTGGGCACAGGGATGGACAACCAGATTATATATTTTTTCTCTAGTGCTATCCAGGGAGGTTGCGCGATGTTGGTGAATCACCTAACTTGAGGAGCAGGGAAAGTATATCCCCAGGTCATATCGTCCCACATACGAGTCTGATATTTTTATTTTACTTTCAGGAGGGAATATGACCGCCTGTACCGTTTAGTTTTCTACCATGACCATGAGTGAGTCTGGCTTGGAACCGTGATTTATTGAGTAAACCCGGATGTGGATAGACACTTAATTCTGCATCCTCGATTTATATCTCGATGGGATGGTTATTATAGTTATAATTGTAATAGGTATAATTATACTTGTTGCGTAGAGTGTATTGCTTGTATATGAAGACGAGTTATCATATAGCTTTGACTTATGTAAAGAGTAAAATGAATAAGGGTTTATTCTTCTTCTAGTAGACTTATATCCGGATTAATACAATGTAAATCGTATATTAAAATGAGAATTATATATATACGACACTTTATATACTAAAGTGAATAGGGTATTTTGAACTAGTGAAAGTTACGGATTATGAACGATATAGTTGTATATATATATAGAAACGAGAATTTTATATATAGCATATGGATGATTATAGAAACTAATAGCTTATGTAAAAGCTTACGATATAACCTATATTATATCATGCAATGTAGGTGATAGTTAGGAGGATTTAGAAGATGGGTGCAAGGAATTAGTTAGGCAGGGTAGCTTAACTAGGTTGTTAAATGCATGTGATAGGTGTGCAATATTAGATGAGGGGTGAGGTGTATCTCTTGAGAGTGCGATACCAGTTTAATTATGAGAGATTTCATATTTTAAATTATGGTTGTTAAGCACTTGCTAAATATTTTCAAAACTCGAGCTCTGACCCGTTTCTCTATTTTCTCCTCTCTTGCTATATATGTATAAATATTAGGTGTCCAGACACAGGGACGCCTGGATGATAATTCCTTCGAGTCAGACATTTGCCGCAGCAGCTGTGGATGCATGCATGTTTATTGTAGATGCTTCTATCCCTGTAATTTAGATAGGAGGTACTGTAGAAACACTCGGGCCGTTAGCCCGATTGTACTCATTTATTCTTTTACTGCCTTTTAGTACGACATTCGATTTGGTTGTATTATGTTGTATCGAGTGTTCGATTATTTTATTTCATTTCAGTTTCCTGTATATAAACTGTTGTGATTGTTTTACTTGGTTGGTTTGACTTAGTTAAATAAAATTTTGATGCCAGTCTAATAAGTTATTAGTAATTAAATTTGTTTTCGATAGTGATGCTGAGAATGAACCATATGAGACTCCAGTTTTAAATTTGGTGTAGGAATGATCACCCGGTATTTTATTAGGCGGGGTGTCACAAGAATCTCATAATCCATTTTAAATAACTCATTAATTTTTATAATTAATTAATCTTTTAAGTAATTTAATTGCAATCGACATGTGCCCCTTCTCCCCGGATATCTCAAGAACATACGGTATGAACACATAAAGATCGTCATACAAGCAGACACGACCATTATTTCAAGTGGCCAAAAATATAAACATGAGTAAAGTTGTGTGACGCACAAATAAATCGTCATACAATTTGTGACATAATCAACAATGACCGTGGGAGGCGTTCACCCTCTTTCACAAATAAAACCATATGATGCTATAAAATAAGATAAGATCACACCGAACGAGCACCACCTCATGATAGCTTAGTCGGGACAAATAACATCTGGCGTGACACACACATACAACTGTGCTCCCTTAATACACAACAAGTAAGTGTGTTCTCTTTCGACGCACATCTATAACCATGTTCATTTCATCATCTCGTTTTAATCAATATCATTGTCATCTTATTATGGTTCCAAATTCCACATCTAGTTTATCATTTAACATAACATCATCATCTTCCATTCACCCCACTTTTTGAGCCATTCTAAATCAGTCATTATGTCATTTCATTAACTTATGGAAGGGTTCTCGAACCACTCATGAAGTTGTATTTATTATGGGATTTGCCATCAATTTAAACGTAGAGTTATGTTTATTAGAGGATTCTTAAAGTCCTCACTCCTACTCGTCTCTAAACTCCATGCGTGGGGCGTCTCATAAATAAAATCCAAATAAGGAACCCCCGGTACACTTTTGTTTAGATAGGGTCGTCGTTAAGGCACTAAAATTAATTTAGGAATTATTAGTGTGAATTAACATAAGGATTAAATTAACTAAACACCTTATCTAATAGAGAGGATTAGGAATATACCTTATGCCTCGACGGTGGGCAGCCTCATATATGATATGCTATGTACGAGATCATATATCTTCTTTGACATTAACATGGTCATTAGATTCCAATCAAACTCGAGTGAGGAGCACTAGACTACAGTAAAACACATTCTCAAGTACATGGAAAGGACTAAAGATTATATGTTGGTTTGCTCAGTAGATAGTCTTATACCCATTGGGTACACAGACTCAAATTTTTAATTGGATAGAGATTCAAAGAAGTCAACTTCAGGATATATATTTACCATCGAAAATAGTGCCATAATTTAGAGGAGTATCAAGTAATCTCACATTGGTGATACCACTATAGAAGACAAATATGTTGCATCTTTGGAGGTAGCAAAGGAAACGGTTTGACTCCAAAACTTCCTTAGTTATTTAGGTGGGGTTCCTTCGATGCAGTAGACTATTATACTTTATTGTGACTATAGTGGTGTATGTGATAATTCGAAAGAACCGAGGACTAATTAAAGGGTTAATAAAATTGAGGGAAAGTATCACTTTGTATGGGCAAATTTTTTGTCTTTTCCCCTAACATCTAGGACTTATATATAGAATTTAGATTACATCGAGTATGGCATATTTTGTTACATCCGTCATGGCTCTTCACATTCAAATGTTTAAGAAGATGGATCCGATTATCAATTAGCTTCAACATTCTCCACGTCGTCACGTAATATTGGTATATTTTTTGCTTTAGTTTTCATGGATTTTTTACAAAGTACTGATTTTTTGCAAAACTAGGTAGTTTTTTGAATAGTTTTTCGTACTTAAATACTTTCAACAACCTTGTTCAAATGAGATGGCACTCTTGTTAGAACGACTTGGGATCTCGCTCAAAGGTCATTTGAAGCATGGGTTAAACAAGGGCTTACTGTCTTGGATTTTTACACCACTTTAGAAATGAAGTGTATGTCGTTTGAACGACATTAAGATGTTGTTAGAACTAAGTCATAGTCTTGTTCGAACGAGGTTGTGTCGCCTCAAAATCTGTGTCCGCCTATATATACCTATTTTCGATAGTTTTTTTAAGACTTTTCATTTACGAAAACTCCACAACTACTGCTTTAAATATTCACTTTTAAAAGGGCAAAACATTTTTTTATTCCCAAAATCTCTCCTATATACTTTTGTGAATCAATTTTTAAACCCAAAACACTTTTATATTGAAGTTACTCTTGTGAAGAAGGAGTCTTCACTGCTGATTTTATAGAGAATGAGTCTCTACTGCTGCTCTTGTGATTCTTACGAGAATCATTAATGAAGGAAGATTGCGATCTTTATGGGACTTGAGCAAACCAGTGCTGAAGAAGATGCAAATCACCCGCAGGAGATTCGTTGGGCTGTATTTCTCTATTTTATCTGTAAGTTGTGATCTGCAAACTATAGTGAATAAAAGGTTTTGCCCCTTTAGGGATTTTTCCTGAAATTGTGATTTCTTTGCATGCCTGCCTTATATCACATAGTTGTATGTACCAGGGTTAATAAGAATTAAAATTTGTTTGTGGGGTTGTCATATAATTAAATAAGTTTAATCAATTAGAGAATTGTGCACTCTCAAATTGGTATCAAAGCAAGTTTCACCCAATTATAGTGAAATCCTTTTACCGCATAAATTTTTTAAGATATCAATTATTTTGAAAAATCGCATATTTTCTGATGGAGAACTTATATAATAGGATGCCAATTTTTAATGGATCGAATTATACCTATTGGAAATCCCGTATGAGATCCACTTTAAAGGCAAATGATGAAAGAGTATGGCTTATTTGTGAAAGAGGGTGAACTCCTCCCACGGTCATTGTCGATTATGTCACAAATCCTAAACATGTTTCTTTCTGAATTGATGAGGAATATAAGTGGAGTACCTATAACTTTTACGGCCTTATTGCCATTTCTGGAGTCGTCATCCCTGACGAGTTTCATCACATCATAACGTGCTCTACGTCTAAGGAAGCATGGGATATCCTCTAGTTTACTCATAAGGGTACCAACGCTGTCAAGTCATCAAAGATTCAAAATTTGACCACCCAGTTTGAGACCATCACTATATTAGAGTCTGAGTCATTCGATGAATTTTATGTTAGGTTATGGGACATCGTTAACACTAGTTTTAATTTTGATGAGAAAATAAAGGAGTCAAGAGTAGTGAAAAAGATTAAGGTCACTCCTTTCCCAATTTATTCCTAAGGTCACCGTGCTTAATTCTTTAGGGGTCTTAGACTCTCTTTGGTTAGAAGAATTCATAGGAGACCATCAAACTTATGAGATAAACATGTCTACCATAACCATTAATCCTAAAGATAGAGGGGTAGCTTTAAAGACTCAAATTAAGAAAAAGAATAAAGAGAAAGCTTATGACTTTGAATCTGAGGGAGAGTTTAATGTTGATGACTTGGCCTTGTTTGCGATTTTTTTTTAAAAGTTTCTCAAAATTTCCAAAAATAATTCTTCCAATAATTTTTTTTTGAGAAAAATAAAAAGAAAGATGAGGTCAAGGATATCGATGAGAAGGAGGAAGAGATAAGGTGTTTTAAGTGCGAGGGTAAAGGGCACAAGTCATTTGAGTGTCTCACTCGGCTAAAGAGAAAGGGCAAAGAGATTGCAAATAAATCCACTCTTAGTGATAGTGACATCGAGTCAGTTGGTTCCAGGGGATAATCACCACATGAAAAGTTTTTTTTTCATGGCTAGTCATGTAAGTATTTCTACTTTGTCCCGCAATGATGAGGACACATGTAAACGTGAAAGCCTCGATGATGTTTTGAGCCATTCGAGTGAGCGTGAGGATGGAGATTACAAGTGAGGGAGAAGGGGATATCCAAAAATCCTTTGTGATTTATACACCGAGACGTTGAAAACTAAAAAGTTGAATAAAGATTTGAGTCTTAGGGTGTTAGATTTAGAGAGAAAAGTGAAAGTTTTGAGGGTGTGTGAGGCATCAATGAGTCAACTAGAGAAGGTGAATGTTTCATTGTGTGAGCATTTGATCGTCTTAGGTCGGGAAAAGAGTGAATTGATCAACACTGTGTCTAGTCTTATGAGAGATATTCAATCCTCATTGAAGGCTCGTGAAACATTTGAAGCCCATGTGTCCCAACTCGAGAGAGATCTCAAACGTGCCCGGAAGGAAAGGTTACTTTAGAGAGCACATCTAAGAAAGTTGTAAAAATGATCCTCGATCCCGTTTTGGGTAATGTTGAGATGCTAAGAATAGGTTATGACGGTGCGTCCAATTCCCATGTTGCACCCGAGCCAGTTCTTGAGTTTGTGATAGATCCTTATGGCTCTTAACCTAACCCACTAAGGCGTTCGATTCCCCAGTAGGAGAGCGCATCCTAGACGTTTTAAGAGAGGTGGTCCTAAGTCTGTTTATGTTTGTTCCCATTGTAAGCAAAGAGGACACCTTAAGGAATTTTGTTTTTAAGTTTGGTAGTGTGTCTCATAGGTATCTTCCACGATATGATACTACACGTGTTTCTAAATTCACTTCCATATATGTTACTCCGCATGCTCCCGCACATCACACGAGAAATTTTGAGTGTTTTCGTGAGAAAGCTGAGTATTTTGTCAAAACTTCACATGATTTGATGGTTATTTTTTTATAGGATGTCATCTCCTTTTGAGAACTCCTCCGAACCTTATGATTGAGGTTTAGACTTGTTTGCTAGCATAATATGCTTTTTATGTTTATATCATTCATGCTTATTGCTAGTATATAATACCATTGTATTCATCTTTTTCCATTTTTGATATATTTTTCGAAAAATCTAAAAAGGTTTTTGTTTTTCTTAAAAAATTTTGAAAAAAATACAAAAAGATTTTTGATTTCCTTTTAAGAAAAAAGTGAAAATCCAAAAAGATTTTATGTTCAATAAAATTTTGAAAAAACATAAAAAGATCTTTGTAGTTTGTTTACACCTTATATGGATGGAAATTTAGGATTGCCAAGTCACAATATTATTCCATTATTGACGTGACTTTTTTATAATATTTTGAGACACAATATCATTTCATCCATGTGCTTTATAATGTGTTGGAGTAATTGAGATGTGATTAGCGATTACTTTTTACATATTTGACTCTTTATCTCCTTTAATGCACACATGCACAGATTTATTTGAACATTGCACTTGTTTGTCACATGCTGGTCAAAATGTATTCATCTCAATCCTGCTTTTAAAATGAACCAAATGCAATAAAACAAGATAATAAAAGTAGTGCATGTAAGAACCATTGCTCGGACTGGAAAAATTAAATTTTTTATCTCCGATAAATGTGTTATTTTGAAGAAATGGAATCGGGATGCGAAAGACAAAAGATCTTTGCGTGAATAGCGACCATTAACAAAAACAAAGGAGCTTAAATGATTAAAGGCACATAAAAAAATATAAAGTGCCAGGTGTAAGGACAAAATTTCCAATTGAGTCCATTTGTATGTAATTGACTTATTCTTGGAACAAAACTTGCCTGAGTCATAGATAGATTTTTATATTTTCACGATTCCCATAAAGTTTATGATGTGCTTGTTTAGAAGACGTAGAAACAAAGCTTCAAAGATTTATCATGCCGAGCTTTATTGGTGCACGTTTCACGTCTTCATTGCATTCCAATCTCTTAGGTATGAACGCATTATATTTATGGAGTTTGGAAAGTGTTTTAAAAGATGGAAATTTTATTATAAATGACCTAAAATGTTTAAAATGTTTTATCTTTGTTTATTTTGAGATATCAACTGTTTAGAGTCGTGTGAATTCTCACCATGATTTTCAAGACTTCAAATAACACGTGATGTCGTTCGAACGACATCTCACAGCCGTTAGAATGGCTTGAGCATCTCGTTAAAACGACTTGCCGACTTAAGTTTTTAAATTCAAAGATTTTTTCTTTAAGAATTTTGCGAGGGTGCAAAACCAAAATGCAGTTTTAACAGTTTTGTTTTTCTGCATAAAAGTTTTCTAAGGTTTTCAAGGATTAAAAAACCATCCTTAGAATTTAAAATATCCAAGCTTTCATATGCAATTGCTATATAGATCTTGTTTGCACCACCTGGGGTTTGTTCATCACGTAGAACATTGTTCGTTAGGTTTTGTGGGGAAGAAATGGAGGAGTCTGTGTTTTGAATCGTAGACGGTTTCCAAGCTGCATCAATGGACACCCAGGCACTCGTGAACGCGTGTGCTGTGGATGAGTATCGTGGAGGGACTTATGCGTGGGAACTATGGAGGAGCAGTTAAAGAGAAGAAGATCGTCAAAGCTTGTGGGGATCGACTCCTTGTGAAAGTCTGTATGTCTTCCTTTGTAAAATCAAATCATAGTGATTGTTTGGCTTTGGTCGTCCGAGATTTTTTCCCTTTGTGGTTTCCTCGTACATCCGGCGTTGTGAACTTGTTTATTTACTTACTTTAATAATCTAGATGTATGTTTAGGTTTAAACAAGATAAAATTGGACTCAATTGAAATTTGTTCACAAACTTGTTGCGTGTTTAAATTTGAAAAAGGTTTTTGAAAGAAAAATGATTTTGACATCCTTAAAGCACATTTGAATAAAAAGGGCCTACAAATTTGTATTAGAGCTAGAAATATTTTTTTTGTGTGTGTTGATCCCTTTTGATTTTAAGGATGAATTTAAGAAATTTTAAAAGTTTTAGAGATCCTATTTTTTATGGCACAGATTATGCTTATTGGAAAATGCGAATGATAAGTGCTTCAAAATCAATTGATGAGCGTGTTTGGTTAGTGGTCGAAAAAGGTTGGACACCACCGGTCACACGAGAGGGAGAGGTCACTAATTTAAAACCAGTTGAGTCATGGACCAAAGACAAACATAAACTTGCACTTTACAATTCTAAAGGTCTTCATGTTATTTCCTCAGAAGTCACACCGGAAGAGTATAATCGAATCATGACGTGTGAAACTTCTAAAGAAGCTTGGGATATTCTTGCACCTACTCAAGAGGGCACTAGCATGGTTAGGGAGTCTATAATTCAAAACCTCACTACACAATTTGAGACGATTAAGATGTTAGAGAGTGAATCATTTGACGAGTTTTATGCTAGATTATCCAATATTATCAACTCGTCGTTTAACTTGGGAGAGAAAATACCCGACAACCGAGTCATAAAGAAAATATTAAGGTCATTGCGTAGTAGATTTTATCCCAAAGTGATCATTTTAAACTCCTTGGGTATGTTTGAATCGACGAAACTAGAAGAGCTTGTAGGTGATTTACAAACTTATGAGCTTGACATGTTTACCTCCAAGAAAGTGTTGAAGAAAGAAAAGGGCATTTATTTGAAAGCCCGAAAGGAGGAGACTAATGTTTTGGACGATGATTCCAATTCTGATTTTGAAGATGTAGCCTTGTTGGGAAAGAAGTTCAAGAAATTTCTTAAGTTCCAAAAGGAATTGAAAGATGTTAAAAGACTTAAGAAAACCAAGAATAACAAGGTCGATCCTGCCCCTGAGAATAAGAGTGAGAATGTTAAAAGGGATGAGTCAAATAGGTGTTTTGGTTGTGAAGGTTATGGTCATAAGGTAGCGGA
This sequence comes from Sambucus nigra, assembly GCA_949130495.1. Classification (NCBI taxonomy): domain Eukaryota; kingdom Viridiplantae; phylum Streptophyta; class Magnoliopsida; order Dipsacales; family Adoxaceae; genus Sambucus; species Sambucus nigra. The sequence continues at coordinate 53,140,257 of OX422219.1, forward strand.
GTGTCCCACTAGATTCAAGAAGGAGGGTAAGAAATTGATAGCATATAATGCCACCTTAAGTGATAGTGAATCGAAAGAGGGAGAGGGTTCCCCCATTGTGCGTAACTTTATAGCGTTTATGGCATGTCATGTGCGCGATGATAATAAATCTTCTTGTGAAGATTCTTATGTGAATTAAACTTTCTAGGACGTTGAGTGTGAATCCCAAGTGAATGAGGACGAAGCTAGTGAGGATGAGGAAATTGATGTGGGAGAGTTGCAAGTTACCTTTAATGATTTATATAAGGAAGTGGTAAAGGTGAAAAGGGAAAAAAATGAAGTTGTATGCTAGGTTAAATGAGAGTGCTATAGAAAATAATTATGCTTTGATTGAGGAACTTACGGCATGAGATAAGACTCTTAGGGAGAAACTATAATACGTTGAGAAAGAGAGAGATAGTCTTCGGGGTTTGATGGAGGCTTTGAAAAAGGAGGTTCTAGAGTTTGAGGAGTCTACACATTTGATCGAGTCTAGGATTAGTGAGCTTGAGGAAAGATTGAGAGACTCGAGTAAGGTGAAGTTTGAGTTGGAGGACAGGTCAAAAAAGTTGGATAGGATGTTAGGCACCATACAAATAAAGGAATATAGGTTTGGTATAGTCTACGATGATCTTGTTGTTCCCATTTCCAAAGCCAATACCATTCGTGTGAGAGAGCCGACTAGGAACACTAGGAGAGGTACAAATTTATGTCACATTTCTCGCCGTGTTTACACTTGTTCCCATTGTGGTAGGAAGGTTTGCCTTAGGCATTTTTGTTATGACCATAAAAATGCTCCTAGGAAGTTGAGGAATAAAGTCATTTCGGTTCCCAAAATCCCCATACGTCTTACACCTACTTGGGTTAGGAAATCGGACTTAGAGGCTATAGGAATTAAACTTCATGGTTCTTGTTCGGTTGCACTTGATTCTTCCCATGCTAAATCTAAAGGATTATTGTGTTGCCATGTTTGTCATATGCTAGTCTTTGCTTCATGATTTATATCTTGCTAGTGATATGACATGTTTATCTCTTTGTATTATATTTTTAATTTATTTGAGTCTTATTTGAAAAATACAAAAAAAATTTGTTTTTGATAAAAATTTTAAAAATACAAAAAGATTTTTGGTTTCATATATTTTTGAGAAAAATACAAAAAGATTTTACTTTTTGAGTCAAATTTTTTTTTAGAAAAACACAAAAAGATTTTCGATTTATTTTCGTGTCTTGCGTTTTCATATTTGATGTGTCATATTGTGTGCTTGGACCCCCATTATTTCATTCTTCATATGACAAAGACATTTGGTCATAATTGTTGATGCGTTGAATGATCATAACCATTGCCTTAATGGGTTTGTTTTGAAGTTGATATGCAATTGAATTTGACTTTGTATATTAGCCATCTTTGCATGCATGCACGAGTTTATATGAATGTTTGATATCTCATGCATATTTGAGTTTGGTGAGACGTTTTTATCTCAATTTTGTCATTTATGCGTAATAAACTTGGAAGGAGGTGTTCATGTAAGAACCGTTTATTATGACGATTTAGATTGCATATATTGAAAAAACTTGTCGTGAAAGCCACCGTTTAAAAGAGTCCGAGAAAAAATTAAGGTAATAAAAAGAATCATATGCCAAAATAGGGCCAATAGGATTTCTCTAAGTTGAGAAAAATACAAACCTAAAAAGAGATTGAAAAAGAAAATAAATATTTGAGGGTGTTTGGATGGAAAATTAAACGAGTTTTCACAACGAATCCTTATGTTGAAAAATCGTGTCATGATGCTTTGTTTGTATAATCGTCAAAATTTTTGAGTTATTTGTTTAGTTCATTTAGCTCAATATATTTATTGTCACATATGGCTACAACTAAGCTTGATTACATTTAGCTATCATTAGAGCTTCATGATCATTTCGATATGTTCATATTGTCATTCAATTATTGTAGTTCACACCCATTCATTCCACATCCATGTTAGAGAACATTAATACTATGTTAGCATGAAATTCACATTATTTTTACTTGTTTTATTTTTCAATTTTTAGTCTTTTTTTCTATTTTTTTGTATCTCCGATACCTATTTTGAGCTAATTTTTTCACTGGGTTAAACTTTAACATTTTTAGAACTGGAATACAGAGGTTTCTGAAGTTGTTCAAATGACTTCTGGACTTTATTGGAACAACAAGTCCAAGTCGTCGAAGTCTGCTTCTTTTTACACAATTTTTGAGGCGGTAATTGTATCAAATATGGTCATTAGAAAGGCCATTTTTAGGGTTGTTAGAAGGATGCTTCAAACGATAACTTACTTTTTTGGGTCATTTTTGACCTCATTCAAATGACTTTCTTCTGTCGTTCAAATGATGTGGCTTAGTCGTTCGAACGACCTTCCTGGATTTTTAAGCCCTTATTCTGTTTCAATTCATGCTTATATCTTACTATTTTGGTATTTTTGGGTTCACGTGGATAGTTTACATGCAATTGATATTGATTATTCATGATTAATTCTTATATTTCATTGATTCATTAGTCATATCTTTTCTTAGTTTCATGATTTCATTCTTTGTGACTGTTTTCTAGCTACGAGTTCATACATAGTGATTATTTTTAGCTGGAGTTTCCATGTTTATCTATATATTCTTCATCGATTATTTCATTCTAGATATGATGATGTTTGTGCAATTTTTTTTGCTTATTGTCTATTCGGGACAAAAAGGGGGAGAGATGTATGTGATGTATGGGGAGTAGTTTGATTGATGATAAGAACATATATTATTTTTGGCTTTACAAATAGGCTTCATGTTTTTTACCATATGCTCATATTTTATCGGTATCATGTTGTATTGCACATATTGTTTTGCTCAAATGTTTAACAAATGGCTTGATTTACTTATTGGTATTTTTTATAACATTTGTTCCTCCATAATTCAATGGGTATTTTTCTATTTCGTGTGTGTAGGTATTCTTCAGTGAGTTAAGATTTCAAGACTACATCACATTCAGACAGCTCATGCTTGCCGAACCTGCGTATACTAGTCCTTGTCCTGTAATTTTTGATTTTGGGTTTTATGGGGTAGTATTTAGGTGTCATACAGCTGGACGGCCCGTCTTAGGCATTTCACTGGTTGGGTTTTATCCCGGAATAGTCAAAGGGGGAGATTTATAAGAACAAAATTTCCAATCGAGTCCATTAGTATGTAATTGACTTATTCTTGGAACAAATCTTGTTTGAGTTTTATATTGTCATGATTCCCATCAAGTCTATGACGTGTTTATTTAGAAGACGTAGCGGCAAAGCTTCAAAGATTTATCATGCTGATTTTTATCGGTGCACGTTCCATGTCTTAATTGCATTCCAATCTCTCAGGTATGAACGCATTATGTTTATGGAGTTAGGAAAGAGTTTTAAAGGATGGAAATTTTATTATAAATGATTTAAAATATTTAAAATGATTTTAAAATGTTTTATCTTCGTTTATTCTGAGATATCTATTATATAGAGTCGTGTGAATTCTCACCTTGGTTTTCAAGACTTCAAATGGCATGTGATGTCGTTCGAACGACATCTCTCAATCGTTAAACGACTTGAGCATCTCATTAAAATGACTTGCGGACTTAAGTTTTTTTATTTAGGGAATTTTTCTCTCATAATTTTTTGGGGGTTCAGAACCAAAATACAGTTTCAACAGTTCAATTTTTTGCACAAATTTTTTTTAAGGTTTTCAAAGATTAAAAAACCATCCTTAGAGTTTAAAAGATCTAAGCTTTCATATACGATTTCTATAGATATCTTATTTGTACCACCCAGAGTTTGTTCATCATGTTGAACATTATTCGTTGGGGTTTTGCGGTGAAGAAATGGAGGTTTTCGTGTTCCAAATCGTAGACGGCTGCCAAGCTGCATCGGTGGACAGCGAGGTAATCATGGACGCGTGTTCTGTGGATGAGTATCGTGGAAGGACTTCTGCGTGGGCACTATGGAAGAGCTGTTAAAGAGAAGAAGAGCGTCAAGACTTATGGGGATTGAATCATTGTGTAAGTCTTTATGTCTTCCTTTGTAAAATTGTATCATAGTAATTGTCTAGATTAGGTCGTTCGAGATTTTTTCCCTTTGTGGTTTCCTCATACATCCGGCGTAGTGAACGTGTTTATTTTACTTGCTTTAATCACCTAGATGCGTGTTAAAGTTTAAATAAGATAAAATTGGACTTAATTGATATTTGTTTACAAACTTAGTGCGTGTTTAAATTTGATTTTTTTTGAAAAAAACATTATTTTGACATCCGTAAAGCACTTTTGAATAAAAGGGGCCTACACCAGGACAATTTCAAAGAACATTGATGCTTCATTACATATGAGCATTGATTTCTTCAAAACAAAAGAGTTGAGTGAAATATTCTATATGTGAGTTTTAAGGGAGTTTAGTTGAAGATCAATGGGTTTGCACGTCCTGAAAAAGTCTTGTAAGAGAAGTACATAGTTTTGGGCCTTATTGGTGTGAAAATCATTTTAGACTTTGATTTGTTGATTGGATTTAGTCGATATCATATGAATTCAACATTTTTACACCTAAGAACGACTTTGAGTTCATTCGTTCGGAGTATCTAAAATTCATCGTGCACATATGGTATGATTATTTGAGTTGATTTTAGAATCAAATTTGTTCATACGCATTTATTACGCTTTCACGACTTAGTTATCTTGGTGTTAGTTTATGGTGTGTGTTGTTTTTATAAAAAAAATTGCTTAATAAAATTTAAAAAATAAAAAATAGTTGGTTTTGCATAGTTTATCATTACTTGATTGTTATTGCATTATATTATGATGATATTCTATGACTATTTTGACACACCCGAGTTATTACTTTTTGTTTATATTCCTTGTTTATTTCAGACAAATAAAAAAGGTGAGAACGAATTTTGGGGGAGTGAGAGTTTGATTATGGGGGGAAATTGATTTATGAGTTTTATTTTATTTCAAACTCGATACATCACAAGGTATATTTCTTTGTCTATTGCGTGCAGGTACACTTTGATGAGCATATGCAAAGTACACATAAGACAAAGCTCCCAAGAACAATATCAAGAGAATGCAAGAGAATTGAAGATTCGGATAGTTAAAGATTTTGAAGACTTGTACATGTTTAGTATCTTTCATTTTTGTGGGGTTTTGGGAGGGTATTAGGTTTGTATAGGTTTTTTTAAATAATTCGATTTTTTTTATTTTTTACCAGATAAGGGGAGATTTGTAAGGGATTTTTTTTTGTAATTGCCCCTAGCATCTAGGACTTATCTATAGAATCTAGATTTTCCCCTAGCATCTAAGACTTGTCTATAGAATCTGGATTACATCGAGTATGGCATATCCCGTTACATTCATTATGGCACTTCACGTTCACACGTTCAAGAAGACGGATCCAATTTTCAAGTAACTCCAACATGATCCATGTCCTCATATAATATTGGTATAGTTGTTGCTTTAGTTTTCGTGGATTTTTTTGCAAAGTATTGGCAGATTTTTATAAACTTATTTTTTACAAAATGAGGGAGTTTTTCGTACTTAAAAACTAATTTTATTTTCGACAACTTCGTTCAAATGAGATGGCAATCTCTTTAGAATGACTTGGGATCTCATTAGAAGGTCGTGTAAAGCATGGATCAAACGAGGGCTTACTGTCTTGGAGTTTTGCATATCGTTAGAAACGAAGTCTATATCGTTTGAACGACATCAAGATGTTGTTATAACTAAGTCATAGTCTTGTTCGAACGAGGTTGCGTTGCCTCAAAATCTGTGTCCACCCATATATACCTATTTTCGATAGTTTTTTTAAGACTTTTCATTTACGAAAGCTGCACAACTACTGCTTTAAATATTCTTTTTTAAAAGGGCAAAACATTTTTTTAATCACAAAATCTCTCCTATATACTTTTGCGAATCAGCTTTAAAACCTAAAACACTTTTATATTGAAGTTAGTCTGTGAAGAATGAGTCTTCACTACTGACCTTGTAGAGAAGGAGCCTCTGATGCTGCTCTTGTGATTCTTGCGAGAATCATTACTGAAGGAGGATTGAGATCTTTATGAAACTTAAGAAAACCACTGCTGAAGAAAATGTAGATCACATGCGAGAGATTCACCGGGCTGTATTTATCTATTGTATTTATAAGTTGTGATTTGCAAACTATAGTGAAATAAAAGGTTTTGCCCCTTTGGGGATTTTTCCTGAATTATGATTTCTTTGCATGCCTGATTTGAATCACATAGTTGCATGTTCTAGGGTTAATAAGAATTAAAATTTATTTGCGGTATTGACATCTAATTAAGTAAGTTTAAGCCACTAGAGAATTGCTCACTCTCACACTTAATACATGATATCGTATAGATAGGCAACATCATCTAGACCATGATTACATCTTAGGATAACATGGAAGATCCTTTTGTAAAGATCTTCACAAACTAAGGATGTTGGTATTCATATATAAGGAATGTGTTAAATTCATAGGCACATGACTTCAAGATTAAATGGGGGATTGTTAGGGTTTTATTCTTAAAACAATATATGATGTTTATGTTTCAATAAATGTGTGTCAGTTTCATTTGAAGTGAGAATAATGTTTTTGAGAATGACTTATATTTGTTCAGAAATATATTGTATGAAATGTCAGTCAATTGGACTTAATAGGAATTCCATTTAGTTAGGTTTGACCGGATCATAGGAGATCGGAATTTCAATTCTAGTATAATTGAATAATTTATAACCTAGATAGGGAGTTGATATCCTATCAGTAAAGTTGCAAGTGAAATCCTAGTAGTCTATCTTAAACTATGGGACCTTTATTATGGTTTAGAAACTTGTCTGATAGTTCAAAGAGGATTGTAATCGATACATCAAGAATATATTGAACAAGATCAATGGTGAGATTCAAGTCTTGATGCTGACTAGATTAGACTTGCACAATCTCATAGTTTTGAAAATGGTGCATAGGTTGTTAATCCCGAGAGTTATGAGGATTGGAATGCTCGAAAAATTATTTCTTATATTATTATGGGTGCAATTCAATCTTATTGAGTCTCTAAATCTCTAAATCTATTGCATGATAAATTTATGTTTTTGGACAGCAAATTTTTTCGTTATATCAAGCCCCATTAAGATGGTCATTTTAATCCAACCCGGGTACCACGAAATCTATGGGATATATGTAGGAGTGCAACTGGTATGGTTTGGTCGGTAACGACCCCTTATCAATACAAAAACTATAATCTAAATGGTAAAACTGGTTGTACCAAATTTACCGGCTGGTACATTAAAATAAAAATCGAAACCAAACCGGCCACTTTTTTTACTTTTTTGATAATTTAGTTTTTTTTGGATTCGGTAATTTCTCTTTTTCCTCGGTAAATGCCAGAATTACAAGTCGGTTTATATATTCGGTAAATTTGGTACAAATTTCGATATTATAATTTCGGTAAAATTTTGTACAAGTTTCGATAAAAAATTTAAACTCATTGAATCCGGTTAAATACATTACTTAAAAGTATAATATAATAAAAATTGCACGAAAAAATAAAATGAGCATAAAGCATAAACTAAATTGCATAATTAATTATGATTACTCCATATTCGTACACATAAAACTCCAAATTAAAAGTTACAATACAATCATTTGAAATTATTCTTGCAATGGCCAAACATAATAAACTTTAGTAAAAAACAAAATAAGTAACACCCATATTATTTTGCTACCATAATAAACTTTGCTAATTAGTCCGAACTCAGAACACAACAAACAATATATAAGCTTTGTAATCATATGAATATGAGTAAACTTTGCTTTAATTCAGCAATACAAAATATAGAATAAACTTTATACAATGAATAAAAAAAATGGCGTCTATCTAATTTTGAAACTTATCATGGGCAAAAGTTATTATGCATCTCTAAAAACTAGGAAGAGGATACGAATGTCTAAAAAACGAAAATCATCATCAATGTTTATCGAAACATTTTTTTACAACTTAATTAAAATAAGAAAAAGAAATAAATATTAGATCTGGTATAATATGATAACACAAGTTTATTTGAAAGTCTTTTTCGCCAATATAATCTGATAAGATAGCCAAAGGGGTACTCTGAATTAGAAGACAAATCATTCATGTTATTTTGTAGATAAAATATGGTTGAAGGGGTGCACGCATATAAGATTATATTCCAATGCCATTTTCGGATCTGTTGAGACTTAAGCTTATATTGCAGTGTGTCTGCAATGTGTGTGAGTGCGTGGGTGCGTGCGATGAGTGCGTGTGTGATGTGTGCATGTGAGGTGAGGTGAGGTGAGGTGAGGAGGGAGAAGACAAGAGGGGGGAGGGAGGAAGAAGAAGACTACCTTTATCTTCTTGTGTTGTGGAGTGTTGGATGATTAGATTTTTGTCTTTGTTTTCTACGTTTTATAACGACACAAATGAATAATCAAGATTAATCTAAAATGAAGGGTGTTGATTATTTGGTTTATTTTTTAGCTCATTTTTTATTTAGTATTTTTTATTTTTTAACTCGATAAATTAGTGCGGTAATATATGGTAATTTTCATATGGTATTTTTGTACTGTAAATTTGGTATGTCAGTCTTTTATGTTTAAAAATCGAAAGCAACCAATTTTTTTGCGGTAATTTCGATTTCGGTGCATTCGATTTTCGGTATTAGAAAATATAAACCAAAACCATTTTTTGGACCAAAACACTACGGTACAGTAAAAATCCGTACAGCTTGCACCCCTCGATATATGTCATTTGATAAGGGATATAAAGATCTCTATTTATGACTTCTGGTCCACTCCACTTCTGAAACACCATATTAAAGTCAACTTCATGATTCAAAAACACAACTTCCTTTACAAAAGTCCTCATACATGTATCTATTAAGCATTTTACACTATATTCAAACATCTATCACCCCCTCCCCCCCCCCCCCCCCCCCCATCCAACTCCTCACACTTTTACACACATCATGCTAGAACACATTTCATTAGGAAAAATTAAATCCCTAACTAAATAGGCTTTATTCTCATGGCTACACAAGTGCGTAGGAGCAATACTGAGGCTACCCCTATAAGCACAAGTCTCAACACACCAATAATCTTCCATTACACCTCAACCCATAAAAGCCTTTCATTACACCTAAATACATTAAATGGCCTTCAGTTATGCCCACATATAGTAGTGGCCTCACGTTACCCTTATACGTATACGTACACACACACACACATATACACACATTTGTATATCCATATAACCATTAGTGACAACCCTAAACTTCTCACGAATATCATTTTTTATATATAAACATACGTCTACATTTAGGGAATTATAATAAACTAAGATTGCTTAACATGTACTAAAATAAAACTAAAAGTAATTATAAAGTAAAATGCAATAACAAATACATAGATATGGAAGCATATTGAACAAGTGGGGTGACTAATACCTTTCCCACTCATAACCCATTCCTGAACTCACTCTAAGAATCTCTGGAACATTCACAGGTCTCAAATAGACCTAAAGGGAAATCTTAAAAGGACTCACCCGAACAATTTTTGTTTGTTGTTACATAACATAAACTAGCGACTCTAAATAACCAAAAAATGCCTTGTGCGGGAAAGGCTTAAGCTTATTCACTTTAAGTATAATACATTCTTCAAGTTTTTAAAGGCACAAACAAAAGTCTCATAGACCATGCGATCTTTACTCTTCATCTTAAATTAATCTACCATGATAGTTTTTTAGGCAGGATTAACTTTATAACCATTAACAGTATCCCATGCCTTCACCTAGTCATAATAAAAGATGATTTCTTTGAAATATAACTAATATAGTTCCTATATTGTTGGAAAATTCCATAATAAATAAGCACTATATCCTTTGGATTTTTATCTATTTTGCTAGCCACAGAAGAAGTTAAGACACAAATTTACATCCTATATATATAGATACTAACTATCTCTAATATTCAACTTCATCTTGCGATTTGAAGACATAATGAGTTGCTTGCTCGTATTGCAGACTGGTGAATTTCACCTTTTTAGGGTTCCCAAAAGGAAATTCATCCTTAAACTGTCAGGTTCCTCGACCACTCATTCCTTACAAGGATTGAATCTCCGAATCCCTTATTCCGGCATATGTTTTCGAGCATATAACAATGATTCTTTTGATATGTAGTCTTCCATTGTTGACCCTCCAATATATCGTGTATTACTAATCCAATCTTTAAAGGTTTTTATCAAGTGCTCAAAAGGATATATTCGGTGAAACCTGATTGAAAATGAAAGAGTGTGTTCATTCAAAATAACCTGGGGGTGGGTGGGGTGTGTGTGGGTGGGTGGGGGGGGGGGGGGGAGTGAACAGGTTATTTTAATAAATCTGCCCACATTTTAAGTTTCAATTTCACAAAACCTATATCTGTAATACCCCGAATTTTTATGCTTTTTAAATTTGGGGATTTATTAAATTTAATGTGAGATATTAATTTAATATAAATTCGGAAGTTAATTATTTTTATAATGACTAACGTGACGAGAGTTAGAAATCATTGGAAATTTGTTGAATATTACTAATGAGTAATGTAATATATGATATTGGTTCCATTAAATATCACGAGTGAATAAAATGATAATTTTGGAAATTTAAGTCGGGACGCGCTCGTGTCGTGTCGGGACTAAATGTTGATTAATAAAAGTGAATAAATTATAAATCACCCGTATGTTCATTTCGAGTGCACCAAAGTGTCCAGAAGGGTCGAGATAGTCAAAATAATGTACCCGGGGGTTTAGTTTGGGTCTCAGGGAATTTTTAGGCCTAATTGACACCCCGGGAGGGCGTTTTGGACATTTTACATTTTTAGGCTTGAAAACACACGAAAATTTTAGCATTATATATGATGCTTAGGGTTGCCTTCTAGGGTTAACTCAACCAAAAACAAGAAACGACCATTGGAGAAGGAAGGAGAGAGCTTGCCCAAGAGTTCTAGGCCAAGAACCCCTCCGTTTGCGCCGCCGTTGCCGCCAAACGATAGATCGCGTAACAAGGATCACCACCAAACTGATTTCATTCACAAATCAGAAACAAAAATCCCCAGGCAAGTATTTATCTAGATTAATTTCGTTAATGCTTCATTCATGTTAGTTTAGGGTTGATTAGGATGAGTTTCTATGAAAGAAAACCCATGTTGGAAATTAGAAATTGCATGTTGTAGTAATATTAATGATAATCTGGAAATCCCCTTCACATGTAGAGGTTGAACCACGGATTTATGATGGACTAGAAGCAGAAATTCTGGAAAAAGAATTATTTGTATTAAGTTAAAGAAAATTTTAGGGTTCATGAGAATTGTATAAATTTTGGCACTTTAATCCATGATTCTTGATGAAAACTCACATACCTTACGTTGAATATTGTCTACTTGAGTTTAGAACATTTGTGGTATAAATTTCTGGGAGTTTGGGAGTTAAAAGTTTGGATTTTGATGATGTTTGATGATAAAACCCGTAACTGGTATTCTGCAGATTCGCCATACCTGTTTGATCGATCGAACCAGGAGTATCGATCGATCGACGCATCGATCAATCGAGCTCTTGCCATCGATCGATCGACCCCTCTTGGCAGACTCATATTTCCCCTTCTAAATAGTTGAATTCAATTTAAATGAGTAATAATCTTTGGACATCCTTATTAAAATATTTTGGGAGATAAAAGAAGACCAGTAGGACTTATTAAAAATATGAAACCTTTAATGTAAGACGAGATTTACATTTTTTGGGGATTTTACATATTAGGGACGATGGAACTATGTATTAAAGTGGGGAGACGCATAGGGTAGTTATGTTGGAAAATAAATAAGAACCTACTGAAATTCCACTTTGGAAAGATAAAAATCCATGAGTGTTACGTAGTAAGTTGGAATAATCCCTCAAATTAAAGTAAGAAACGAACCGTTATACGTGATAACTAAATAATGAGAAATAAGGATAAATATCATAGTTATGGGTTGTGAGATGTACCTAAATTTGATATGGTAATAGTAGTATATTTATATGACTGTGTTTATTCATATACTATATACGTGTAAAAATCATGTCCGCGCTACTTGTTATCCCTGAGGTTACCGCGCTGGGACAGTCTTATCTCGATGGGCCTTTATGGGGGATATTGACTCGTACCCTAGAAGATAGAAATCCTTTGGTACAGGCTATCGGATCGATAGTCAGACAGTCCTAAGAGACGTGGGGGCATGTGCTGACCTATTAGAGACTTGGAATCTATGCTTCGCCTCAATATTGTTTATGTTAATGCAGTTCGAGAGTGATTCTGAACTTGTATTGCCCTTAGTATGAGTGATACAGGGACTGGATAGCAGAGTATGCCCGCACCATAATTATTATGTAGGGTGCTGTTAGAATATATATATATTATATGAGTATTTAATATATATATTTAAATCTGGGATTTGGGAACTACCTGTTGTGTCTATGATAAGTAAGAATGGAATAACTATTTCAATTTGGGAATAAGTGTTTGAAAAGTATAATGTGTTGCTGAGAAACTTTATTATTAAATAAGGTTTAAATGAGAACTTTGTTGTTAAATGAAATTAACCTCTTAAACAATTGAATTTGTCAGTTTAAATCTTACGAGCAACCTAAGCTAAGATAAGTTAAACCGTTGGGAAGGTTAGCGCAATAGGCGTGCACATTAGTAGAGAGGTGAGAATTTCTTAAGGGAGTGCCGCACTAATATGTTGTTGCATTGGCGAGTAAACAATTTAAATACTTGCTAAACAAATTTTAAATCGTTTTTACAATCGGGCTCTGACCCGTTTCCATTTTCTTTTCTCTCTTGTATATATATGTATATGTTACAGGTGCCCAGCCACAGGGGTGTCTTGTATAGGATCCTTTGGAAGGAACGCGCTGCAGCTTAGGTGGGAGTTGCAGACCTTTTGTTTAGACGACCTCATTTGTTGATTCCACTTATAGTACTATTTATTCAGTTGGGCATGTGTCGCCCTTTTCCATTATTCAGTTGCTTATCGGATATTGTGATCTATTGATTTCCAGTATTTGTACTTTTGGATTTATTATTGTTAGGATGTTTTCCTATAAGTTTTAAATGTTGGGATTACTTAGTCGGATGTTTAACTAATTGGATTGTTTGTTCCAGTATGTTTGTTGGTTGAACCCTAAATTATGAATTATGTAAAGTTTTAAATTATTGATTTTAAATAAAACTTGGAAAGTAATGTCTAAAATGGTTTTGACACTTAGCTTAATTATTTAGGGTGTTTAAATTGAAAAAGTTATTTTACGACAGTGATGCTAAGAATGAACCGACCGTTCACCTTGATTTTAATTTAATAAAGGACTAATCACCCGGTATTTAATTAGGCGGGGTGTCATAATATCTAGGTCAACTTTTCAAATATCAAAGTGATCTAATGTATCTGCAATCAAACAAACACAAACACGTAATGAAGAGTGAGTTTGAGATGAGAATGATAGGAGAGTTAACTTTCTTCCTTGGTTTATAAGTTAAACAAATATCAAATGGAATTTTCATATCCCAAGCCAAATATTCCAAGGAATTAGGGAAAATTTTGGGATGGAATCGGTGTAATGCCCTGACCCGAATTTAAGGGTCACCCGTGGGTCTACTCGAACCGGTTCGACCGCGTTAAGTGTGGAATAATGTGAAATAACCTAGATAATGTTTACATTCCATTTTATTTAATTAATTAGACCGAGTAAGTATGCAATTCCTTTGTCCGTACATATAAATAATAATAAGTGCGGAACCCATTAAGTAATTCGTTAGAATTCGTGTAATTAGAGCTGTTAACGTAAACAATAAGAATCACTTACCCGCGAAACGCCGTCAAAAGACGAAATATCGCTTAACCTGCCCTAACAAAGGGAATGGGGTAAGCCTATGCCCTAGAAACGAACGGTGTAGAAATGAACGTCTGAAGGAAATGATATAATAATGAACATGCAACAACTGAACAGTATGTGCATAACCATGTTTTATTCAAAATTATTTCCTTTAACTGTAGTCAAAATCCATTAATCCTTGGATTCCTTACTTCGCCTTTTTATTACAAAAACGTTCCTTAAATACATTAATCTACACGATTAATAAACAAGAAGTTATGTTTCTTTAATACTCCGTTATCATTTATCCCATATTAATGAAAACTATCCATTTCACCTTTCAATCCACCACTTCCATTGCATTTTAACACACACACACTTGGTATACAAAGACTTTTTTACACTTACATGTCAACCCGGACTTATAATCGCCTTAGATTAAGAAAATTCCCATTCATGGTCTTTGTTACTTTACTTTATTCAACTTTTAACTTGCCGACACATTAATGTGTTAACTTATTATCTTCTTTATTCATATTCCGTAGGGTTTCTATTCGCCCAATCATGTGTCTTTTCGGAATTTACCGATTGCATAACTTTTATTTTATTTTTCGTTTAATCATGGAGTTAACCGTATCCTATTTGTGTTTACGGACTTGCATCGACTGCCGCAAATGCCACAATATGCTTCCCTGACCAGTGATTTTAAACCTAAGCCGAAGCCTACCTCTAGGGCTATAGGCCCTCCTTAAATATTCTTGGTACTCCGTCGTGAAAAATCTTTTATTTTACATTAAGTTCATTTGTTTGCGGTCCAATAGTCATTTTTATAAAAATACTCGAGTTATTGTTATACTTCACGAGAATAAATACATCTTTAGTCATTTAGTGTTAATTAAACCATTTTAACCGGCTCGAAGGCCAAAATTCAAGGTAAATACCTCCTTGTCATCCTTTTTATACACTTGAACACGTTTTACCATTGAATCCTTATCACGCAATTTAGATGTTTTAGCAACATCTTTACTTTTATAAAGTTTTATTTCATTTCGAGGTTTAAGGACAATTCCATCATTTAATATTTATTTAAATTCTTGTAAAATAAAATTCCCTTTTTATCACAATTATAATGTTTGGGACAAATTCATAAATTTCATCCTCTTGAGGTTCATTATGTAAATTATCCACTTTCAAGTTTTTCTTACACTTCATCACTTTAATCATCATATATTCAAAGATTTACCACTCGAAACCATATTTATTATACTTCTCTTTACGCCTCTTAAAAATGTTTAACAACATTTCTATACTTTCTTTCACCATAAAGTCACATTATTCTATTTACACAACATTTTACATATTTTATGCAAATGCTTTCATGTAAATAAACCTTTAAACATGTACACCTTCAGTCAAAAGTACACTATGTGACGTTTTGTGACTTTTCACACATAAAGTATTAACCCTTTTTATTTATTATTTCTTTTCATGAAATAATATGTTTTTACTCATCACTTTCATAAGAACGTAAGTCCATAATTTTGAAATTTATTGGAAAATTAGCCAAAACCGTCTAGTCCCATACTTTTCGTAAGCATTTTCATGAAAATAATAATTTGTTTTAAGAGAGTAAAAACTTCAGATTTGTTACTTCAAAGGTAGAAAAGCCCTACCTTAGTGACAAGACAAGGTATAAGCTAGAGAAACATGAAAAAATCTAAAAGAGAATCTAATGGAAGGCAAGCCTGATAAGTCCATTTTGAAACATCCTCTAATGGTCTTAGGTAGATCTGAAACTGATAAGTAAGAGAATCGACCTGATGTATGAGCTCCATAATTAGAAAGACTGTCAGCTATATAATTTTCATCTCTCCAACAATGAGTGAACTCCATGTGTAAATTAGTCCCTTTAATTTCATTAATGACATCAATTAAAGACCAAGGGGGTTTAAGAATTTTTCCTTTGAGAATATAAATCACCATTTTGGAGTCTGAATCCACTAGACTGTGATTAATATTAAGATTCTTGCATATTTGAAGACCTTTAAGAATATAAAGACATTAAAATCTATTATTAGAGATGATGCCTTCATAGGAAACAAAAGCTTGAATGAGCTAACCTTTGCTATCTCTTATGACCCATAACCCTGAATTCCCAGTATTACCTTCGGATGCCCCATCACAATTCAGCTTAAAGAGGAAGTCTTTTGGAGGAGTCCATTTGACTATAGAGAAGGATAAAGTATTTCTTGAATATTTCAGACTAAATAGACTGCATCTATTTAATGGACTAGAAGGAGGATTTGAAATTATGCTGAGAAGAATAGTTGTTAATGAGGTTTATAACACTGGCAATGATCTTCTTGCTATCCATTTTGCCATCTTTAAAAACACATTTATTTCTACTCACCCAAATCTCTTAACAGATTGCATCAGGAACTAAAATCAACAAGTACCTAATGAAATCTTTGCTTGAGTTTTTGAGCCACCAAGACATAAGGAGCTGATAAAAAGATACCAAGCATAGATGAAAAGTATGACTAAACATTCCTAGCTATAAGACCATCTAGGAACAAGTGATTGAAGTTTTAGGAATTTTTATAACAACATCTGTTAATATGTGCAAGTTTGACACCTTTTAATTGAATCAGGTCTTCTAAAGGAACTATCATGTGCATACATTTCCTTAGGAAAATAGAGATATTATGAGGAATCTAAGGTTTCCAAATGAATTTAAAAATAAATGAAGATGGCATGACTTTCCTGATTACTTCCTAAGCTGATCTAGTATTGAAATCCCCACTGATTGAAAGAGACCAGTATATGGTCGAGTCAATTTCAACTATAAAACTGTCAGCAATGTCTTTGATCTTATTTAATCTCTTAAGAGCTGGTCTGTTGCTGGATGAAGATGTAATGAACCTTCATTTAAGAAAAAAAGAGCACAATGAGTTATTGGTAGAGAGATTTCACCAAAGCTTCATGCTAAAAGTCTTGATGGAATCTTCCAAATCTGTGAAACCAAGGCCTCCTTCAATATCTGGAAAACTGAGCGTACCCAACTGATCGAGTGATGCCTATTCCCAAATTCAATTGAAAACCCTCATAAGAGATTTATAAAGAGACTTTTGATGAAGTTTAGGGTCTTGAGGGGAGGATTAATATTTGATATAATGTGGACTGGAATAAAGGTAAGGACTGAATTGATTAAGGTTCTTCTAATTGGGAAAGAGAGGAACTTCAATTTTAGCTTGAATTCTTTGAATAAGATCATCAAAATAAGCATGCTTAGGCCTACTATCTAAAATGGAGCATCCCAAGTATTTCAGTGGAACTTTCTTTTGCTTAAAACTGGTCAGATCTTCAATGATTTTTTTTACTTCTATTTCTAATTGAATGGTGAACAGTATAACTGCATTTATCATAGTTAATTACTTGCCCTGAGCCTTTGTAAAACTTTGTCAAAAATTTCATTAATATTTTAAGACTAGAAGAAGCTCTATTGCAAAAATTATTGTGTTATTTGTAAAACTTAAGTTGCTAATGATAGGAGTACGTATAGGATTGGAGAAAGAGCACATCTTTCTAGAGGTCATCAAATTATGAATGAATTTGTTTGAAGCTTCAGCTACAAGGACAAATAGGCCAGGGGAGAGGGGATCTCCTTATTTGAAGTAACTCGCAACATGGCCATTAATAATGGTTAAAAACTAGTTATTAGAGAGCATTCTCCAAATTCTATCAATGAAAACTTCTGAGAAACCAAACTTCATTAGAATTATTATGAGGAAAAGCCATGAGACTCTTTCATAAGCTTTGGATAAGTCCACTTAGATCACCACATTGAGGTTATGACATTTCCTACCAATCAAAGACATGAGGTCTTGAGAAAGGATGATATTTTTTAGACGAGTCTACCTTTAATGAATCCCGTTTGAGATTTTCCTAGAGTGAGGGGAAGGATTTGGGAGAATCTATTGGCAAGGATTTTGGTGATGATTTTTGAGCAAAAATTACAGAGGCTAATGCGTCTAAAATCAACACAAGAGGTGGGAAATTGAGTTTTGGTAATGAGATTAATATTAGAGCTGGTTCAACTTTGGGGAAGATTCCTATCTAAAAAAGAAGTATAGACCTGCTTAGATGAGGTCAGTTTTGATGATGTACCAAACTTTATTGTAAAAAAAACCATGAAACCCATCAGTACCTACACAACCATCTTCATTTAGATCAACTACTTCTTGTCTAATCTCATTTTCTGCAGGCAAGCCATCTAGCATTTGATTTTGGAGATCAGTAACTGTAGCATTTAATGCATCTAAAAGGTCAATATCCTCTTCTATATAATCTTCTTGGAAAAGATTTTAGAAGTGGTCTATGAATTCATCTTGGATGGATTTAGAGTCAGATATCCAATTTGCTTCTTTGTCTTTGATTCTATGGATAACCAACTTGGAAT
Source organism: Sambucus nigra (assembly GCA_949130495.1). Classification (NCBI taxonomy): domain Eukaryota; kingdom Viridiplantae; phylum Streptophyta; class Magnoliopsida; order Dipsacales; family Adoxaceae; genus Sambucus; species Sambucus nigra. Next base: position 53,158,651 of record OX422219.1, read on the forward strand.
TTCTAGCTTTAACTGAGGCTTGGAATAGTTTTGTGTTAGCTTTACCTTCTAAAATCCATCTACCTCTCATTTTCTGGTGCCAAAAATCTTCTTCTTGCTTCAAAGCTCCTAAGAGCTTGACTTTGGATTTAGAAAGCTGCTATCTGTGAAACGAGTTGGGGTCTGACTCAAACAAGATCTCTTTTTACTTTACCACTTCCTCAAATTGATGCACTTGATTAAAAATATTGGGTTTTGTAGACCTATTCCATCTGATTAGATCTTTTTCAGTCTTTTAAAAGAAAATTTTCTAATAGGATTAGCTTCAAGAGGAATGTTCCAAGATTTTGCAATGATTGAATTTAGGTTAGGATAGGAGCACCAAAAATTGAGAAATTTGAATGGATTAGGGCAACTATCAAGTTTGGTTTAGATAGAGAGAAGGTGGGGAGAGTGGTCTGAGCATGCTTTGTTAAGGTGCTTAAGGGAAAAATTAGGGAAGGTGGATATCCTTTTAGGATATATTGGCCCTCTATCTAATTTGGACCACGATTTTCCTCTATCTCTGAAGTTATGCCATATATAATTAGACCCTGAAAATCTCACATCAAGCAGGCCTGCATTAGATATAAATTAATTAAAATCAGCTACAACATTCAAATCAATGGGATTCCCCCCTTTGCATAGACCATTGATAAGAAAATAGAATTAAGACATTGAGGATAGCCTGCTCATTTATACTCAAGATAATAACCTGCTCATTTATCTTTTTGACTTCATAAATGATTCTAAATATCCATAAAACCAGATCGTACTATTTGAATTAGACACTCTACCATCATATTTAATGGTTCTTGTGAAGTCCTCAATCTTGTTGGCTTTTGTTTAGGTTCTATAATGGTAATGAATGGGAGATTATATGTTTTACATAACTTTTGGATTCTTCTTTGGTAAGGTTTGTTAGATAAACCTTTAATGTTCCATAGGATGAAATTTATCATTTAGAACATTTAGGGAGAATAGTTTGAGAGGACTTGAGAGCATTTCTGGTCAGTCTTCTGAACATTGGGTCTTGAGATTTGGGTTTCTTGGTCTTGACGTCAGTTTGGGGTAATGGTTCTTGAATGATGGTAGGTTTGATGGCTAACTGTTTCTTCTTTTGTCTCCTCATTTCCAACTTTCTTCTGATACATCTTGAGAATAACTGTAGTTATTATAACATGGGAGGACCATAATCCTCATCTTATTCTTTGTCAGTAAAGGCAAGGCCTTCATGAGGATCATTAAATACTGGGTCTGCCAGGTCTGTGGCTTTAGGAAATAAGCTTAAACAATCAATAGCTCTAGTCTATGGCCTTCTAGATCAACATTTTGAATTTTGGCAATGAATTCTTATATTTTGAAAGCAGGTATGGGAGTGGTGGAAGGGGATAAAATGTTTGAGAATTGGCTTTGCTTGGAATTAGAGGGGATATAAAGGAACCTGGTTTGAGGTTTTTGGGGAAAGAGAATTACTGACAGGTCTTTGTAAAATTTTGGGGGGATTATTTAGCAAGAGATGTTAATTATGGGTAGTTTGGGAGAAGTTGGGGTCTGTGTTTTTAGGTGATGGATGAGGGATGTCTATATTAGGTTTTATGAGATGAGGGTGAGGATGTGGAGAATTAGGCCGATCATTTAGGACTTCTATGGGATGTTTGTGAGGGGTGGGAGGTTATTTTGGTTTATGAGAGAGGTCAAATTATTTCTTAGAAGCCAAAATGAATTTTGAGTTGTCATTCCCCATGTTGTAACATACAGTACAATATGATGGCACATTCTCATACTCTATCTTTTGCCAAAAGCCATCAACACCAGAGCTCTTTAAGGCTTATGAAATAAGACATCTAGTTCCACCCATACTCTAGCAGTGCTAGGCTTATTAAGGTTAGCAGTTGAGCCATCTAGTCTCAGTGGTTTGCCTACCACCTGAGTAATGGAATATAGGGAAGCTTTAGAGAAAAAATGGATAGGGAGAGCGGGGAAACTTACCCATACAAGAGCAACATGACTTTCTCTCTCTGGTCTGAAATCTGTAGTGCACTTAAACATTCTCATAGGCTATTTTCCAACAACCAACTGTTTCTCATCCATAATCTAGTGAAGTCATTTTCATTGAATAATCTTATGAGGACATGCTTCTGATCTATTAATCCAACATGAAAGGAAGCATTCAGATTCATTATGAGCAAGGTTTTTCTTATAATTTACATGACAAGACGGCTATGGGAAAATTTTCCCTTCGTGGAATGTTTGAAAGGTTTCGAGAGTTTCTTGATATCATCTTGAGAGAATTTTATTGTCGCCTCTCCTTTGAATGATGAGGTTGAGAATGTCTTCATGAGCACTAGATGTTGGATAAATTTTAATATAATATAATATTTTTATTATATTAATTGATGTTTTATTTTAATATTTAGTTGTTAATATTTTATTATATTATTGGCGTTTTATTTTAAACATAGTTTGTGTTTTATTTTAGAAGGTAAACATGAGAAAATGGGTATGAAAGATATAGGAGTGCTCAAAATCCCATATTGTACCACATTGAAAGAATACTACAAAAAGTAGTGGTATATCAACTAAAAGACAACTAAGATTCTTAGTTGACAAGTCAAATAAGAGGCTATGATCCTACGCATCGTGGTGGTGCTTAAGCACCACCAATCGTGGCGATTGGGCGACTTAGGGAGCTTTGACGTGCACTTGGAACTTGCGCATCGTCGCTCGGAGCATGAGAACCTAAAGTTTTGACGAGGTAAAACAGATCAACGGTTGTGATTAAACGATTCGATCAAAGGGTTTAAAATCCGAAACGACTTGATCTAAAATGTTAGATGAACTCGTTAAGTTTCGTGTAGGGGATGTCCATTCGCTTACGATGGGACGCCTAATCTGAACCATTAGATCGAAGCTGTTCCAAACTGGCACGATCCAACGGTTGCTGAGTCTCTACATGAAGAGCTGTGACTGTTGAAGAACAGTCACAGAAATGGCTATAAAACGAGTTCCAGGCCTCTGTTTTGGACACCAAAAATTACTAATTTCTCCTCTCTCCATCCTCTATATTTTGGTATTATCAAGTTACAAATTCAGAGTGTTCTCGATTTGATCAAACAGTTCATAGTTTGAATCAAACAACTGTTCATACACTGCATTGTATCCTGAAGGCAGATTCTATAAAACCCATAGTGTACTCGCAGTTCTGTCTCAATCGAATTGGGAGAAATTTTGCCTAAAAGAAAGCGTTCCAAGAACGTGCCTTGCAAAAATTAATTAATATATTTCGTATTTTCCATAACAAAACTCCAACACTAGAGCCTTTAAGAACACTTACAAAGGATTTATTCCAAGAATTTGGTGGGTCTGGTGGTCCGTTAGGATCTGGTGTAGGGTTGGACGTGGGGGCAATGAAACCTTAATTAGGGTTTGAATGGAGAAGGAGAATGCGAGCTCCGAGAAAGTTAGAGAGCCAACAATTTTCGTGAAAATAATAAATTTTCACACACGAGTAGGATTTTTATTTCACAAAGTCAACACTTTATATTATGAAATTTTCAACTTGAAACTATATTCAAGGCTCACTTTAATACTTCATTTTTCCATGAAATTATTATATAATTTCATAACTTTTTCCATTTTATATTATGAAAATTTAATACTTGAACACCATGTGCTAAACCCATTTGACACTTTATTTCACATGGAATTATGTCATAAGAAGTATCCATGCCCCTCCCCCCCCCCCCCCCACATACATATATTAAACATGCATAATATATTTTCAGAGTATAATGACATAAAATAAACTCCACCTATAGTCTAGAAATCCTCCAATAACGTGTAGAAAAATTAGCTTGAAGAAATACTCGATGAAAGATCCAAGGAAAACTATCAAACACCTCGTTCTAACTCTATAAAAATACCCACTCTCAGCTTTATGAAAGCTACACATTCAAGCCCCATTAAACATCCTCCCACTACACCAACATACTCTACATTAGGCTCCAATAATAATCTCAACAAATACCTCTGAATTTTTACGCCAAATAATGCTTAAATGTTCACGTTAAAAAATAACCCTAACATAATGTATTATTCATTAATGTTTTAGAGAGGGATAGTTCTGTAGGATACATAGGTATTTTTGTGGCAAATAGTGAGTTTTTTTATTTATGAAGGAGGTTTCCTTCCTTTCTTTTTATATTGTTCAACTGCACATATGAGGAGGGATGGGATTCTGGTGAATATATATAGTTTAGAAATGATCTAAGAACTCAAAATCAATCTGGTAGGCCGTGTTTCGAATGGAAAAGATGGTTAAATTGATCTCAAAACCCTTGAGCCACTCCTTTTTTTTACACGAATGGAACCCCACCCACCAAACACACACACACACACACACACACACACACACACACACACACACACACATATATATATATATATATATATATATATATATATATATATATATATATATATACACATACGTTCAGTTAACACATTGGGTATTAAAATCTTTAAACCACCATGCACTATTAACTTAATTTATTAATTTTGGGACCAAAAGTTCCCCCAAAAAGTGGTTTAGACAAATTTTTTAGAAGAAAATGTGTAAAACACGAAAAGTTGTCCAGAATTATATTTTACATCTCATTGTACTCTTCATAGAATTTTCTAAGCATTTTTATTTTTTGAGAAAAAACTCTATTTTTCTGACAAAATGATATTTTTTAAACCAAAATAAGGTGTCTTACAATTTTTATCCCTTTATATTTTTTGCAAAAGTACATATTATTAAATAAAATTTGTAGCCCTTTATAGAAAAATAATTATTGGTTTAGTTTTTTTCGCAAACACCTAATATTTAACTTATCGAAAATATAATTTTACAAAAAATGCAGTTTATAACCCATATATAATAATAGTTTTAAAAATAGGTCCACGACATTTATTATATGTTATTAACATAATACGAGTAATTCACAAACTTTAATTTTGTCGTTTAAGGTCAATTACCATTTTTTGACCATTAATTTTCCTTTTTTATGCCTGTGCGTCATGCATGTACCAAGCTAAGCCCGATCACGACATGCAATTTTGTATTTGTTATATTCAATCCCCGTATACTACATACAAATTTTTACATGAAAACTTTTACGTGAAACGTTCGCTCAAAGTATAAATTATCATTTTCACACTTGTATGCCCCATAATGTGCAACACATGTAATTAATTTACGTAAAACTTTCGCGCGGCCCAAATATCTAACAATTACTTTCTTCATTAAAATCAAGGGTATTACAATCGGAGAAATATGCAACTACGTCAATGGGTATTGATTCCAAACTTACAAAGGATGAGAGTGGAAAATATGTTGAGGATAAGGTATATAAGAGCATGATTGGGAGTTTGTTGTACTTGACCGCAAGTTAGTCTGACATTTCTTATAGTGTAGGTGTGTGTAATTTACATTAAGCAAAACATAAAGTGGTACACTTACAAATGATTAAGAGGGTGATTCGGTATCTGATCGGTACACAAAATATTTGATGTAGGAAAGTCTAGTGCCCTTAGGAGAGACATTGAGGGAACTTCTTCCCAAAATGAGTCTCATAATGAGTAAGTTGAAAGGAATATAGGGGTTCTACTTAGGTTAAATGAATGATCCTTCTAGTATAATTGGCAATTTTGAGAGTGGTGTTAGGACATGAAATGAAATTTTGAATGAACTTAACTTTCATTATTTCACATCCAAAATTGAATACGAGGACAATAAAGAGGCTTTAAATGATGAACATTTGATAAATGAAATGCTAGAGGAACTTAGTCAATTTCATAGGTTCAAAGTTTGGGAATCGATCCCAATACCTCAAAATCAGAATGTGATTGGTACATAATGGGTTTATAAAAACAAAATGGATGAATACGGAGTTATCGTGGGAAATAACACACGCCTTGTCGCTCAAAGTTATTCACAAATTGAGGGAATTGATTTTGATGATACCTTGTCGCTCAAGGTTGTTAAAAGTACATTTGTTTAATGGTGTGTTGAATGAGGAGGTTTATATGGAGCAACCAAAAGCCTTTGAAGATTCAAAATTTTAAAACCCAATGTTAATGCTTCATAAGACTTTGTATGGTCTCAAACAAGATTTAAAGGCTTGGTATTGTAGACATCCCATCCTAATATCCCCTAACTAACTTTTTAAATGCCTAACACTCCCCATCCCTTCATAAACCCTAGGTCATACTCGAGTACTGATTTGGAGGCCACCGAGCTCTCCCGGGCCCACAACTTGTGACTAAGGTGGCACCTGCGGTGCCTGCTGCGCAAAAGTGGTCAAAGTTTCATTATGTACAATAATATCTCCAACCTCATCAACGTTCATAGTCCCCTATGCCTAAGCTGGCTACGGATCGGGTTGTGCATCTCTGGTGGCTCGTGGTGCACGTCTAAGAGAATTTATTTAAGTCCGCAGTTCAATATATCTCAAAATAGTGGAAGATGTAAATGTGTAATCATGAATGAAGTAATCCTAATAGTAGGTCTCTATATCAAAGAACGAAAAACTGGAAACATGATAGGTCCACACAAATCCTAAGGACACTAGAACCTAGTACTCTGATACCATCTATGACACTTCGCATATTCTAATCTGGGGTGATCAGTCCACCATTAAATTAAACAAGAATCATCAATGGTTTCATTCTTGGCATCATTGTCGAAACATAATTACATTACTAATACCCAAATGGCCCGGTGCCAAAATTTTAATTTTTAATTTTAGTTGGTAACATGCAATAATTTAAACTATTAAACCGCATTCACCATTCCAGTAAACAATGCAATAAATGATAAAACAACTGAATAAATAAATGTGTCAGGAATAAACACTCGAGACTGTAGTCCACATACAATAGTCCATATTTAAAACCAAATCCAACAACTGGAAATAAAATAGAAATACAACAGCTCTGAAATAACTACTAACTAAAGATGGTTGACATGCCCGACTGAGGTAACTAAATGATAAAAATGAACTCATAAAAGTGGAAGGGTCCTACCGGGGTCCTACAACGTCCACAATAGCTGCAACACGTCAAATAAGAATGGACTCCTAAGCTTGGCATCCCTGTAGTTGGATACCTGAAAGGTTTAAAAAAATATATATTTGAAACGGGTCAGAGCCCAAGAAAAGAGTTTGAAAATATTTTGCAAGTATTTAAAATGCGGTAAGAGTAGATATTGTATACATGTTAACTTCACATGCCCTCACTTGAGATCCTCAACTCTCAACTACTGTGCACGCTGAACGTATTGTCCTAAACCATCATAGTTGCGCTACCCCACCTAACTAGTTTGAATTAATTCTCTCCCTACATACTAACTCGCTGTACCCACCTGTATTTCCCATATAATACGTAACCAAATTTCAAAACCCCTAAAGCCAGTAAAAATTACTAAGTATTAAGTTTCCAGATACTTAGATTACTTTAGATATCACTATCTATCATATCTACTAATACACACACAGTAGAATAAATCACACACACACACACACACACACACACACACACACACACACACACACATATATATATATATATGCCACTCTTGTAATTTATACGAATACGACATCGCTGGGTGGAGACCCGCGATGCGTGCATACTCTGCTATCGAGTCCTGGTACATCACATACTAAATAAAGGACTTTTGGTTCAGAATCACTCTCGAACCATAAATTTACAATTCACACAATTTGGAGGCAAGCACAGTTCTAAGCCTTTGGTCTAAGTACACACCTAACGCACCCAAATGACCGGTCACACTATCATACACATAAGTAGTGCTCAACCCTAAGTTCTATGTTCTGACGCACAAGTCTAAAATCCCCCTAATGGGCTCATGTGGATAAGACTGTCTACGGTGCGGGACCTCGCGTGATAGAAGGTAGCGTAGATATCTTCACACACATAAGAAGTCACACAATAGGTATTCACACAACATACACACACACACACACACACACACACACACATGCAACCTATAATCTATCCCGTACGCAGTATATAACTCTCGAACATCCCATGTATTATCCATTTACCATTATTCTCATCCTATATTCCCGAGTATATTCCCACTAGTCGAAGGGTACTGACTACCCCTTATATTATTTCAAAGTTATAATATCTCTCTACTACTGGACTGGTCTTAGGTTCACTTAAGCGCTCCGTGACCCGTTCTAATTCCCGTGAAATCATTTAATATAAAAAAATGCCCAATAATTCCTTTCCTTAATTCTCCTCAATTGGAGAAAACACCAACCCTAACCTCTTAAAAATTTAAACAAATCAAGGTCGGGGTTAACAGGTCACCTGAATCGGTTCTAGTGTACAAGTGAACCGATTTGAGTGTACAGCCGAACTGTTTTAAGGGGTAGGTCGAATCGGTTCTAGGTACCTAACAGCCCATCTTCTTCACTGTTACGATTTTCCACCATTGTTAACCCTTTAAACCTTCATAATACAGTCATAAACTCCCAACCAAGTATACCAAATCATATGATAACATGTATAAATGATTTCTAACATAACAAATCATTAAATCATCAAGTGGAATCATTTAAACTTGATTGATCCCGCACTTCAATCCCAAAACCCTAAATTACTCTTTCTTCGTTCTAGAATATCAACAAACTCACATTTCTCCACATTCTCATGTTACTAAATTATCAAATTCTTACTACATACTTACATGGATTATGTATATCATGATTTCTACACAAGAACATGAATTTAATTCCCAATCTAAAGACATAATCATTTATTCATGAAATTTATTCAATCCTACACTAACATGAATAGTATATGCACCTAAATTTTGCAAGATAAACACTTACCTCGAGTTTGTAGGTCTGATTTTTGCAGAAAAGTGGTGGAGATTTCTTTCTCTCCTTTCGATCTAAACTCCGGTGGTGGTGGTGGTGGTGCAAAAGTGGTGTGGGGAGCCTTGGAATTCTTCACCTTCCTCCTCTAATGGCATCTCTCTGTTTTTCTAGCTGCTAACCCTAGCACCCTCAACATACGTGATAATATAACCTTAGGAATTTGGTTGGTCCCTTAACTCTAAAAAGCCAAAAGATCAATATAACCTTTCGGGGTGCCGATTTGGCCTAAAGATGCCCCGGAACCCAATCCAAACCCCCCAGTACACTTTTTTTTTACTATCTCGACCCTTCGGGACACACTGGCTTACTCTAAATGACCTTTGGATGACCCAATAAATAAATTACATTTTATCTCATAAATATAAGTCCGGACACGACTGACACGCGCGTCCCGACTAAATTACCGTAACTACCGTATTTCTCACTCACGACAATCATAATGCATTCTTACTAATTTATTACTCATTCATTAAGTAATACTCAATATAATTAATACACATAAATAAAAACCCTTGTCTCGCTAATTAATATTTATTTTAGTCTGGATTAATTTCATATTAATTTGCCCTTTTAATTTAATTAATCCCAATTTAAAAATCATTAAAATTAAGGGGTGCTACATAACATTGTAACAGTATGTACCTAGGCTAGTGATGAATGAGGTATTCTCTTGATCCTCTGGGTTCATCTTTATCTAGTTTACCCTGAATGAGCATCCATGGAGTCGAGGAGCTCATGTCCTACTGTAGCGTCGACTAATTGGTTAATTTTAGGTAGCGAATAATGATCTTTTGGGCAAGCTTTATTGAGGTCAGTGAAATTCACACACATGTTCTAGTTTTCATTGTTCTTTATAACCATGATGACAATTAAAATGCATTTTGGATATTTTACAAAGTTGATGAACTCTTCCCTCCATAATTTGTCCACCTCTTCCTGGATTGCCATGTTTTTCTCCTGGATGAACACATGGCATTTTTGTTTTACTGAATTTTGATTTTTCATTATGATGAGATCATGCAAATTAATTTCTTAATTTACGCTTGGCATATCTCATTGCTCTAAGAGAACACATTCCTTCTCCTTCTCAAGAACTTAGCTAATTCATTCTTGAAGGCAGGTCAAGTGGCGAATCGATCTGGGCTATCCTTTTCAGATGTTCGTCATCCAGTACCACCTTCTTTGTTTCATCTATTACTTGCCCTTTGAATAATTTATCTTTATCTCGAGGATCAAGTGTCTCGATCTAATAAGCGACAGTCAATTTTTTTTCTCTTACTGTTTTGCCAATGCATAGTAGCATTCTCAAGCTTCCACTTGGTTCCCTTTCACCACACCAACTACGCAATTGGTGGGGAATTTTAGATAATGGTGAACAGTGGATCGAACATCCTCAAACTTCTTCAATTGATCCTTCCAAAGATGATGTTATACATTGAATAAACGTTCTCATCCATCACCGTGAAATAAATCTTCTTGGTTTGACAAGTCATCCATTCTCTGATCATGACTCACAACTCTATTATGCCCATGGGTGAAACCTTCTCCCATGAAAATCTTATAAGAAGATTGTGATATGACTTTAACTTCCTATTTTTTAGCCTGAGGTTTTAGAAATAGTTGTAGAAGAGGACATCAGCTGAGCTGTCATTTTTAACCAATATACTCTCCACCTTATTCTCGTGTACCACCATGGTGAAGACCAGTGGGTAATAAAGAGAATAAAGAACACCTGACAAATCATCTTTGGAAAAATTGACAATAAGGAGATCTCTGTTTACCTTCATTCAACAGGATACAATGGGGCCAGTTAGGTCAAGTTGTCAGATGTGAGCTCAAGCCTTCGCCACAATCAGGTACGCCTCTCTTTCGGTTGGGCCATCTCCTCATATGGCATCCCTTCCTGCTATGAAGCTGCATTTAAAAGAGATCATATTGACCTCATGTATCAACTTTTTAGGTCTTTTGGCAAGTCAAGAACATACTCTGATTCATTATCTAAACCTTTTTTCTTCCCGATAACCTTCCTACAAGGCGACTTTGATCATCTTCTGGGTTTCTGCTCGTCCTTCCTTTCGGATTGGCTACCATTGTCAATGAACTTCATCAGTTTTATTCGCCTAATGAGGATCTCAATTTCATTCTTTAAGGTATATGCAGTTATTCGTGTCATGACCGTGATCTTTATGGAACTCATAGTACATGGTTTTATCTCTTCTGTTCAAATGAGATTTTAACTTTCCTGACCACTTTAGGTCATTAATTCCACGAATCTCCTCGAGGATGTGGTGTACCCTTACGATCAATGGGGCATACTCATCAAACCTCCTTAGTCTGTTAGCCTTTTTGTTCTCTCTGACTCTTTCTTGCTGATGTCAGCTTTGGAATGACTGGATTCCTTTATTTCCATAGCTTCTTCAACATTCATCTTCTTGCCATCTTTTGCCAACAGTTCAGACATAGTGTTTGGCGGTTACTTTAATAATTTCCAACTTCCCAGATTGCAATCCACTCATCGGTGATGCACTCATTGTCTTCTCTTCATAGTCAATAACTTCTAACTTTTCTATGTTGAACTTGGTATTTAATTCCCTGGTCGTCTCATTTATCCCCTAACGGATGTTTAGCAAATAGGAGACCTATTTTCCTAGTCTACTACCAAAATAAAAATTATTAAAGAAGAGATCGACAAGTTATCAGAAGTTATAGAACTAATCTCTTAGTAGTTCGTTGTGCCAGATTTGGGTTGATCTAGTAATTGTGCTGGAGAGAGCTCGTCAACACATCTCATCGAGGACGGAGTAAATATCTGATGTGGCCTTATACGGCTCTCTGTGTAATATAGGGTCTGACGTTCCATTATACTTGGGAATGATGAGCGATGGTTTGAACTTCGTGGGCGTCGAATAGCTCAGGATTGATGATGTGAATGGAGACCCTTGTATGGGAACCTCTCTACAGGGGGTTCTTTATCTTTATTATTTTTCCTAAGCTATCTTCTAACTGTTGGATCAACCCTCTCCAAGGTTGCTCATCCTTGTTAGCCTTAATTGTCATTCTTTTGCCTGCTCATCGTCGTCTCTCAACTAAGATCTCTTATTGGGAAGTCTCTCAACTTTAGATGACCCTCGAACACTTGATCTTGACCTGTGTGAAATCTCATCCCTTCTGGTTTCATCTCTATATTCTTTGAGCCCTCTACATTGGTGGGCTCTTTTCGCCCTTGGTCCAAAATTGTTAAACGAAGACCCTTTGCTCAGTCTCTCCAAAACTCTTACGCGCTCTAGAGAATAGGTTTAGTCATCGTCATATTCACCTCCTCAGATGGTTGATGTGGCTATTAGTCTGTACGACATGTCATCCCGTTCAAACCCATTACCGTTGGATGCGCTAGCCTCTCCGAGAAGGCTCCAATCTAATTGCCTGGGATTCTCCACTTCCCTCTTATGGTACATTTACCTCTTGTCTTTGTGTGGAAATGGAGTAGGAATTTCTTATCTTCGCTCGAGGATCTCACCCCCGCTAGGGTGGCTAGATATTCATCATGCCTTCTTCGTTCGGTCAGAATACTGTGCGTCAACTGCTTGATGCTTTCTTGTATATCCTCTTGGCCTCAGGATAAGCTTTGAAATATCCCCTATAAATTGTTCATGCCTATAGGCATAGGATGTGAAATTTCCTCCTTGGCCCTGCTACTTTGAGTATTTTCACCCATTCTCATGCTAACTATAGCTATGGAGAAAGGCAAGTTGTGGGCTAGACGAAAATAGGTGTTAATAACAAGTTGAATTAACGTACCAATGTAAAAATCATGATTTAGAATCCTGGAATAGTAGGAGAAAATATTAGTAGAAGGCAATAATAGGCTTGTCAATACTTTGCCACGTACGGCGCCAATCTGTTAACATCTGAAATCTGTGTATTATCTCTTTAAAAAATGGCAGCATAACAGAAGTAAAATCTCTCTCTCTCTCAATGGATCATGCTCCCTAGCTTGAGGATAATGAGTAACATTAATGCCTGGTATGTGTGGGCGATAGGTGGCCTGCCTTTACAGAATAAGCAGGTACACCTTTTTACATATATTTATGGAAAAGAGTGATCGGTCCCGTACCCCATCAATAATGGGGAAATAATAAACCTTAGATTCACATACTTATCTCTTCAGTGCTACTGACATCATCCCATTAATAGATATCCACCTATGCAAGGTGTCAGTGGCCTATGAGTTGGCAAAGCTAAGCGGACTACCTATCCTACTATGGCTAACTAGAATGCATTGGACGACGATAAGTGAACCTGAGCCGAGCTCATTATTTGATCATAAGAGGCATCATTTCGTTTCATAAATGGTCCTTCAAGCACACCATATTTATGTTATAATAATTGTTTTTCATAAAATCAAAAAGTTTTTAACAAAACGTTTAAAAAACTTGTAATTTAACTAGTTTTTATAAAATCAAAAATTGTATTCTATAAAAAATCATTTATAAATGGTCGATAAAAAATCATTTTCATATATATATATATATAGTTTGTTTATATTAAAAACCCAATAATTTATGTCGAAACAATTTATTTTAAGAGTTTATTTTTTATATAAAAAAAAAGTTTATAAAAAAATATTTTTAAAAACTATATCATATAGAAAACATTAAAAACCTAATTTTATATAAAAATAATTAAAATCCTCTAATTTATAAAAAAAATTACTTTGTTGGTAAAAAAAAGGTTAAAACCTATAATTGATCTAAAACCAATTTAGTTTGTTTCAATAAAAATGTTGCGAAAGCCTGTAATTTCTAAAAAAAAAAGTTAGTTAATTTATATAAAAAATTTCAAAAATGTGTAATTTATATCAGAAATAAAAAACTATTTTATATAAAAATAGTTAAATAACTGTAAGTTATAAAATTAAAAAAAACATTTAACTTTGTTTATAAAAAACATTAAAATTCGCAATTTATATTAAAACAGTTTAGTTTGTTAATTTAAAAGCGTTTAAAAATGCTAAAATTTCTTTAAAAAATCTAGTTTGTCTATATAAAAATGTTAAAAGCACTTGTAATTTATAAATTAAAAATAAAATTTTTTTTTATAAAAATATTTATTTCTAAAAATTGTATTGAATAAAAAATGAAAGTTTGATGTAAAGATAATGTTAAAACACTATAATTTATATTAAAATTAGTTTAGTTTATTTATATAAAAATATTTATAAAAAAACCTAATTTTATATAAAATAGAAAAAAGAAAAAAATGATTTATAAAAAAAATAAATTACTGGTATTTTTTTTTACATTTTATAAAAAAAACTTTTTAATTTTATAAAAAAATGTTAAAAATAGTTTATTAAAAAAGTTTTTGATTTTATTAAAAGCAGTTTATAAAACCTTTTTCAGTTCATATAACTTTTTTATTTTATAAAAAAAACTGTTAATCAATTTTTTTTATTAAAAACACTTGGAAATAATGTAGAATTTACTTTTAATGCACTAATATATACTTACACTTGTATGTATTAATATATCAAGGGGTAAAAGAGTCTTTCTAGTTGAAAACTGAGTCAACTGACGATCAAACCAGTCAACTAATGATTTTCGTCAATTTTGGACCCCGGCCAAGTATAATGTAAACAAATGGGCAAACTATAAATATTATAAACTACTGAACCCCGTAGAGTTAAAGATCCATAAAAAAAAATCTAACTTGACAAACTAGACATAAATATTTAAGTCTTTGAATAATAGAGCAAATTTCTAAGCTATTTTATAATTTTTTTTTTAGAAATTATGTGATTATGAATTCATAATGGTTATCTAAATTGCAAACTCTGCAAATATAAATCACTAAACATTAATCAATTATGGGGTCTAAAGTCATTCAAAATTCATAAATAAACTATACGATAATTACGTGATAATAACCATATTTTTAATTAAATAAATCTGAATTTTATTAAATATTTGATCCCATCCCTTTTAATTGTATTACTAATTTAATCCTTAAACATCATTAAATACATGATAATTAAAGCCTATGTGAATTAAACAATTAATACACGCTATATAGAATTTCTGCATGAATCTCATATATCTTATGAAAAGTACATGTCAATTTTCATATTTGTTAAATTTGGATCATGACAAAAACTTTAGAATTAATTAAATTTAATGACTTGATTAAAATAAAAGCAAGTATCCATAACCAATAATTCATTGTACGCACCTAATAAATTATTTAACTTAACATCATTGTATTAATCAACAAGACAGTAACATTCACTAAAAAATTTAATAATCATTCCATATCAAACTAATTAACTAAACAATAACATGTAATTAACTAAGAGATAACAAAAGGATAAAAAAGAAACAAACTTACTTGAAAGAAACATAAAGGTAAGTCAAAAGTAAAAGCTATAACAAGAATTTTCATTAGTAATTAAAAGAAGGAAAGGAAAGGAAAAGTACAAAAGAGAAAGTAAAGAATGTGGGTTATAGGTGGAATCGGGTAAAGAGGAAAAGAAAAAAAGACGTGGGAGTTCCCAGAAAAAATATACCATTCCCCTAATTTTCTACTGCTTTTTTTTTCTGCATGTGTCTGTCGTGGGATAGTTGGGCGAGTGGGCGTCCTTTCTTTATGGAAGGGGGTTTCCTAAAATTAAGGAACCAATTTTAATCCAATTCTATACTTAAATATGGATATTTTTAAATAAAATTCAACGATCGTTTTTGTCTTCATCTTTTGAATTTATATTTTGATCCCAATATGTCTTTTCGAGTGACTCCCCATTGAACCTTTGGCTTTAATATTTACCTTTGAACACCTATTTTGGTCGTATGACCTTCAATTCTATAAAAGCATAATTTTCTCATAGCTTAGGCTATCTTAGTTTTTGAGATATCCCTCTACCGTTTGATTCGAGCGGTCATGAAGAACCGAAATTCTATCATCTCCCAATTCGACTTGATCTCCACAATACAAAGGTGTAAAATAATTTAGGATTTTGAATTTAGTTACGTTTATAATTAAGAGCCCTTATGAGTTGTGGAAGGGAAAGAACCCCAACCTATCATATTTTCGTATCTTTAGGAGTAAATGTTATATCTTTCAAGATAGAGAGCCCTTAGGAAAGTTCAACTCCTGGAGCGACAAGGGGATATTTTTTGGACATTCATCGATGAGTGGGGACTATTAGTGTTTATAATCTGGCTATCTCTAAGGTTATGGAGTCAATAACGTCACGATTAGAGATGATGAGCCAGTGGCATTTATTGCTCCTAGAAAGTAGTGTGAAGATTGTCCACCCCCTGGTGATGATACTATACTTCCTTATGTTACCTCGGTGGACCCCTTTTCTATTTTGGGAGATACACCACCTTGGGTTCGAAAGAGTTATGACCCTTTTACTATGCTTAGTGATCCTATACTAGGTGTCAAGACTCGTGCTCAACTTGAAAATGTTGTTAGCTATCTGGCTACACATCCATAGTTGATCCCAAGAAGGTGAAAGAAGCACTCAAAGATGAGCATTGAATATCGTCCATATAAGAGGAGTTATTTCAGTTTAGAAAGAATGATGTCTGGGAGTTAGTCCCCTGACCTAGCGATACTAACGTGATAGGTAACAAATGGATTTTCATGAATAAGGTGGATGAAAATGGTACCATAGTTCACAATAAGTCTAGGTTGGTCACTCAAGGCTACACACGGATTGAGGGTGTAGAATTTGAGGAGACATTCAATCCTATTTCTAGGTTTGAGTTCGTTTTCTTACTACTCTCCATAGCACGTCATTTGTGCTTAAAGTTATATCAGATGGATGTCAAGAGTGTCTTTATGAATGTCATTCACAGGAGGAGGTTTATGTGGAACAACTGAAAGGAATTGAATACCCTAAACACCCAGGACACGTCTACTATCCTCGTATGGATTAAAGCAAGAAACCCATGCTTGGTATGAGAAGCTTACTTCCTATATCTTAGTGCGCGGCTTCAAGAAAGGGGGAGTATATAAGACTTTATTTTTAGAAGAGAGTGGAGTTATTTTAGTTGCCCAGGTCTATGTAGACAACATAGTCTTTGGATCCACGTGCTCTCTCCATGCTCACACTTTTCGAGAGGAAATAACGAGTGAGTTTGCGATCAGCATAGTAAGTGAGCTTACTTACTAGGTCCCCAGGTTCGTCAGCCTGGGGATGAGATATTCATATCTCCATCCAAATATGCAAGAGACCTTGTGAATAAATTCGGTCTAGACTCTGCTAAGAACGCTCACACCCCTATGGGTTCATTGACAAAGTTTAGCAAAGACGCTTTAGGCAACGACGTAGAGCATACTTTATATCGTAGCATGATAGGTTATATTTTTTATCTTATCGCTGGTCGACTCGATATTGCCTTTAATGTTAGAGTCTGTGCGTGATACCGGGCATCCCCGGAAGAGTCACACTTTCACTCTCTTAAACGTATTATCAAATACGTGCTAGGGACTCTATCATTTGGTATTTGGTATTCCTTTGATACCGATGATCATTTTTCTGCCTATCCGGATGTCGATTGGGTCGGGGATGTCAATGGATGTATGAGCATTTTGGGGTGGGTGTTTCTACTTTAGGAGTGCTCTTGTCTCGTGGACGAGCAAGAAGCAAAACTCCATCTCTTTATCCATGGCGGAGGCTGAGTATGTTTTCGTCGGGAGTTGTTGCACATAAGTCTTGTGGATGAAGCAAATGTTGGAGGATTACGGCATTTCATAGGATACGATGATTATTTCCTGTGATAATAGGAGTGCCATACACATTTGATGTAATCCAGTCCAGCATTAATGCACAAAGCACATTAGGATATGAGAGAACTTTATTCGAGACCAGTTGAGAAGAAGGTCATGTCATTAGATTTATGGGCACCGATCATCAATTAGATGACATTTTCACGAAACCTTTAGATGCACTTATATTTGAGGATCTTAGAAAGTCTTTAGGTATCTGCACCGTTGACTGAGATTGGATATGCTATCTAGTATAGGATAATTTTTATGCTTATTCATATAGATTCCGATTACTAGATTGTACTACCATTGTATTATCCTTGTATTTATCTTTTTCCATTTTGATATATTTTTCGAAAAATCCAAAAAGAATTTTTTTTCTTGAAATTTTTTGGGAAAATCCAAATAGATTTTCGGTTTCTTTTTGAAAAAGTGAAAAATACAAAAAGATTTTATTTTTGAAAAATCCAAAAAGAGTTTTGTATGTTTTTAACACTATATGTGGATATACATAAAAGATGTATGAGTCACCCTTTCATTCCATATCCATGTGTCTATTTGTAGTGTTTCATTTATGTGCTTTATAATGTGTGCAATCATTAAGATGTGATTTTAAGACAACTTGCTATATGTTTGACTCTTTTTCACATTTCATGCCCACAAACACGGACTAAGTGAGTATTGGCCCACCTTTTACGTGTCGATTATAGTGTTTTCATCTTAATCCTGATTTTAAAATGAACCAAATGGGAAAAATGAGAAAATAAAAGTAGCGCATGTAAGAACCATTGCCCGGATTGAAATAATATAGAAAATCATTAATCCGGTAAATTTGGTATATTTTATGAAATGGAATCGGGATGCGAAAGATGTGTTGACTTTGCATGAAAAGCCACCATTTGCTAAGAAAATAGCCTAAAAGATTCAAGGCACATAAAAATAGAAGTGCCAAGCCAATTTTTAAGAACATTGATGCTTCACTACATATGAGCATTAATTTCTTCAAAATGGATTGACTGAAAAAATTAAATATAAGAGTTTTGAGGGAGTTAAGTCTAAGATCAATGGGTTTGCACATCCTTAAAAATCTCATAAAAGCATTAAGTAGTTGTAGGCATTATTGCTGTGAAAATCACTTATGATCTTGATTAGTTGATTACAGAGTTTACCATTTTTTTACACCTAAGGTAGACTTTGAGGTCTTGCGTTAGTGGTGTCTCATTCCTTCTTGTCCATATGTTATGTTTATCTGCGTTAATTAACCTATAGAATGTGTTCACACCCCTACATTCCATTTCCATGATTCGGTTATTTTTGTGTTTCTCCATGGTGTGTTGTATTTGTACAAAAAATTACTTAGTTTGTGGAGCCTTTGAGATTATCATTGCATGATTATTCATTCATATTTTATTGTGATGATATCTTTATATTATAGGTGATGTTCCCTATTTTTCATGATTAGTTTCTACTCCTTATCTATTTCGAATAAAATAAAAGGGGGATAACAAATTACAAGAGAGTTTGATGTGTGTGGGGAATTTTATCTTTATGCATTTTATTTGATATGTCAAACTCGATGCATCATGGGGCATTAGAAAAAAGTCCCAAAACAAGGACAAAGAAGAGGTGGAGATTTAAATCTTTATTTTTTAAGATATCTTTATCTTGTATTTATCCATTTTAGGGTTTAGGAGGGTATTAGGATATTGTATTTTTCTTAGGGGACATTCATTTTATTTGCGATTTCGATTTTATGTTTGTACCGAAATAGCCCAAAAGGGGCAGATTTGTAAGAGCATAATTTGCTCATATCTTGGGTTAGCATAGTTTTTAGCATATCCCTCTACCGTTTAATTCGTGCCATCACGAAGAACTGAATTTCCATCATCTCCAAATTCAAGTTAATCTCCACAATACAAAGGTATAAAATAAATTAGGATTTTGAATTTATTTACGTTTATAATTTGGAGTTGTTTCATTTAAAATCAAGGCATAATTTTTGGATTTAAATTTTTTTCAAAGATCGCGCATCTCGTTCAAATGAGGTGGGAATCTCGTTATAATGAGATCATATTTTCGTCTGAAGTCTCGTTTGAAGTTTACTTTGATCGAACATTGAAAGGGGGCGTATTGTTTTGCGTCGTTCGAAGCTTGTTTGAAGCTTGTCTAAATGAGATTAGCTATTTCATTTTAAAGACCTTGTTGTCATTCTAACGAGATGCTTTTCTCACTCATAAGAGTATAGTTTTTGTTCGAACGAATGCTGTCGCTTTGAATTTTGTGCCAACTTATAAATACCTATTTCATATATATTTTAAAAGAGACTTTTGCAAAAATAATTTATGCAAACCTGGTGCAAAAGTTCCCACTTTCTTTAGGCCAAAAATACATTTTGATTCACAAATCATCACTCCCAACTATATATGTACATCCATTTAAGACCCTCGATAGTTCTATATCTAAGTTACTCTTGTGAAGAGATTATCTTCACTATCGACTATTGTGGTTCTTGAGGGGATCACTATTGAAGGACAACAAAGGTTGATCGGTGGATACCGAGGGTGGACCGCTAACTAATGACGAGTCAGGAGAGAGTCGTATTCTATAGAGGTTTCATAAGTTTTGTCTTGTAGAACTCTTTAGTGCTGATTGCAAAAGGTTTTACCCGAAAGGTTTTTTTTCTCATATTGCCTTGTCTCTTTGTATGCTTTATTTTATATACTTTACCACCTAGACTCTTTTTTTAGGGTAATAAGATAAAATTTGGACTTGTGTGTGTTGGACATTTAATTATAGAAATTATCCATTAAGATCGCAAGCACACTTTCAAATTCATTAAAAATATAAAAATAACACTATAAGCAAGATTTTAGCCAATAAAATATATGAAATCACCATTTCACCCTTAAACTTTAATAATTGTATTTGAGTCCCTACTTTTTATATATGTATCATTTGAGCTCCTTTTGAGTCCCAATTTTTACCAAATTTTAGGGGCATTCATAAATTAAATTTTGAGTCAATAGATCATAAAATTTAGTGTAAAAACTTATTAAAATTTACTCTTTCACCCTTAATTTTATGATATTTATCATTTGGCCCACCATTTTTATTCGGATTTGCATTGAACTTTTTGGATACTTTTAAATTGATAAAGTAAACTTGTTTAACACAATTTTCGACAAAAAACATTAAAGTGATATTTTTTACCCTTAAGTGTTCACATTTTATCCTATTTTTTTCATTTTAATTATATCCTAATATTGTCTAAAAAGCATTAATTAATTTAAAAAAATTATATTTCTATACAAGTCTCATTTCTTGCACAAACGTTCATAAATTAGGGACTCATGAGTGTAAATGTGTAATATTAGACCGTAAGAGAGTATAATAATTCATAAAATATGGGTATAATCAGTAATCCATCTTGAAATGGTTATGTGTCCCACACACAAAACACCCTTGACCAAGTTGTGTTGGGCCTTTCCCCTTACTCTGCTAGGAACTAATGCCAAATGTCGTTTTTAACTTGGCAAAGAATACCCTGGAACCACCATCCCAATGTTACTTGCCTCTGATGTTGCTTTGTTGGTTACCCGACATCCTTTTCTTCTCCTTGATCAACCTTTCATCTTCATAATCCAACTACAACCTCATGACGTGAACATCTTGGACAACGATAAGCCTTCAGAGGGAAGGGTCACGACCCTTTAAGAAATGCAGGTATTTTCCTTTTCATCACCTACCACATGTCGGTTGTAATCAGACAAGGTTTCAAACTTGATCTTATACCCTACCACGAACATCCTTCCTTGGGAAAATTTATGGAACTCATCCTTCTTCCCATTACGGTAAGTATAAAAAGTAGCAGTCCAGAAATGCCGCGAATTTTTTTCTCAAATGACTACCCTATTCAGATTGGTCTAATGGGCCATCTACCAATTTTAATCCTGGTCTATAAATTGAAATGTGTCCATTCGAACCCTGTAAGTAGGAGATACCTCAAAGACCTTAAAATGCACACAACGTGTTGCTACCACTCATCAACTCCTTCGAGCCTTGTAGTACGGTTGAACATAAGAGGGTTGGGTTTCTTAAACTCATTGAGAAGATTGGCAACACTGTTTATTTCTGTTGAGCTACCATTGTCATCTTGGTGATGCTGAGAGAGTAAGTTAGATAACTGTCGTACTGCCTGCGTCATTTGATGCAATCATCAGTGCATCCTCCACCTCTACGAGTCGATATTCTAACATAAATATAATGATAGTTAATCTAGTTAAAATGCGTAAATAACTACTATTTAACAAAGGCAAAACGTAAGCACACTCTTCGACACTCATGTAACCTATGCTCTGATACCAAGTTATGATGCCTCGATCAGAGTTTGGGCCCACCCGAAGGTCTACCCGCACTTATGCCTAGGCGTCAAGAGAAAAACCTTTAACTTTGATTTCATTCAAGAAAATCGCCTTTAAAGTATACACTTGACTTATTCATTTGTGTTGCAAAACATATATTCAATTTTATTTATAAAATGGTGACCACTTATTAAGTTCGTGAGTTTGTTAAAAAGCTGATGATAAAAGAGTTTTGCAGTTTCGTTGAATAAATAGTAGTTTAGAGTAAATTATCATTTCTCTATATTATTATAATAAAAAAGAAGTACATGTATTAAAGTTCAAATAACAGAAACCAATGTTTGAATTTAAATTAAAGAGTTAATCAAATATAAACAGAGCTCCATTACCATGGGTAACTCTCCTTTCCTTTCCCGGTATCCCTATTGTTGCCTATACCTCAAGTACTTGGCGGTTAGTAAATAGCAAGGTATGAGCATACACCCAGTAAGAGAAATACTAGCAGTGTATATATCATGAAAAAAGATATTCATATACAAACAATGTATTTAGCAATTATGATACCATCCTTCATTTGATTAAGTGTTCTCATTAATGTTATATCGTAGCAGTGCAATTGACACTATGACAATGCAACCCTGGCGATGATCCCACTTTTTCTTAATCTTTATTTTAATACTACTTGTATCCCGTTAATTGAACCACTAACGTACTTTTACATTTTTCAAGTTGTCACATCAACCTACCTTTACATTAATGAGTACAATGCTCAAATTCATATTTTCACTTTCTTAATCATGGTGCCAATCTCATTTGCATTTACGGCCTTGCATCGACTGCCACAATGATGCAATATACTCCAGATCAATGATTTCAGGTCTAAGTATTAAGTCGCAACCCAGGGCTTCGGGCCCTCCTTAAATTTCTCAGTTTCCTTCGAGTGTATTTTTCTTATTACATCTTTGTAACCCTTTTTACTTTCTTTCCTATCCGCTTTTAAGACTTTTTCCTTTATTTCATTTACCGGCCGATGAAGCCTAATACCCTGGAAAGGACTAGTCCCAACATACTTTATTTCCTAGTTTCACACTTTATCAAAAGTTCATTTTCATTTTACCTCAAACTCGGTATTTCACCATTTGAGAAAATTTTAATTACCATTTCTTATGAAACTTAATATTTTGAGTTCAAATGCCCATTTCATACATTTTTATGTACTTTTTCACCATTCATGTACATTTATAAAACTTGCATTTTATTCATTTTGCCAAAATTCTCCATTTCCCCGTTACTTTACAAAATATGAGTTTTTATCATATTCTTTAAAGTCTAACTCTTTAACTAGATTCCGCCTTGTTTAGTGAATTTATTCTTAGGTCCAGCTTTCACATTAACTAAAATATTACTTTTGTCGATTCAAGATTTTTTATTCAACTTGTTTAACTTACACTTTCTGCCTTTTTTCCTATCATTTTATGTGTTCATATTACACCATTCATGATTTTACACCCAAAAACTTTACTAGTTTCTGTTTTAGCCCCTTATTTCATATTCTTTAAGGACTTTCTTGACATAAATCGTATCATTTAACGTGATTAACATTCTGAATTTCTCAAGTTTATCATTTCATTTTCAAAAGTTTATTTTTATACACTTTCAACATATTCAACCCACTTATCCCGACTACATGATTTTATGTTCATGAAAGTGGGGGTTTATACTAATAAAACTCATATATGCATCCTAATATTTCTTTAAAAAGTTCAATATAACATTTTAATGAAATAAATAATTTTAAAATGATTTTTATAAGAAATAGTTAGCTTAAAAATTCTGAATTTTATCATTCTTTCAAGCTTTAACTTTTATCCAGTTTTTATCACATACTCTTTAATATATATTCATATTTAGTGATAGTAAGCATAAATAAGCATGTAAATCATATATACATTTACATATATCTAGCATGATTTGATTCAAAATTGAAAATAGTGTAGAATTTCTAACTCTTAAGAAGATAACAAACTTTGAAAAAGATGTTGAATAAGCTCCCAATAAGGTCCAAACGTTTTGAAAATGTATTCTTCCAAAAACCACTTCTGCACCCATGAACGTTCTGCTACAACACTTGAAAACACTTGAAAATGGAAAATGGGTATGTTTTAGTTTATATGAAATATATAGAGGATAATAAAGCTTATAACTGCATAAAAATGGTGGAGAGAATAGCGAATTCGGATTGGTCTTAATGCAGAAGTTTTCTCTGCATAAATGGAGGAGATGGGGTGGGTAGTCCCTTTGTATTTCCTCATAAAGACCCTAAACCCACCCTCAATGTTCCCTGCCCTTTAAAAGAGTCCCCCCCCCCCCCCACCCCCACATTCCTAGGGTAGTCAAAGTCTGAGGGAAATGTGATCCAACAATTCATGACCTCGCCACAATATCACCATATGCTAATACAATCTCGACATGCTACAATGCATCTAGTACTGTGGTGTCAGGTCGATCGGATTAATCTAGATCCATTTTAGATTGATTCAAAATTTAAAGTAATAAAAAAAATTAATTTCGTTATTTATTGTTATCTTGTAACCTTAATTACAATTAAATAAACGTATTTAAATTAATCTAATACATTCCTTTATTAATCCAAAGGCTATATAAATAACGAATTATATGTGTTCGAAAATAGCGTGACATTATTGTTTTACAAAACACGGTGTTACATGAAAACTAACTTGTTAAACTTCGTTCGACATAAAGTTTAACATGAAATATCATCTTTTAACATGATTTAGAACAAGAAATAGTTCACTTATTATTAAAACTCCATTTTTCTTCTATTATCATCACATTTTTATTAAACATTCTTGGATTCAAACTTGAAAATAGAAGTGTAGAACCCCTACATCAAGAGGTGATAACCCCTTTGAACATGTGGTTGAAGATGAACCAAATGACTCATAATTGTGCTCCAAGCATTTTGAAATTCTAAGCTCCAAAAACACTCTTTCAACAACCCTTATTATTGCAGTAAATACACCCTTTAAACCTCTCTAGAACTTATGATGGTGCTAGGGTCAAAGTGTGGTATATTAAGTTTGGATTATGGATGTAAAATGTGAGGGATTGACTCGAGTAAACATGGAGGAGAAGGAGGGATACTAGGATAGTTTTGGTGATAATCTTGCTTCTGTAGAAATAAGAGAAGTGTAGATTATCATTTCCCACTTTTCCCTATTATGGCCTCTAAAATCCATTTCAGTGTGACAACCCGCCTACTAAAATAATAGGTGGCCAGCCCAATACTCTAATAATCACAGGAATCATAGATGGTCCATTCTCAGCATCACTGTCGATTAAAATAATAGTACGAGATAACCACCAATCATTTTAGAAAACGGACTGTCAAGTTTAAAATTTTGCAAGTAAAAGAAATCACTTAGACAATCCAATTTGCAAAAACGGTGGATACCAAAAATCAACGAGTAACTAAAGACAATATATATAAATCAATAACCGAATAAGTTGTCGGTTAACAGACCAATAAAAAGAGTTACACTGAGTATTATAATTTAAATATCACATTATAATAAATGATTACAAAGCTTGGGCAACACGCCCAAATAAATAAACTGAACATAACTAGAGTACAATGGATAGAAACGTCTAATACAAATATCCTACAACATCCGCAATATGCTATAGCTCCATGACAACCGGAATGGAAAGTCAATATGGGTGTCCTTGCGGTAGAGCACATATACGGACAAAGATATGCATGCCAAACAGAGAAATATAGACGGGTCAGGGCCCGGGTTGATATGATTACTATGTGACTAAAATGCATGACAGTTAAGTGCGTAATTCTCTCGCAATTAACATAATATTTCTCACCTCTCAATTCTAAAAGCACAACCTAGCGCAATATCAATGAAAATGCTCAATGATCATATATGAAAATGGGAGAACTCAACTACAATTACCCAAGGAGGCATCAAATAAATATTCATAACTCTACATGCACAGTTCCTATTTCTTTCTTTAGGAATATATATAAATGGTAATGCATTTTATCAAATGTTTACCAAATCAATATCATTTCAAAACTTTCTTTACCAATTTTATTTCCTTTCTTCCATCCAGGAAAAATATATATATTTTTAAAGCAAGTTTTATTAACATAAAAATGCTTTACCTTTTCATTTCACATCTTCCCATTTTCCTTCTTCCATCCGAAAAATGTATTTAACGTCTCATTTCCCTTCTTCCATCCAGGAAATGTATTTAACCTTCCATTTCCTTTCTTCCATCCAAGAAATGTAATTTAAAGCCATTTCATTAACATAAAATGCTTTAATAACAATAATGTACCACATTATTATCAATAGTTATATAATATATAATATAACGCATCTAAGACCGCCCGTCCGGGTTTCCCCACTGTGCGCTCCCCTAAATGGCTATCATCTTCCATGGCCTATCACCAAGACAACCTGGGATCCTACCAAAATGTCGGGAAGCGGCCATATTCCTGCGGGAGAGTCATAACCACGCCCAGAATTACCTCACCATCGCAGAAACATACAATAAATGCTCATATGGGTCCTAGGGATATATCCACCCTGCATTCATTAGCCAGGGGGCTTCACCACACGCGCGAACTTCCTTTATGATAGCGATTTAGAGAGGTGTGTAATCATGGATTAACATTTATAAAAATTATTTTTCCATTTTGAAATCATTCACTTTTAGATTCTCAAAACCATTCATTTTCAATGATGAAATACCGATTTTAGAATATGCATTTCTTGTTCTTAAAGTCATATTTTATTAATGACCTAAGACCCGAAGTGCCAACATCCTCACACTAGTCTCCAAGAGTCCAAAATAATATTTCAAATCATCAAAGTGATTCTCCCTCAATAATTGTCTTCCAAAAGACCCAAACCTTATTATTTTATCTCCTATTAGTTTCAGGTTAGCTTCCTATATCCTACGGAACCTTAACCTCTCAAAACTAACTTTAGGATAAACCCAAATAACGCCATGCTAGCCTAGGACAATGGTCCACCCAAAACAACCGTCTAGGACACTATATTACTTCCCAAAGGAAGGCCCCTAAGCTTAGACCCTAAAAGAAAAGGGCTGAAAACTAAGCTGGAAAAACATCCTAAAAATGCAGGCATTCCGAATCAATTCGCCATGGCTGAATCGATCCAGTCTTGAAAATGAATCGATTTGGATGGGCCGAATTGATTTGGTCAAGAAGACCCTGGCATTCTGTAGAACTCCGAATCGATTCGCGTGGTACGAATCGATTCGGTCAAACCAGACCTGAAACTTTCCCCCTTGCCGAATCGATTCGCTAGGGGCGAATCGATTCGGCCCTACAGAATTTGCCCAATTTGGGTTACGGGTTTAAGAACCCTAAAATCCCAAAAACCCAAATCTCTCAATTTCCTTCAACAACAACAACAAATAACTCTCCCAAATCACTTCAACACAACTAATAACTAACATATATTCCTCAATCAAATTTAAATCAAGATCAAAGGGTTAAACACCAAAAATTCCCAAAACTCATAAATGGTTTTAATCTCCAAAAACTAACTATACATGAAAATTATCACATTAAATCAATATCTAGCAAGTAAGAAACTTGCCTCGATTTTGTAGTCTCGGATTCTCTTCCGGTAGCAACGGATTCCAGCTTAAATCTTCCATTTTTCTCTCTTTTCTCTCATTTCTCCCAAGCTCTCTCTCTCTCTCTCTCTCTCTCTCTCTCTTGGTTTATAACACAAATGAGAAATAAAAAGGGATGGGGAGACTTAAACGGGTCATAAAACATAAATTCCCCTCTTTTAATTGTTAATACCCCATTAAAATGACTCGTAACTACATAATGAGTCATAACGCGTAAAAAGTGCCTCAAACTCAAAAATACAACTTGGCACTTATTTTGACTATCTCGACTATTCTAAAAACAACCGCACCCCCTATTTTGGCATTCGGAGTAACGTGAATCATTTTTATGTTCCAACTTTATTTTATTTCATTAATTAGGCTCTAATTTAAATATGAGTCATAACCGTCGTTTTACATATAACGACGTAATAAAACACAATATAATGTTATTTACCTTCTCATGACGGTAAATAAACAAAACATAGTAAATATTATCCCTTAATATCACGGGAAATAATATTTACTCCAACTTCCCCTATTTTATAAAATTAGCCCATCAAGCAAAATAATATAAAATAGTCGCTCAAAAGCCTGGGTTGTTATATTCAGATGGGCCATGCCATATAGGGATGGCCCCCCCTGCCAAAAGGGGCTAAAGAAAGATCTAATGTTGACTAAAGAACCATCAAATCATTAGCATAATAAAAGGGACCACGGGATGGCCAACAACTCAGAAATAGGCTCGACTGTCTAATATCAGGTGATTCAGATCGATCTGGAATCTATTTCGGATCGATACAAAAATCCAAACTTTAAAAAAATATTTTTTTCCCTAATTCCACCTTTGTTCCATATTTATGAATACCCTTAAAAATATATAAATCCATTAATGGTGTGTGCCACGGCATCACATCAAACGTATACCGAAATTATTTGTCCAAAATAATTTCTCATCCCAATAAAAAAATTTTGACGAAGGTATAAACCTTATAGGAACAATCTTGAAATTTGTTTACGAACGTTACCATATGATATTAATGCAATACGAGTGGTTCAAACATCTTTATTTCATTGTTCGAGATAAAATATCATTTTCTTGTCATTTGATATCCTTTTTACGCGTACGCCTAAAGTACGCATCTAGTTAGGTAAGAATACAACATAAAATTATATTTCCATGATATTTAGATTCCCTATAGAACTTATACGTCTTTGCATGCAACTTTCTTACGTGAACCATCCGCTTGATAGTAATTACACTAATGCAACCCTTGTAGCGCGACGCAGGCGGTTGTTTCCTTAAAAAATTTACGCGACTCAAATAATTAATCATTTCTTTATTTCATAAAAACACGGGTGTTACAACCTTCCCTCTTTAAGAAATTTTGTCCTCGAAATTAAAACACTATCTCACCCTCTTGAAATAATCCTGAATGGATTACATACGAATTCGACTCAAGTTCCCAAGTCGTTCCTCGTATCTCGTGTTCACCCTATATGCCTTAAACAACGGGGTTGCCTTTGTCATTAAACCTATTGGCTATAGCCTACAATTGACATAAGTCTCATCACAAAACAACATCATGATGAATATCGTAATATTTCTCATTAACTGTGTGTGACAGATTTGACACACATTTTTGTCTTCAAAGTATGGAGCACATTATGGGACTAAAAATATCGAGGAGACAGCGCTAGATGCTTAAGATACCGGACTAACTTTTCATGAATACTGAAGGTCTTATACGTTTCGATCCAAGTTTTATCCTCTTTAATAAACTTTCTAACCTAGGACTAAACTGGACATTAATTAACACGTGATCATTTAAATCCTCGATTGCTTCACAAAACCTCATTAGGTATTTTTTGACACTAAGTCATCCGATTTAATTTATTTCACCCAAGCTTCAACTTACATGCGGTTACCCGCATGTTCAACAATACCTCTAGTTCCTCCAAAATATGGAACTTCTTCTTTCCTAGATCTTATAATCAAATGGTTGATTTATAAGTATTTTCATGAAATCCTACCTGTCATAATACTTATCCTTTCGGGTCATAACAAAAACCCTTATCAATCGTATGCCCATAAATGAAATCAATTCGTATGACCACAAGACACATTTTTATTTTATCGTCTATAATTTAATTGTGTTATCGGCAAACAACTCTTTTCTAACTTCCTCTTAGGAATCACAAACCTGCACATTGACCCAAAATATTCTTGTCATATCCAATTTCTCAAAATCCCTTTGCTTAAAGTAACTACAACGATATATATCATAGACAACCGATAAACTCTTATCATCAAAGAGTTATTCAATTAAATATACTAATTCATACCAGTTTTTAATTCCTTGACCCGAATTTGGGCCTACCTGAAGGGCCATCCCATGCCCGTGTCGAGGTATTAGCCAAAAAGTCCTTTACTTTACTTAACAAAGAAAATTACCTTATAACTGCATCCTATTTAATGATTTATGACATAAAATACATTTAAATTTAAATTGTAGAGGGTGAATGTTTATTAAACAAATAAAGCTAATTTGAAAACTTTGTCATGGGAAGAGTTTGATGAATTTTCTTTAATGAATAACACTTAAAGTAAAATCCATTCCATCCTGTATGATTGCAAAACAAGTCCAAATTCATTTAAACATAAGTCTAATTAATAAATTTGAAACCTATTTAAATTACAATTTGAAAATAAAAGATGCACATAGCCCAATTGATGTAAAAATCCTTGTTTTCTTCTACCAGTATCCTTGTCGTTATCTTTCACTGTTGTATGTGGTGGAGTTTGGCAAATAACAGGGTATGAGCATACGCCCATTATGGGAAATACTGGTAGAATACACTATGTACAGGGAAATATTTACACATATAAAATGTAATTTAGCAATTCTAAGAATTACATTTCCTTAATTAAGTATTCTGATGCAATGTATGACTTACTCATGCAACATGGGTGATAATCCCACTCACACTTAACCTTTCTTATATCATTGACTATTATCCTTGTCCCATTAACTAGGTCTTTAACTTATTTTACATTTTTCCACATTGTTACATCAACTCATCTTTACATTAATGAGTGTCGTGATCAAAGTCATCTTTTCACTTTCTATATCGGAGTTATCAAATCCCATTTGTGTTGACGAACTTTCACGGACTACCACAAATGTTGCACTATGTTCTAGATAGTGGTTTTGGCTAAGCCTATACCGCATCCTAGGGCTCCGGGCTCTTCTTAAATTTTGCGGTTTCTCCGAGTGTCTTTTACTTGTTATATCATTGTAACCCATTTATAATTTTGCCATTTCCTTTTCCTTGTTTCTTATTTTCCTTTTTATTGTTTATTATTTCTATTGGTCTATGAGGCCAAATGCCCGGGATGAGGTTAGTCCCGATAACACTTTACCTTCCAAGTTACACACTTCAACAAAGTCCGTTTTCATTCAACTTCAGAACTTCGCATTTCACCCTTTGAAAACACACTTTATTTATCAACTTTGTGAAACTTAAGTCTTTCAATGCCAAACACAATTGTTATGTGTTTATTACATCCTTTTTCACTATTCAAGAACACTAGTCACTTTTTAGTTTTCTAAACTTTTCCAAAGTTGATATCTTTTACCTTTACTTTTCAAAACATTAAATTTCATATTCTTCCTCAAAAATCAACTTTCCAAAATATGAGTTTTCACCTTTTTCTTTAAAAATCAACTTTCCAAAACAATATTTATTTTTGCAAACGTTACTACATAGTCTATACATTTCATAAAATTGTATTTTTGGCCTAAAAATTATACTTTTAACTATTTCAATGTTTGTCTTATAAAGTTGTCAACTTTAAATTTCACCTTGCTTTCCCTTTTATTTTGGGCCTGAACTTTACTATATTACACATTTTAACACTTTTACCATTTTCATACTTAGCACCATATTTATTACATTTTCTTCAAGTTTCTAATACTTTATTCACCTAAATTCATAGCATTTTATGTGAATAGTATTTTAAAATTTATCAAGTTACATTTTCATATTCAAGTCCCATTTTTTATCCATATTTAACATGTTCTATACTTATACTTTGATGGTTCTTCACATTTTAACCCCGAAATGCCGGATTTCATACCCATGAAATGAAAGTATTCAACCAAGCATGTTCAAACTTCGTTCAACATATAGTTTAACATGAAATACCATCTTTTAACATGATTAATAACGAGAAATAGTTCACTTATTTTTTGAAATTTCACTCAAAACTTCAGTTTGCTTCCATTATCATCACATTTTTCTCAAGAAAATATCACATATGATGATATTAATACATATAAGTACAATGTTAAACATTCTTATATATAAACATGGTTGGATTCGAACTTGAAAATGAAAGTGTAGAACCCCTACCTCATTAAGGTGATAACCCCTTTGAAGACGTGACTGAAGATGAGCCAAATGACTCCTATTTCAGCTCCAAGCATTATGAAATTATAAGGTTTAAACAATCTCTTTGAATAACCCTTCTTCTTGCACCAAATACACACTACACCATATACTAAAGATGGTTGCGGGATTCGACCGTGACCGGGGCCATGGGTTACGTACATCGGTTGTGACCATTTTGCCCGTGACCAAAACTAGTGGTCACAGACATAATTCCTGACCACAAATGAGGGTCACGGTCTATCCCATGACATAATATTGGCCTTATGATCAGGGACTTAGTTCGTGACACCGTGTTCATAGCCCAAACTCATGACTAAAGTGGGATAATATTAGCTCTATTATCACATACTTAATCTATGACCCCATGGTCACGACCCAAGTCTGTGACAATCAGTGGTATAATATTCAAATTGGGTCACGTCCCTAATTCGTGCCCCTCAAATTTTTTTAGAAAAAATTAATAAATGTTGATGGTCTTAGACGAACAAATAAATTGTCCAAGTGATATAAAAATTATAATAGTATTTAAAAAGGGCCATTCTCCGCTATCAGCGTGCACAGGCTCTTCTACCCAAACGATATAGATCTTATCAACCAATATCTGAGCCTCACCAATCTGCAAAGGGTGATTATAAATAATAGTTCCGACATTCAATGAAATGGGTGTCCACATGCCAATAATCTTAGTATTGACCAACTTACTTATATATTACTTCTCTCTCCGTAGTCATCATGAGTGGATGAATATGGTACAAGAACTGTGGTAGGAGGAGGCATTTGTCGACCAACTATAGTTAATGAGAGTTTATCCCCGACTAACCATACTTGGTAAATTTTTTGTTTTTTTCATAAAATGTGTCCGACCAACCAAGGTTGATAAATTCTCCTCGTCGACCAACTATAGTTAGTGGGTTTTTATCCCCGACCAACCATACTTGGTTCAGTTTGGAATATTTTGCTCTTCGAGGACCTTTTTATAACAGTCTTACCTCCCGACCAACATAAGTTGGCTTTTGAGAGTATTTTTTATTTTCAAACCAACTGGCATTGGTATTTTTAAGAATGTTGTTCTTGCCCTTTTGCTTGAACTATCATATCCACTAAATCTTTTACCAACCGAAGTTGATCACATTAGTGTTATCATGTCCACTAGTTATCTTATCAACCGTAGTTGATCACGCTAGTGTTCGCCTCCTAACCAAAGGAGTATATTTTGTTCTCGCTATCTTACCAACCGAGGTTGATCACGCTCGAACTATCATGTCCACTAGTTATCTTATCAACCGTAGTTGATCACGCTAGTGTACGCCTCCTAACCAAAGGAGTATATTTTGTTCTCGCTATCTTACCAACCGAAGTTGATCATGCTCGAACTATCATGTCCACTAGTTATCTTATCAACCGTAGTTGATCACGCTAGTGTACGCCTCCTAACCAAAGGAGTATATTTTGTTCTCGCTATCTTACCAACCGAAGTTGATCACGCTCGAACTATCATGTCCACTAGTTATCTTATCAACCGTAGTTGATCACGCTAGTGTACGCCTCCTAACCAAAGGAGTATATTTTGTTCTCGCTATCTTACCAATCGAAGTTGATCACGCTCGAACTATCATGTCCACTAGTTATCTTATCAACCGTAGTTGATCACGCTAGTGTACGCCTCCTAACCAAAGGAGTATATTTTGTTCTCGCTATCTTACCAACCGAAGTTGATCACGCTCGAACTATCATGTCCACTAGTTATCTTATCAACCATAGTTGATCACGCTAGTGTACGCCTCCTAACCAAAGGAGTATATTTTGTTCTCGCTATCTTACCAACCGAAGTTGATCACGCTCGAACTATCATGTCCACTAGTTATCTTATCAACCGTAGTTGATCACGCTAGTGTACGCCTCCTAACCAAAGGAGTATATTTTGTTCTCGCTATCTTACCAACCGAAGTTGATCACGCTCGAACATCTTTATTGCTGAATAGCGTAGTTGTAGTTGTAGTGTAGTATTTCACACTAGTATTCCCCGAAAAACTTTCAATAAAAGAATATGGTGAAACATGATCGTTTTATTCATATCAATGGAATTGCATTACATTTTACATCACTGATAATACTTGCGTAGGTGTTCTGCATTCCATGCATTCTTTAATTCCTCTCCTTCTAGAGTTGCTATGCGGTAAGTTTCTGGTCGAACAACTTCTACAACTTGGTAAGTTCCATGCCAGTTTGCTTCCAATTTGTTGGGCTTCTGAATAACCCTCTTCAGCACGTAATCTCCTTCTTTTAAATCGCATTTCTTCACCCTTTTGTTATAGAATAGAGCGGTCCGTTGCTGGTAAGCAGCATTCCTAATGGCTGCATCTTCTCTGACCTCCTCGAGCATATCTAAATCCAATCTTCTCATTAAATCGCTGATTGGGGAATTGAAATTCAGCACTCTGTGTGTTGGAAGACCCAACTCGGCAGGTATCACGTCTTCACTTCCAAACGCGAGCATGCATGATGATTCTCCAGTTGCTGCTCGGGGAGTTATTCGGTATGCCCACAATACTGATTGTAGCTCATTAATCCAATTAGCCTTAGCTTCACTTAGCCTCTTCTTCAAACCATTTAATAACGTTCTGTTCGTCACTTCAGTCTGTCCATTTCTTTGAGGATGTCCTGGCGCTGAATGAACCTTCAAAATGTTTGACTGATGACAATAGGCTGCAAACTCCTCGTTATCAAATTGCGTTCCATGGTCTGTAATGAAGGCATGAGGGAGACCATATCGGCAGATGATGTTCTTCCAAACGAACTGATACACCTTCTCATATGTTATATCAATAAGTGGCTCAGCTTCCACCCACTTAGTAAAATAATCCACTGCAACGATGAGGTACTTGAACCTTCCTCGGGTCGTCGGCAATGGTCCAACCAAATCAATTCCCCACATGGCATATGGCCAAGGGGAAGTTATGGGTGTCAACAGTGCTTGTAGAGTTCTTCGTATGGAAGAAAAACGTTAGCACTTGTCACACTTTTTGGCATAGGCTATACAATCAGCCCTCATCGTCGGCCAGTAGTATCCCTGCGTCATCACCCTTTGTAAAAGTGTCCGACCTGCTACATGAGCTCCACAAGATCCTTCATGGATTTCTTTAATCAATTCTTTTACCTCGGATGGATGTAAACATCTCTGCAAGCCTGCCATAATTCCCCGTCTATACAAAACACCATTAGTTAATACATACCGAGCAACTTTATACTTCAATTTCTTGGCAGCGAGCTTATCCTCTGGTAATTCTCCTTCTTCAATGTATACCCTGATGGGATCCATCCAAGATGGTCCTAGATCAAGGGTAATAATATTCACTGTCAGGTCTTCATCTATACTCCGACTTTTTAATACTTCAATTGGTATCGTTCTTCGCAGCTCGGTACGAGTAGCTGATGCTAGTCGGGCCAGTGCGTCTGCTCTCGCATTCTTCATTCTCGGTATTCTTACCAATTGAATGGCATCGAATTCTGTCAATAACTCCATCACCTTTGCATGGTATTTCACCATTAATTCTCCTTTGACCGCATATACTCCCATCATTTGATTTACAGTTAATTGAGAATCACTGAATATCATCACTTGTCTTGCTTCCATAATATTTGCTAAATGAAGACCTGCTATCATGGCCTCATACTCAGCCTCATTATTGGAGGCTTTGAATTGGAATCGCAAAGCGTACTCCATGTCAATCTCGTCTGGGGTGTTCAAAACAATCCCTGCTCCACAACCCGTTGTGCAAGATGACCCATCTACATATAATCTCCATGTAGGTAACTCGTCTTCAAATTTCTTATCTGACAGAGTTCCTCGGTAAAATATCTAATGTTTTCTTTCATCCTCTCCTGGTACTTTTTGCTCCTCGTTAACCATCTCTTCTCGCCCTTTTACCAACCGGAGTTGGTCTGGATTTGAATATGATGATCTTTCTTCATCCACAAGCCCTTTTACCAACCGGAGTTGGTCTGGACTTGTGATGTTGATCCTGTAACATCCACAGGTTGGTCAGCGAGCAATTTCTGTTCCTCGGGGGTATCTGGGTATGTAAACTCTGCTATAAAGTCTGCTACAGCTTGCCCTTTTAATGATGATCTGGGTTCATACACAATATCATATTCACCGAGCTCTATTGCCCAGTACATCAGTCTCCCTAATTTTTCTGGCTTGTGAAGGGCTTGTCTCAATGGCATGTCGGTATACACGATGATGGTATGGGCCTGGAAATATGGCCTCATTCTTCTACTTGCTTCAATTAATGCCAATGCCAACTTTTCTAGCTTTGGGTACCGGATTTCTGCACCTCGGAAAGCTTTACTTGTGTAATAGATTGGTTTCTGCACTCCATTCTCCAATCTGATCAATGCCGAACTGATTGCATTCTCGGATACTACCAGGTACAAGTACAATGTTTCTCCCGTTATTGGCCTGGACAATAATTGAGGTGCTCCCAAATACTTCTTCAAGTCTTGAAAAGCCTTCTCACATTCATCAGTCCACTCAAAAGTTTTTCGAAGTGTTTTGAAGAATGGGAGGCATTTATCAGTTGCTCGGGAAACAAATCTGTTAAGCGCCGCGACTCTTCCTGTAAGACTCTGTACTTCTTTCTTTGTCGTCGGAGATCGCAACCCTAACAGAGCTTTGATCTTTTCTGGATTCGCCTCAATACCTCGCTGGTTGACGATGTATCCGAGGAAAATTCCTTCTCGTACTCTGAAGGTGCGCTTCGTCGGGTTGAGCTTCATTTGGTATTTATCCAATTGATCAAAGGTCTGGCCTAAGTCAACTAGATGATCAGCAGCTCTCTTGCTCTTTGTTAACATATCGTCGACATAGACTTCCATGTTGCAACTGATTTGTTCGGAAAAAACCTTGTTCATCAGCCGCTGATATGTTGCACCTGCATTTTTCAAACCAAAAGGCATAACATTATAACAATAAGTTCCCCTTGGGGTAATAAAAGAAGTACTTTCCCTGTCTTCAGGTTTCATCTTGATCTAGTTGTAGCCAGAATATGCATCCATGAAGCTGAGCAGCTCGTGTCCCGAGGTAGCATCTACTAGTTGATCAATTCTGGGCAATGGAAAGTGATCTTTTGGGCAGGCCTTGTTGAGATCGGTGAAATCAACACACATTCTCCATTTATTGTTCTTCTTCTTTACCATCACCACATTTGCCAACCAGTATGGATACTTCACATCTTCAATGAATTGGGCTTTCTGGAGCTTCTCGACCTCCTCTTGTATGGCTTGATTCTTCTCGGGACTAAACACTCTTCTTCTTTGCTTCACAGGCTTGATCTCCTTATTCACAATGAGCTCATGACATAAGAAGTTTGGATCTATTCCTGGCATGTCTTCATGACTCCACGCGAAAGTTTTCTTCCTGGTTCTTAAGAAAGTTATCAACTCCTGTTTTATTGATGCATCCAACGACGAACCTATCTGGGTTACTCATTCAGGGTGCTCGTCGTCCAGAATAACATTTTCTGTAGATTCCACCACCTGTCCTTTTACAAGTTGGGATTCATCTCTGGGATCGAGAGTTTCAAATTCTGTATCTTCTTCCACCTGGTAGGTAGTAGTCTTTTTCCTTGACTCTTCAAGCTCCTCTTGCTCAGCAGATGAATAATAGCATTCCCGAGCTACTTTTTGATCACCTTTCACAACTCCTACTCCGAAGTTTGTTGGGAATTTTAAGCACTGATGTACTGTAGATGGAACTGCTTCGAACTTCTTCAAACCAACTCTTCCCATGATGATGTTGTAAGCTGACTGCACATTTTTATCCATCACAAAGAAGCGTATTTTTTCTGTTCGGCAAGCAGGCAAAGTTCCAATGAGTATATCCAATTTGATCGTCCCAAGTGGAAAAACTTTCTCGCCAGCAAAACCCAGAAGGGGTCTGTGATAAGGTTCCAATTGAGATAATTTCAAATTCAAGCTGTCAAAGCATGAATAGTACATGATGTCTGTCGAACTACCATTGTCTACCAACACCCTTGAGATCACTACTTCCTTCATCCTCATTTTGATCACCAAAGGGTCGTCATGAGGGTAAAGAACACCTGCCAGGTCGTTTTTTGAAAAGCCAATGACTAGATTCTCTTTGTTTACCTTCCTCGGACGATCATCCTCGGCTAGATTTATTCGCTGAATATATGAGCAGGCTTGAGCCTCTCCGAGGTAAGCCTTTCTTTCTGCAGTAAGGTCTCCTCCTCCTGCATCTCCTCCTGTGATAACATTACAATCAAATGACCCAAAACGTATGTAAAATACCTCTCGTTCTGGCTGCCTTGGCTTCTTTGGAAGATCGGGGTCTTCATCTGGATCATCTTCATATTCTCTTTTCTTTTTCTCCTCTGCTCGACGAGGAGATATGGACCGCTCTCTAGTTCGATCATCGTTTTTCCTTTCACCTCTGCGATCAACATATTTTGATAGCTTTCTTCTTCGGATGAGCGTTTCAATCTCGTTCTGAAGGGCTATGCAATTTTTGGTCATATGGCCGTGATCTTTATGGAACTCGCAGTATTTGTCCTTATTCCTCAGATCAGGGTCGGTCCTCAGCTTCTTTGGCCACCTTATTTCCTCGTTATTCTTGATTTCTTCCAAGACATGATTAATACCCATTTTCAAGGGAGTATAATTATCATATTTCTTCAGGACTTCCCATGACGTCCTATTATTCTTGGAGTGCTTGTCACTGCCATTACCTTTCTGCTCTTTCTTCTTAGATTTGTCAACTTCCACCTTGGTTTCTTTATCCATATTCTTCTTCGCAGCCATAGCCTCCTCGGCATTCATGATTTTGGCCGCCTTTGCCATCAATTCAGACATAGTTGTAGGTGGATCTTTGGCCAAAGTGTAATACAACTTGTTAGGCAATAATCCACTCATCAAAGCAGTGATTGCTGTCTTTTCTTCATAATCTATGACTTCCAGCTTCTCATTATTAAAACGAGTTATGTAATCTCTAGTACTTTCACCAGATTTTTGTCTAACACTTAGCAAGTGTGCTACTCGTTTTACTGGCTTTGCTCCAAAACAGAAATTGCCAATGAACAACTCGACTAACTGAATGAAAGTTGAAATCTTACCCCGAGGAAGATTGTTATACCATATCTGGGCAGATCCAGTAAGAGTTCCCGAGAATGCTCTGCATCTCATCTCGTCGGGGACGGCATAGATGTCGGCAGCAGCTTGATATTGCTCTATGTGAAGAACAGGATCTGTCTTTTCGTCATATTTGGGAGTCACCACGGGTGCTTTAAATTTCGACGGTGTAGGAAAATCCACAATGGCCTGTACAAAAGGTGTCCCTTGAACAAAAGTTCTCTGTAAGGGGTTCCTCGCCTTAGCCATTTCTCCCAATCTATCCTCCAACCGTTGAATGGAACCTTTTCATGCATCATTTCCCTTCTCAGGCCTCTTAGTCTGAGCCATTGATTGTTCTGACGTAGCTTCCTGAGATCTATCTCGATGAGTAACTGGTCGTGACTGTGCTGATCCCTCTCTTAGATCTGATGGTTGTCGAAAACTCCTCGACATGGTCCTGGGTGGACCCATATTCCTCCTTGGGCCTAACCGACTGAAAGGAGACACCCTACTCAATCTCTCCAAGGCACTGGTTCTTTCCGGAGAGAGAGTAATACGTTGCTCAGTATCCGTAGCTCGTATCGATGAAGTTCGCCCAGGTTGATAAGAAGAATCATTAGACTCCTCATTAAGATATGACCCTGTACGCCTGGATCGTGGTTGCCTCTGACTACTTCTTTGTCCTGAATGAGTAGGTACGCCGCCGTGAAGAGTTTGAATGAGTTGCCTCATAGTTTCTTGCATGGCGGTTTGCCCTTGAGCCAGATTCGTCATAATTCCAGCCAGATCTGCAGGTGTAGAAGGATTTGGAGGATTTCCAGCATTTCCAGCATTTCGATTACTGGATTCTGGATTGTCTGTCATTGCTAATGAATGATTTTTGATGAAAAACGATAACAACAGTCGTTTCCCACAGACGGCGCCAATCTGTTGATGTAAAAAATTAGATCGCTCTAATTATTCAATCACAGATAAATAAAATGAGACAGATTTTTAAAGTGGTTCAGCCTTGTAAGAATGGCCTATGTCCACTGTTC
Organism: Sambucus nigra; assembly: GCA_949130495.1. Lineage (NCBI taxonomy): Eukaryota > Viridiplantae > Streptophyta > Magnoliopsida > Dipsacales > Adoxaceae > Sambucus > Sambucus nigra. The sequence continues at coordinate 53,199,064 of OX422219.1, forward strand.
TGTTATTGCTGAATGTTTGGGAATTCTTGATTACAAGTCTTATCAAGAAATTCCGGTCCCTTTGAATGAGGGTGGTACAATTTATTTATAGCCCTGAGGTTCACGTATGAAAGGGTGATACATTAAATGATATACACATGAAAGGGTAATACATTTAATGTAACGTGTGCGTCAAGATAATAAGCATTCAATGAATAGTTGAACTGTTGATTATCTGGCAATCAATGTTGGGGCCGAGATGCAACTCGGACCGCCTTAGTTGCTCGTTACTTAAGAGTTCCTCGGAGAGCTGAAGTTCCTCGGAGTGCCTAGAGTTCCTCGGTGTATCCTTGTTACTCGGAGAGAACATGAGTTGGTTAGGTAAATGAACTTCCTCGTTGCTATTGTGCCACGTAGATTGACACGTGTCTTCGTATTATTCGTCCACGTCAGCATATTAATTTTGGTATCAACAATAGGCATCTGGTTCTACTATAAACCGGTCTTCTGCATTAGGTAGTTCAAGTACTTATGACTTTAAAATCATCTTTAGTCCAACAAAAAGGATTAGTTTTGTCTATTCCATTTAATTTGGCAGTTAGGCTTTGTCTTTTTGAAGCAAGATCTTTAATAAAGTCTGCAGCACAATTAAGCAATCCAAAAAATGATTGTAATTGTTTTCTTTCCTTTAAGTTGGTCTGGAAATTCAAGAATTATTTTAGTTATGTGTTCTGCTAAGGATATTTTTCCTTTATTTATATCCATTCCCACAAAATCTATTTCAAACTTAAATAATTGTATTTTTCTTTCAGAAATAACAATACCATGTTTATCTATTTCTAAAATAATCTTTTTAAGATGGTATACATGCTCTATCTCAGTGTTACTGGCTACAAGAATGTCATCTATGTAAACAAGAAAAAATTCTGAATATGGTCTAAATCTATTATCCATTCTTCTTTGGAAAACTTGAGGAGTATTCAAGTATCCAAATGGCATTACTAGCCATTCGTATTTCCCTTAGGGCACACTAAAGGCTGTGCAAGTAACACTATTTGGATGCATATTAATTTGTGTAATACCCCGTATATTTATGGCTTTTAATTAGGAGGTTAATTAAATTGAATTTCTTTTAATTCTGGCATTTATTAAATTAATTTGGGATGTATTAAATTAATTTGGGATTTATTAATTGGAAAATTAATTCAGATATAAATGCTAGCGAGATAAGAGTTAGTATTTAATTATTATTATTATTATGTTGTTAAATATTACTGAGTGATTATGGTAATATGTGATCATTGAATTTATTAAAATTGTCGTGAGTTGAAAATACGGCAGTTTCGGTAATTTAGTTGGGACGCGCGTGTCAGTCATGTCAGGATCTAATTTAATGGATTTAAATGTATTTTATTTTTATGTCATCCGTATGAGCTTTTTGAGTGCGTCAACATGTCCGAAAGGGTAGACATAGTAAAAAAACACTAGCCGGGGATTTAGTTTGGGTCCTGGGACATTTTTAGGCCAAGCCGATAACCCGGAAGGGTATTTCGATCATTTTAAAAATTAAGGAATTAAGAGTAACGAATTTTAGTGTTTAATTATGTATTATTGGAAAGGCCATTAGGGCCATTATCAGCCAAAAACAAAGAGGTGGGCTACGTGAGTTAGAGGAGAGGTTACAAAAAGTCCCCAAGCCAAAACCACCACCCACAACCACCAATTTGGACGGAATTGTGACCGAAAAGAAGAGAGGACCAACCCTTGAACAACAACAACGGATCAGAACATCATATTTACAGGCAAGTGATTTATCTTGCAAAGATTCAAAGCATATACTTTACATGTTTTTATAGAATTGAAGATTTCTCATAAATAATGAAAATTGAATGTATTCGAATGGTTTAAAATCATAATTTGGGTAGGACTTGCATGTAGGTTTATTGGAGATGATAACAACTACGAATTTAATATTTATGGGTATAGAATTTTGAAATTTGATTGGATTATGGGATGTTCTTGAAGAAATAGGAAAACTAGGTTTTTATATGAAAATTTGGTAAATTGATCCAAGTAATTTATGTTATAGGTCGATTTGATGAATCTAAAACGTGGGGAATGATGTAACTATGTTAGTAGGATAATTAGTATACTTAATTATCAGTTTTGGATGTTGGGATGATGATTAAGAAGTGTAAAAAGATGCAAACCCGTAACTGTTAAGAATTTCTAGGGTGATACATGTTTGATCGATCGATCTACTTAAGAATGTCGATCGTTCGAACCATCGATCGATCGACCCCTTTTCTTCAATCGATCGACCCTTGCTGATTTTTGGCAATTGTTTCTCTTTAAGGTTTAAGGATTATTCCAAAGCCAATGTTGATTATTAGGGTGAGTAATGTAATCTTGTGGGACTTAGATAAAGTCAGTAGGGCCTTAGTTATTATCGGAGAATACTATAAGAATGAGAATTTAACTAATACTTGAGATAAGAAATTTGATGAATGTGAACATGGGTTATAAATATGGCTTATTTGGGGGTTATGTGTAGATACTCTATATTAGAATGCGAAGGCAGGAGTGGTACAACTAGCTAGATAGTGGCATAACTAGGATGGGTTAAAGGCATACGTTAGGCGTGCACAATTGTTGAGAGGTAAGAAACTCATGTGAGAGTACGCAACTAACGTGTTTATAATATGTGATGTTTAATTATAATTTAAATCACTTGCTAAACTTTTAAACTGTTTTCACATCTGGCTCTAACTCGTTTTCTTCCAAATCTATTTTTGTTTTGTAAAAACATTTTAGGTGCCCAGCCACAGGGACGCCAAGCATAGGAGTTTCATTCTGATGACGTGATGTAGCTGCTGTGGAAGTTAAAGGATCTTGATAGTAGACGCTCTCATTTTATTCATGATTTCTTCAGAGTCATTTGTATCTGTTAGGGCATGTCGCCCATTCTTATTTAGAGGTTGTAGTTGTAGACTTTCAGTATTTTAGTTGTTAGTTTATTATTTATTCGGACTCCTATATCGAGACATTATTTATTTCGGCATCTTTATTATTGGAGTGTTTACTCCAAACTTATTTGATTTCTTCTCGTTGAGGATTTATATGAGACTGGTTGTGCGATTGATGGTTTATTAAATATATTTTTTGTTTAATTGTTGGCTTAATTAATAAAAAATTGACATCTCTCTTGTGAAATACTAGGTGGCTAGTAATTAATTCAATGTTTCGGCAGTGATGTTAAGACTGAACCAACTGGATATTCTGTATTAATTTGATAAAGGAGTAGCTACCCTGTATTTAATTAGACGGGGTGTTACAAGTGGTATCAGAGCATCAGGTTCTAGTGTCCTTTAGGATATGTGCGGCTTATTATGCTTCCAGCGTAGCTTTCTTTGATGTAGAGCCCTATGTTTAGGATTATTGATTTCTTCGGTGAGATTTCGTTCTTCTGTTATGATATATATGATAGTGAAACTTATATGCATTCGGGTGTGTTCATGCGCTGAACAAAGTAGAACGTCAGGCGAAGATTGTTGGGCGAACAGCAGAAGGCAAAGTTCAGTTGAGATTATTTAATTTATTAAAAAAGGATGACCGTAGTCGAAGTCACCATATTATGGCACAGAAGTCCAGGATGGTACAGACAACCAAGGCGCGACTTGTGACTTCCAAGCACAACTACAGTAGGAGTGGGGTCAAATTAGACTCATCCAACAAGGTTGGAATGGGAGAGAAAGAGTTAGGTGAAACATTGAAGAGAACCCGTAGTGGCAATACTCGAAAGGCGGAGATGGCGTGTACTAGCCAAACGAACGATATATATCCAAAGGCTTGGACATATGTCGGGGTATGACCAATTGAGAATGAAAATTTGGGGAATTTTTTTTTCTTGGCTCGTAAGAGCGGAGTTTCAATGGTGGGAGACAATCACCATACTTAGAAGTGGAATGTGACGTCGATAGAAGGCGCACATGTATGATTTAACCATAAGTTTTTTCATCAGATGTTCAGGGTGAAAGGTGAATGTTGTTCTGAACTCATATAAGAGGGTCGGACGGAGGTCATTTTGTGAGAGGAAATTTAATTATTTAGCGAACCTTACACCGGATGAAGTAGGTGAAATGGAGAAGAGGATATTAAAGGGAGAATTTACATACAAGTAGAATGGTTAGCTCTTCTGTGGAATTCTGCTTAGACGGTCAATGCAGATAGTAATGTCGCGTAGTGTTAATTTGGAGGTGAACGTTTCCTTGGGTGGGGAGATGCAAGAATCGAGGAATTTATATAGTAAAACTGGGGGGAAATGGTGTTATAAAAGCACCACAAGGGGAAGAACCAACGGGGAACCCGTTAAAATGATTGGTACAGCTGAAATATTACCGAGCGATGGTGATTTCAGTAAGAAATGTGGAAATTAGTAGCGTGTTCCTTAGGTCCACCAAGATAAGGGAACAATGGAGGTAGTCATCAGAGTCGAGACTACCAACGTCCGAGAGAAGGACCACCTTAACGTGGTCAGTGTGACCGAAGATAAGTGAAGTATGTGTAGAGGTATTTTGTAGGAAGTGAAACTCGTGCGTTATAAATGTTTCCCGATGCAAGTGGAGGGATAAAGGTATTGTGCCTGGCAAGGGCAACAGTTATTGAAATATTCGATTTGGTACGGACAGGCGTGTTAAGTTCAGGAACCATTTGAGCATCCAGGACGATTGTTGGGATAGAAGTCTGAGTTATATCCTCAGATAATATTGCATGTTATTTGTGGCATGAACAAGTTGCTACAATTGTTATCATTTTTATTTTTGCTTGAGAGTCGAGTTTAGTAAGTATCGACAATTTTTTATTATTTATGTGAATATTTTCCCCTGATAGTGTGGGGTTACCTTTATTGTCATCCGCGGGGATGAATGGGTATATTGATAGCGATATATATACTCTATTGATATTACTCGTTTTAGTGCTGTGTTATATGAGTATGATATTATCCTAATTATGGTTTATAATATGCTTATACCGATAGTGTGCTGGTATTACAAGTTTATCGGAGTTACTACCTTGGGGTAGAATGTTTTGATTCTGGCGAGGTCCCATCTGTGAGAGGGTCGGGCTCGCAATTGTACTTTTGTAGATATGAATATTTATATATATTGTTGTGATTGTAAAAAGGTATAATGGTCTCGGATATTTAATCCCAGTATGCGTAAGGATTTAATTGATATGATACGTACGTAATTGGTTTACTAGTCAGCATAAAAGGTTAGCTGGTTATTATGATTAACGCTCAGGATGTAGTAATAAGAAGAGTGCATTGTTTTATCACCCCTTTAGAGATTTGGAAGTTTATACTCATAGTTGTGTGTCTGGGGACGGGATTTTGAGAACCCCGATTTTAGTTGCATGGTTTATATGGAATGTGATTACCATCAATGTCAAGAGAAAGTGTCATTAGTTCCTTGTTTAAGTGTCATTGCGGAAAGAGATGGAACTTTGTTGTTAAGAGACGAGAATATAGGGGTACATGTTATGGACTAAGGGCTTAACGGATCTCGATGACCGATAATGCTAGGAATTAGTGTATCGGGGGGGGGGGGGGTTCCTTATTTTGATTTCGCTTTGCGAGACACCCTACGCATGAAACTTAGCGTACGGTTGGTAGTAGGGAGACATATGACCGTTCGTCTATGATTTGGGTACCTCGATCGTTATGGAAGTAAGTAGTTATATCTGGAAGTTAACAAGGGGTAAATTTACGATATAAGGCCAGAAGAGCCAGTTGTTAGTGAATAAGTACTGATAATTTTGGTTTTTGTTCGGATTTAAGGACGCATTGAGGTTAAGAAGGATTTAGGATTTCAAATTCAGAGGTGATTGAGAACGCCCAAGTGGTATAGCCACGTTAAAAATACAGCGACAATAAAGAGTTTGGAATAGGTATGAAGCATGTATAAGGTTTAAAACCGTATGGTTGGGTTATAAGGAGTGTAGACATCTTGGTTTATTAATGTAGTAATCACCGAAATAAGGGATATAGATGGGTGAAGTTTGTACTTATGGGATTAAGCGTCGTAAGAGAAGGTGGTAATGAGTAAATCATGTGTAATCAGTATAGCACGTCTGAATTTGGTAAAAAAGCAGTGGAAATCCATTTAAAAAGGGAGTGTCTCTTAAGAAGGTAAATAGTTAACTATTATGGACAATTTGGAGCGGAATTCCCCCCAATCGAATGTTGATGGTGGCTTACACGTAAATAGGGTAAGTATGTTGATAAAGTATAAGAGTCCAGATGTGCACAACGTGGTGAAAGATGCACGGGTCAAAATTTTTTGATATACGTCGAGGGAAGAAGGGGGTTAGTTAGTATCAGTTAATGGGAAGAAGTATATGTGAAATTCAACATTAAAAGGGGTATAGCAAGTAGTAGATTGGTTGGGGTAAGACGATCAACCAGATAATCTTGTATCAAGTCGACGATTCCAGGGATGGAAGAGTAAAGTTGATAAATTTCCTTGAGGGGTTGCCAACTTATAGATAAATAACGAATTCCTTCGAATATGTGGGACAGGTTGTCCGAAAGGAGAGAAATGGTCATATACGTGGGTGATTTACACTATTAGATAGTGAACACGCCGGTACGTGGTCCTACGCAGTATTGTTCAGAACCAATAGGAGATCCTCGAAATCCACCTTCAATGTGGGGTAGCAATAAGTAGTGGAAATAACGCTTCGTTCTAAGGGTTGTATCACCTATAACCCGAGGTGTAGGCGCAAGGTGATTGACGACTGGTGGATTGTATGAAAGAAATTTTGGATTCATTGCGATCTTTTCAATTCCAAATCGGGTATAACTAGTAAGTGAGGTATATTGTAGTAATGTGGAGAAGATATTACTTAATGGTAGAGTTGGGGGAAAGCACCCGTATCTATGTATAGTGGACAAGGTGCTTACAAATATTTGTGTAACACCAACCGGCTGAAGTGTTTTTCCTTTGTGTAAAGGTCACAACGTCGGGAACAGAGATTCAAAGAGTGGGCAAGAGTAGTCAGATGTGTTATTGATTTCTTCCAGGATGGGAGTTTGGTGTTTTGATAAATGTGGGAGTTTATGCGTAGTAAGGTGCTGACTCACAATAATATTGAGATAATGCGGCCAATGATGTATAGGCTATTTTTATTCGAATGTCGTTTAGTAAGAGCACAACGTGACGTGCATTTATTGAAGTGTAATCTGATAAAGTATCAAGACTGTTAAATAAGCTTGTTGTGAAGCGAGGGCTTTAGTGTTTGGGCCTTTCTTTATATTTTGTTTTGAGTACTAGAGGATACCTAATTTTTCCAGGTATGCCTTACCTTTTCGAATTTTGGGACGAAATTCCGTTATTAGGGGGGAAGTATGTAATACCCCGTATTTTTATGACTTTTAATTAAGATGTTAATTAAATGGAGTTGCTTTTAATTCTGGGATTTATTAAATTAATTTGGGATGTATTAAATTAATTTGGGATTTATTAATTAGAAAATTAATTCCGATATAAATGCTAGCGAGATGAGAGTGAGTATTTAATTATTATTTTGTTGTTGAATATTACTGAGTGATTATGGTAATATGTGATCATTGAATTTTTTAAAATTATCGTGAGTTGAAAATACGGCAGTTTCGATAATTTAGTTGGGACATGCGTGTTAGTCGTGTCAAGACCCAATTTAATGAATTTAAAAGTATTTTACTTTTATGTCATCCGTATGAGCTTTTTGAGTGCGCCAACGTGTTCGAAAGGATCAAGATAGTTAGAAAACACTAACCGGGGTTTAGTTTGGGTCCCGGGACATTTTTAGGCCTAACCGGCAACCCACAAGGGTATTTCGGTCATTTTAAAAATTAAGAAATTAAGAGTAACGAATTTTAGTGTTTAATTATGCATTATTGGAAAGGCCATTAGGGCCATTATCATCCAAAAACAAAGAGGTGGGCTACTTGAGTTAGAGGAGAGATTACAAAAAGTCCCCAAGCCAAAACCACCACCCACCACCACCAATTTGGACGGAATTGTGGCCGGAAAGAAGAGAGGACCAACCCTTGAACAACAACAACGGATCAGAACATCAGATTTACAGGCAAGTGATTTATCTTACAAAGATTCAAAGCATATACTTTACATGTTTTTATAGAATTGAAGATTTCTCATAAATATTGAAAATTGAATGGATTCGAATGGTTTAAACTCATAATCTGGGTAGGAATTGCATGTAGGTTTATGTTGGAGATGATAAAAACTACGAATTTAAGATTTATGGTTAAATAATTTCAAATTTTGATTGGATTATGGGATGTTCTTGAAGAAATAGGAAAACTAGGTTTTTATATGAAAATTGGGTAAATTAATCAAAGTAATTGATGTTATAGGTCGATTTGATGAATCTAAAACGTGGGGAATGATGTAACTATGTTAGTAGGATAATTAGTATACTTAGATATGAGTTTTGGATGTTGGGATGATGATTAAGAAGTGTTAAAAGATGCAAACCTGTAACTGTTAAGAATTTATATGCTGATACCTATTTGATCGATCGATCGACTCAAGAATGTCGATCGATCGAACCATCGATCAATCGACCCCTTTTCTTCGATCGACCGACCCATGCTGATTTTTGGCAATTGTTTCTCTTTAAGGTTTAAGGATTATTCCAAAGCCAATGTTGATTATTAGGGTGAGTAATATAATCTTGTGGGACTTAGATAAAGTCAGTAGGGCCTTAGTTATTATCGGAGAATACTATAACTTATGGGATTGAATGACGTTTCTTACGAGGGTCTACCGAGTGGGGTACGATTAGAAATCATTCGAATTGAAACTATAACGGGAATTAATGATGATATAAGATTACGGGCATCAACGAAGGGGTTTCAAGTACTGAGATAACATTAGAAACCAATAAGAGATCTAGTAACCTTTTGAGATAGGTTTAAGTACTCAAATTGATACGACGAGAGAGTTAACAAACGAAAAATATATTATGTAATGTTTGGGGTACACTTTCTACGTATGAGATTAACTAGATGAAATGTGTGAACATCTATATTGTTATATGATTACTTAGGTTGTGTGAATGCCTAGTGTATGGATTTCTTATGTGTATGACATACCTACCATACTTGCTAACACGGGAGGTCAGTTTTATTATGGAAACCCTCTTATACTTGTGTGCCTTTGGGGGGATTTAGACTGGTACCTTAAGGACATAGGACTCTGAATGACTTATTTGTGAGTTGAAAAGTCAGCTGACCATGGGAGCGTAGGTATGTGCGTGACCCATGGGTATGTGGACTATGTTCGCCTCTAATATATGTGATGTGTATTTTGACGGTTCCTGAGTGATTAGGAACACGTGATCCTTATGTACGTGATGTACATGGATTTGATAGCAGAGTATGCATGCACCGCAGCTTAGCCTAGGGGTGCCATATATGTATTTATGTACTGTGAGTGATGTACTTATGCACTTGTGACTGGTTCATTGTTGCTTATTAGATGTGAATGACTAAGATATTCGAATGGGTTAAGAATGAGAATTTAACTAATACCTGAGATAAGAAATTTAATGAATGTGAACATGGGTTATAAATATGGCTTATTTGGGGGTTACGTGTAGATACTATATATTAGAATGTGAAGGCAGGAGTGGTATAACTAGCTAGATAGTGGCATAACTAGGATGGGTTAAAGGCATACGTTAGGCGTGCACAATAGTTGAGAGGTAAGAAACTCATGTGAGAGTACGCAACTAACGTGTTTATAATATGTGATGTTTAATTATAATTTAAATCACTTGCTAAACTTTTAAACTGTTTTCACGTCGGGCTCTGACCCATTTTCTTCCAAATCTATTTTTGTTTTGTAAAAATATTTTAGTTGCCCAGCCACAGGGATGCCAAGCATAGGAGTTCCATTCTGATGACATGCTGTAGCTGTTGTGGAAGTTACAGGATCTTGATAGTAGACCCTCTCATTTTATTCTTGATTTCTTCAGAGTCATTTGTATCAGTTAGGGCATGTCACCCATTCTTATTTAGAGGTTGTAGTTGCGGACTCTCAGTATTTCAATTGTTGGTTTATTATTTATTCGGACTCCTGTATTAAGACATTATTTACTTTGGCATCTTTATTATTGGAGTGTTTACTCCAGACTTATTTAATTTCTTATCGTTGAGCATTTATATGAGACTAGTTGTGCGATTGATGGTTTATTAAATATATTTTTTGTTTAATTGTTGGCTTAATTAATAAAAAATTGACATCTCTCTTGTTAAATACTAGGTGGCTAGTAATTAATTAAATGTTTCGACAGTGATGCTAAGACTGAACGAAGTGAATATTCTATATTAATTTGATAAAGGAGTAGCTACCTGGTATTTAATTAGACGGGGTGTTACAATTTGCCAGAAGCCTGATTTGCAATCAAACTTACTGAATATAATTATTTCTTCAATTAAATTGATTAAATTTTTTTGTCTGGTATCTTATAAGAATCAAATTTACAATTCTTATTTAATTGTCTATAATCTATAACCATACGTCTTTTTCCTCTTTTATGTTCAAATTCATTTTGAACATAGAAGGCGAGGCTATTATGTCTACTTTTACTTTCTCTAATAATGCCTAACTTCAGCATTTCATCTATGTCTTTTTTTAATTATTCCCTATCTTCTTGTGAATATCCTTTCTTATAGGTTCCACCATTAATAGTTGCGTCTAGGTTAATAGGAATAATTTCACAATAACTTGGGTCTTTATCCCACTTAGAAATGGGATTTTCTCCTAAAGTAGGCTCTGTTAACTGCCTAATCTTTTCCCTTTCTACTTCCATATCCATTTTCTTTTGTTTGGATGTGACTTGAACATGTAATAAGGTGTGTTGGGCTTGATCTAGAATGTCTTGTTGTATAAGCGCTATTTTCTTATAATATTTTTGGTCTGGACACTTACATTCTTTTTGTAAGGGTCTAGTTATTTCTAATGCTTCTTGTTGGTTTGAGGGTCTAGGTCCACCATGCTCAGTTGAAGAACTCTGATGTTTTATGGGCCTATAATTGGGTTTGACCTGCATAAGGTCAAAAGTAGTATTGTGATTTATTAGTGGGGCTTTAACATTAAATTCCTCTTTATCAGTAATTAATATCTTATCGTTATACTGAGTATAAGGATTATTATATTTACTAATAAAGTCTTGTCCTAAAATAATGTTTCCTGTGAAATTAGGAGGATCCATTATCCAAAACTGATGATTAACAATTTTGTTCGTTTGATTTCCTAATTTAAAATAAATAGGAATAGTTTGGAAATATAAGGTAAATGGTTCTCCATTAGCCACTTTACCATAGATTTCTTGATTACTTTCTAAAAAATAGTCTTCGGGGAAGGCATTAGCCTTGCAAATACTCTGAGAGCATCATGTATCTATGGAAGTTAAAAGTCTTTTAGGATAGTCTTTATGTTGAACGAATAACTCTACAAAACAAGCATGTGGTTTAGTAGAAATTCCTAAATTATTCTTTTCTAAAATAGCCTTTTTGAGGTTTATCTATAAAATCTAAAGGTATTATGTCTTTTGAACTACTATCAGAGCGGTATCCTTCTAACTCATAGGAAATTCTCTTTCTTTTTAAGTCTTCATTTTCTTGCAATCTTTTAGCTATATTTCTATCAATATCTTGATAATATGTTTCAATATCTAGGTCTTTCTGAGTGTCATACTGGCTAGTATAAATGGCTCTAAATCTAGTTCTCCAATAATTTTCATGGTAGTGTAATTGACAAATAACACAAACCATAAACAATTCCGTTTCTATAGTCTCAAAGCATTCTATGCATTTAAAGTCTTTCTTGCTACATTTCGTTTCAAGTGTGCAATAATGTCTTTCATCAGAGTAACATCTATGTATACAGGTTAGTAACTCAGGATTACTAACTGTCCATCTTTTCTTTAAAAAGGGGCTTAATATACATTTATACCAAGCTTCTTCAAAGTCTATATATTCATTATCTAAATCTTCTTGACTAGTTTGAATCATATACAAGTATAGAGTATCCTGAGAGTCTTCATATTCATCAGTATCACTATTATAGTTTTTTGAATCACTATTTGTACATGCACTATAGATACTAGTATGATCATCATCTTCTATGTCAGATATTTCTATAGCATATAGGATATCTAACTCTTCTTGATCTGCATAGTCTAATATTGTATTAATAATCTTAATACCTTCTTTATATTTATTATTAGGGCAGTCTTTAGCAAAGTGCCCTTCTTTGCCGCAAGTCCAACATTCTTTGATGGAAGTCCAAAATTGAGCTACTTCTTTTTCTTTCCTATAATTAGGAACCTTCTTATACTTATTAGTGTTCTTCTTAAAATATCTTCTTTGGTTAAATCTATTTGTCTTAGTCTTAGAGTTCTTTTCCCTAAAGGTAGTAGATGGTCTAAATCTATATTTCTTTGGAAATCCTAAAGGTCTAGTCTTAAACTTCCTATGTTTCCATTCTAATTTCTGTTTGATTTTCTTAGATTCACTTCCACATCCCCAATGTATTGGAGCAACATCTCTCTCGTCTTTGATTGAAGGGATCTGTTTGAAAGGGTCTTAGCTTTTTCTTTCATAGGTCCAGTATTCCTAATACTGTAAGTATGATTGTAGTCTAAAACATTGGTTCTAACTAAGATTTCTTCATTAAGTCTACCGTTAGGAATTCCCGATTGCATTCCTTCATAAGGAAATTGGGAGAACTTCACATAGCTTTGGAATTCTGTATTTATATTAGTGTCTTGAATAATATAGTCTTCATAGCCACTAATATATAAGATTAACTTAAAATGTTTGGTTGTGTTTACGGTTACTGTAAATGCCGAAATGACATTAAAGTATCCTATGTTGTCTGACATTACTAATTGGGCTATCCAAATAAGGATTTTCTCAAAATATTTCCATCTTTTATCTAATAAACAACACATTATATTGATATTATTCTGAGATCTATGTAATCCTTGGATTCTTGCTTGAGAGAGTCCAAAGGTTAAGAATTGGAACTTTCTATCAGTTCCTCTAGATCTAAGCCATTCCGAGTCAAAAACTTGAAGATCAGTATAGGATTTATCTAACACATGATTCCTACAATGGTAAGCCATGTTATAATTAGGAGTCTTAGGAGTGGAACCTTCTTTAAACAAGTCTATGTATCTAACGACTAGAAGTTGTCCATTATGAATGGAATCTTCAACAATCTTCCAGTCAACTTCACCCCATTCTTTCCGTTGGAGAGGATTGGTGAAATTTCTCTCCTTCCACCATGTTCTAACATTGGAGGATGAATCCTTAAGTCTCTGGAGCATACAATTACTCTGTCCAATATTTGGAATAGAGCTAAATATTTTACTAGCCTTATCTAATCCATCATTTATGATTCTTTTAGTTATGGTATTTCCTTTATTAGTCCCTACATGAGTAGATTCTCTAAATTTACAGGTGTTTACCTGTTTTTATTCAAGTCTTTTTTCAATTCTTTCCAAGGAGTCTGAAAAATCTTTTTATCTTTTTAACTGCCTAAGGATTTCTTCATTAAATGTCTTATTCTCTTTTCTTGCATTATTGATAATATCTTCATTATTTTTAACAAGACTATTAACAAGAAAATTAACGATCTTATTAATCTAGTCTTTTACCTCATCTTCTTTTTCTTTTTATGCACAGATTCGTGTGCCATCGTAGCTTCTATAGTTTCTACAATTTTTTCTATTTTGTCTAAACGAGTTAAAATAAACGGAGAGTTTAATTCGGCTTGGGAGGGTTTATTATATATAAACTTAATTCCCTTAATAAATTCTTCATATTTTTCTTCTACTTGGGCCATGTCTAGTCTAAGTTCATTAATAATACTATCCATTTTGGATAGGTTATGGCTTTCCATATTATTAAGATAATTTGCTAAATTTTGTTGGAATTTAACAAAGTCTGTGTAGACGGTGGTTAATCCTTTTGTCTTTGCTTTTAAATCTAAATGTAAGTCTTTAACAAAGCTACTATTCTAGTCTTGGGTAGCTGCTATAGAATGTAGAGATTAGATTTAATCTTTCTAATATAAGTCTAATTGCTTTAGGAGCGTTGGCAGTCTCACTTTCATTTATCTTATAATAAAATCTATCATCATTTATCTTTTCTAAAATTCTTTGGTAAAAATCTGCTAAGGTCTTAATGGAGAGGTCTCTATGTATCTCATTCCAGTCTGATCTAACTATCTCCATTAAGTAGATAACTTTCAAATCTAGGGATAAGCTTAGCTTGTTATTTAGTGAGTTTAATTCATTCACTGTCTTGATTTTTTGTCTGTAAAATGCGGTGTGTGATACCGATTTAAATTAATTCGCAAGATTCCAATTAAACCTTATTTAATTATAGTCTATTTTTAAACCAAATTAATCCAGCCCCTAAACATGCAACTATGTGTGTGTGTGTGTGTGTGTGTGTGTGTGTGTGTGTGTGTCAAACCATAAATAAATAAAGCATGCAACACAAATTTCAGGAAAAATCCCGAAGGGAAAAACCTTTTATTTCTAGAAGTCTGACAAGTTTACAAGACCATTGACTTACATACCATCCTGCTTTCACCCACAAGAGTAACGCACAGTGTCTTCGTCAAACTTCCAAAGCAATGGCTAGAAATAAATCAGCAATGGTTCACACACAGCTATACCACAAGGACGCGCAGTCTAGACACGCAGTCTTAAATCTTCACAGAGACTCCCTCCATAATTGCATGCAGCTTTCCGCTAGTAGAGCTTTCCCCACAAGGAATGAACAAAAGCAAAGTGTGTTCTTGAACACCAAAACAATTCACCAAAGCATATGGGATTTTTGTGAATTGAAAACAAAAGGGATGAAAGATTAAAAGAATAAGCCAAAGGGATTCTGCAGTTTCGCAGTTTTCTGTCTTTAAAAAACTGTGGACTTTTTAATGAAAACGAAACCATTTAATGAGTATTCATAGAAAATTGGGACAACTCGATCGTTCGAACGAAAACCCATCTCGCTTGAATGATATTACGCGTGTCGTTCAAACGACATCGCGCGAAATCTCAATGTCGCTCGAACGAGATGGTGGTCTTGCTTGAACGACCCGAGCGTTAAAATCGAGGAACGCTCAGGACTTATAAAATTACTCATTCTCAAATTATGATGAAAAAAGTCCGCTCTAATACTTAGAAAATATTTTTTAAAAATATCCCAAACCTCTAAGTGCAAAGTTAAGGTATTTAAAACATAACCTTACCAAAGTAAACTTTGCGGAGGCTTTTTGATGAAGAATCTTGATATATTCGGATCCGTCTTGATATAGATTGCTCTTTAACTTCTTCGACGGTTGTAACGGTATGCGGCATAATTAATTGTGACGGACATTTATAGAAATATGTCCTTACATTGTCAGAGTTTTAATTTCTGAAATGTCTTTGTTAAGGACTTCTATATGATTGGTCTTAATATTTATTTCTTGTAGAAATTGTACTAGTTATATTGGGATTTGGATATCTATTTCTAGTAGTCTTTTAGAGATATTTTTGACCTCTGATTCTAAGGCTTGGGTGTATTTTACTAATTGTCTTAATATAAGGAGTATACACTTATTTTGGTCTATTATGTTATTAATAGCACCGGCGGTAACTTGCCTACTATCTGTGTGTTTGGCTGGGATGTGTTCAATATATGAACAGTCGTCTATGTGTGGGGTTAAGCAACCTTCTAGGTCTAAATCAGTTATGGGTATAGGTTGGTAGTCTGGATTGGTTTCAAAAATATCTTTGTAAATGCGAGGGATAAATCTCAAGGGCATTGAAGTCTTTTTACTAAAAGTCGAAAAGGAGCGTCTTATGGCTCTGATACCAAAATTAGGGTTTTCGTCCGAATTTGGGGAGTTTCTAAAGTTCTTAAGGTCTTGATACCAATTTGGGTATAAATTACAAATCTTTTAAATATATAGTCTTAAAATAGGGTTTTAGTATAAGACAAGAGGCTAACCATCTAAAGAAAATAACGAAATGTCTTAGGGACCACTAGGGGACCACAACCGGATAAGGACAAAAGTTCGTTAATCCATTCTTTATGGAAGTCCGTTTAAGAGAATCTCTCTCTCTCTCTCTCTCTCTCTCTCTCTCTCTCTCTATATATATATATATATATATATATATATATATATATATATATAGTCCTGCTCTTGTGAGGACCAGTTCGCATTTTAAGAGTGCGGACCGGACATGTGTCACCTGGCGGTGAGCCCAAAAAAGAGAGAGTGTCTGGTTATAATTTAGGCGATAATTTCTAGGCGCACCGTTAGGTTATACATGTCCGGTCCGCATTCTTAAAATACGGACTAGTACCCACAAGAGCATTATAATAATCATAATATATATACACTATATATATAATATATAATATAAATATATATACTAGCAGATGCCCGTGCCCGAGGGCACGGCGATAAATTTTCCCATGTGATAAAACTCAACTCATAATAACCCGTCTTTTTTTTTCAAAAAAGACCTTTATAAAAAAATTAAAATATTTTAATAAAAATATTAATAAAATAATAATGCATGCAAGCATGTATGGATGCAACACATACAATATCATGCATGACAAACCCCCCATCCATATTGTACTTTATTATATAGATATATAATATAATAATAGATATATAATATTATATATATTATATATATATATTTAATATATTATATTATATTATAGTTAATATATCTATAATATAATATAACTAGCGAATGCCCGTGCCCGAGGGCACAGCGATAAATTTGCCCCCATGAGCTCATAATAACCCGCCTTTTTAAAAAAAAACTTTAAAAAAAATTAAAAAACCTAAAAAATAAATAATATTGTTTTTTAATATTTAAAGAAAATATTTTCAATAAAAAAATAATAATGTATGTATGTATGCATGCAACACATAAGATGTCATGCATGTTTATCATGCATGACAAACCCCCAATCCAAATTAAAAAATATTTTTTTTAAAAAAAATATTTAAAAAAATATAATTTTTTTAAAAATATTTTAATAAAAATAATAATGTATGCATGCATACATGCATGTGTATACATGCATAAGCATGCAACACATAAAATGCTATGCATGTTTATCATGCATGACTTACTATTCATAACACCATTGTCCCATATTATATAGACTAGCGGATGCCCGTGCCCGAGGGCATGACGATAAATTTGCCCCTGTGATAAAATTCAGCCCATAATAACCCGTCTTTTTAAAAAAAAAACACCTTTATAAAAAAATTAAAAACCATAAAAAATTAAAATATTTTAATAAAGATATTAATAAAATAATAATGCATGCATGTGTATGCATGGAAGCATGTATGCATGCAACACATAAAATATCATGCATGTTTATCATGCATGACAAACCCCTCATCCATATTGTACTTTATTATATATATATATATATATATATATATATATATATATATATATATATATATATATATAGCGCATGCCCGAGGGTACGGCGATAAATTTGCCCCCGTGAGCCCATAATAACCCACCTTTTTAAAAAAAAAAACACCTTTAAAAAAAATTAAAAAAACCTAAAAAATAAATAATATTTAAAAAATATATATTTTCTTGTGAGTACCTCGATTTGTCACTTTGGCCCAGACGAGTAGCCCGATTAAACACGACCCAAAGTCTAAAAGCCTCGCGCATCTACTAATTCAGTTGTTACTTATTCAATTCCTAAAATCTCTCAAGGAGATATTCTAGGGATTATAGACTGACGTGGGGGGTTCAACACCCCCACTCTTCGAAAAATATCATGTATATAATAAACCCTCGGCCCGGGGCAAAGGGCATATATTCTTTTCTGTGAACACTCCCCCGAGTAAAGAGAAATAAAATACTGAGAGCACCACCGTCGACGTAGGCTTTCTTGCCGAACCATGTATATCTTTGTGTTGTGTGTGATTGTCGTTCCTTTAAATTCTCTACTTATTCTGGTGATTGCCTTTGCTCGATAATTTGTGTTGAGTTTAATTGTCACCACAATTGGCGCCATCTGTGGGAAGCGTTTGTTTTCCTTTAAGAAAGCCTTCAACAAAAAGAATTTGGAATGTCTAGTCACAGCAGCAATGCCCCTCAAGCAGGGGATATTCAAGAGCAGCCTACCCCTCATCGGATCAGAATGGAAAACCTAATCCTAGGGCTCGCCCAGAATGGAAAACCTCGGAGGAAAGCCAAGGGCCAGCTAGGTCCACACAGGTCTCCAGGCTAATCGACGCCTATGAGGCCAGGCTTCAGGATCAAGAGGAGGCCACTCGCAAGCAAGAAGCTGAGAATGCTAGTCTTAAAAGAAGATTGGAGAGAATGGAGAGAGAACTCCATCGTAGCACCAGGCAACGTCAATAGCGCACTCCTAGCCCTAAGTCGAGCATGTCTCACAGCCGAGGAAGGAGCCCTAGACGTGGATCCTAAAGACTTGAGGAAAATAGATCCGATGATGACTTTCTCAAGCAACAGCAACCATCTTGTCGTTATAAGAGCCCAGCTCGAGGAAATGATGACATACAGAATTTGGTCCGAAGAGAAATGGACCAGCAGCCAGCATATCGGGGTGCCAGATCGACCAGAGAGCTAGTCAGGCGAGCTCACAGGACCCAGATGAAGTCCCCTTTCTCAAGGGAAATAGAAGAAGAAGCCCCCAAGAAGTTCGCAATTCCCAGGTTCAAGATCTACGACGGAAAAGATTGACCCTATTGACCATGTGAGGCAATACAGGAAGGCATGGCCCTCTGGAACCATAAGGACGCATTAATGTGCCGGATCTTTCCATCGAGCTTGCACGATGTCGCCTAGAAGTGGTTCGAAAGACTCCCTCACATATCCATCAGGAGCTTTGAGTCCCTGGAAGAGCTCTTCACAGCTCGCTTCATCACTAGCAGCTCCCATTCGAAAAGGATATATGCCTTGTTAATGATGAAGAAGATGCCTCAGGAGAGCCTCAGAGATTACACGAAAATATATTGGGAGTTGTTCAATGAGGTCGAGGACTGCTTAGAGCAGGTCGCTGTGGCATCCTTTAAAATTGGCCTTCCCAACTCCTGCCTCTTGCACCAGTCCCTCACCAATAAGGAGGCCACGACCATTGATAACCTAATGGCTGGCATTAAAAAATACGCCAAGGTTGAGGATGTGACTCGCCTAGGTGCAGGGGAGAATGGTCGCGCTAAGTTCATGGGTAAGAGCAGCGACAAAGTTGAGAACTCAAAGAAAGGAGGCAAAAATGGGGGCAAAAGTGGCTCTAAGAGCGAAAATAAGAACGATGCTTCAAAAGCATTTCAGGCAGTGAACAATGTCTTTAAAGAACCAATCTACAAGATCCTAGAAAAGATCAAGGACGAGTCGTTCATTAAGTGTCCCAGAAAGATGGGAGGAGATCCCTCAAAGAGGAACAACGTGCTAAGATGCGCTTTTCACAAAGAAGGTGGGCACAAAACTGAGCACTGCAAAGCTCTCAAGTCTCACCTTGAAGAATTAGCCCAGACTGGGCACCTGAACGAATTTCTAAAAAAAGTCAAAGAAGGTCGCTGCCAATGGAGACGCAAGTCCTGATAATGTGATCGAGGAGGATGCTGATCATGAGTTCGCAGTGATTCATGGGGTGTCGGACCTAAAGCAGATTCAAAGAAACTCATCTCAGATGGAAGTTAAAAATCTTACGGTGTGGGGGAAAAATATATGCCTACGGAATAGCATGACGTGTGGGGAGCACCCCGATGAAGATGGCGACGTGCCAGCAATACAGGGACGACTAAAGTCCTTAATAAATGGGAAGACCGAGGAGCAGTATCTGATGGGAATGAAACTCCACGAAGATAGGGCTCATTCATATTTGTTACCCATCCATATTTGTAACCCTAATGTAACCCCTAACTCTATATAAAGGGGACACCCCCCATTGTGAAAGGGGGCTTAGAAGTTAGAGAAACACTCTCATGTAAAACTCTCTGATCATCTAATGGAACACACTAGCAGCCCCGTGGACGTAGGCCATTCATGTTCGAACCACGTAAATCTTTGTCTCTCTCGTATTTATTTTTATCCTTGTATCGTGATGAATTGACACCCTCCGACGGGTGAGATTTTTTGCACCTACAATTGGCGCCGTCTGTGGGAAGCGGCACAAAAAGCCTTCCCTTTCTTGCTAGAAGAGATTTAGATTTACGTTCAAGGACATTGATGCCTACGCTATGCACATAATCAAAGATAAGTTTTCTTTTTTAATCTGTGCACGAGCAGTTATACGTTTCAGATATGATTATTTGTTTTGTACAAATATCGTTTCAGTGATGTTTGATTTTCGTATATTTATGTTCATAAATTCTTTACTGGGTGTATATTCATCTGAAAATCTGCATAACCATTCTTTATTTTTGACGAATCTCAATACTGAAGATGTGAGAAGAGTCTCCAAATATTTGGACTCTTGTAGGTCAAGCATATACGATCACGATCTGGGCATGCTCTCTCTCTCTCTCTCTCTTCCGAGATTTTTGGAACCATATACCAAATATCTATTTACTGGGTCACGTAACACCCCCTTTTGAGGCGGGCATCTTGGATATGCCATCTTCCAGTCGGGTACAAGGACACGCCCACTTGAGATAAAAGGAACCGTCAGAAACTGGCCCATCATAGCCATCATCACCAACCCATGGAGATCCAGTTCTCATCACCAACTTTACATATCATCCTCCCCTGCTGGTCGGATTTCATATGCAGCAAGAATTTCCCTCTGGTTCTCTCCACGGTCAGTGCCATTCATCCTCATCAGGAGTCATGGGGGATTTACACCCAACACTATTTTTCGATCGGCCCGCGATCACCGACCTCTTCGCGATGACCATCATCACAAATCAGCGGATTAAAATCTCTTGGAGGGTGATTTAAATCGGAAACACCATCTTTCCTCTGTCTGGTCAACAACCACTGCGACGAGCTCAAAGCAGATCATCTAGCATCAGCGAGCATGGACGACCTCACCTCCGGTTGTTCTCCGACCTGTAATCTCTCTGGTCGAGAAGGCCCTTGTGGTCGGTGACCTATTTGCGGTCATAATCGTTGGTCGACCAAAGGGCATCAGCAACGAAATGAGCTCGCAGAAACAGAACACCAGCAAGGACTTTACCGGAGCCCCTGGTAGTCGACGACCAGTTGACGACTACCATCAGCTGGTCGGTGGCAAGGACGAGCAAGGAGAAGCACATCAGTTGGTCGGCGGTAAGGACGAGCAGACCACCTGGACCAACTGGGCAAACTCAGCGAACAGAGCGCCACAAGCGGCGAGCTCAGCGAACAGTCCACTGGACCAAAAGAGGCGAGCACGCCCGGAGCGTTGACGAGCGCCAACGAGTCTACGACCTGGGTATAGATCAAGCCAAATGCAGTTTATGAAAGTGAAACCCACGAACAAGGCATATCTAATTCCTTTCACTTTTATTTTTGTGGCAAAAAAATTTGAGAATTACCCTCATACTTTATACTTTACAAATTTATGTGAAAATAATTTTTTTGAAACCAAACTTGTATTTGGACTTCAAATAATTTTACAAAAATTCTCAATTGATCCTTGTCTTACACTTGAAATATATTTGACTAATGTTTGCATTGCTCGGTTCTCCCTAAAAATAAAATTATTTTAAGGAACCATGTGATTTTATTACAAAGATTTTAGTTGGCACTTTTTATGCGACCTTATTACAAATTATTTTGCTCACATAAATAAGTGGGGCGCAGTGATATAGAACTCATGTCATTTATTCGAACATTTTAATTTTCAATATTGTCATCCAGCTATAACAATTTAATCTCACCAGAGCGAGATTATTGGTTATTTAGCTTAGCCCCGACGAATGCTCGGGCACAGTTATCTCAGTGAGATTTTAATGATAAAAATCATTGGATCTGTATTACATTCACACGCGACTATGAATTTTTTCCTCGACAAATGGTCGAGCGGATGCATATCTTATATACTTTGTTGAACATATCATTTTCATAATAACTTCTATTTTGATTTAGCCTCAACAGATGGTCGGGGAATTTACAAACTTCCACAGGTACAAGATTCAGTCTCGACGGATGCTCGACAATAATCTTAAGTCCCTGGAAATCTCATCGATGTTTTGATGGATGCTCGAGCACGAATTGCTCGCTATATCTACTTGATATTCCAGAACTTTTCCCCGGCGGACTATCCAGGCACCATTCATTTTATTAATGCTCCGACAGATAGTCGAGCACACTATAGCACCTTATACCCAAAGAAACGATTGGGCAAAATTATTATTACTCCGACTGAAGCTCGGATTCTATGATTCGGTAACCTGAAGGACGGTCAGGCACATTTGAGATTCATCTTGACAGATAATCGGCAAAATATTTCTATATATTTAGTCCCGAAGATATTTTCCTCGCATGTCGCATTTTATCCCCAGTGGATAGCTAGCCAGGATAATTCTTGTATTTAGCGCAACCCCACTTGATGGGTACACACATTTCTTTGTACATTGTTCGTTTCCATCTCATAATACTTCATTTGCTCACAAATTATGCTCAAGATTTTTATCATCATAAATTTGTTAGCAGGGGGCTATCTATACTCTATACTTCACATGAGAAAAACAATTGATTGCCACTACACAAATTTTCTGTGAAAACAATTTTTTGAAACCGAACTTGTATTTTAAGTATTTGCTTAAATCTATTTGCACAAATTCCAAATTAACTCCTGTGCCATACATCTGGATATATTTGATAAATTTTGCATCTTTCATTCGACTTTATTACAATTATTTTGTCCACATAAATATTGGGGCGCACTTAGAAGAGAACTCATGTCATTTATCCGGTCATTTAATTTTCAATATTGTCGTCTAGCTATTATTGGTTATACCAATGAATGGTCGGTGTAATATCTTTACTTATACTTAGCGTAGCCCTGGCGAATGCTCGGGCGCGGCCATCCTTGTGAGATTTTATCACAAAATTATGGGATAATTCATGTCATGCATTCAATACTATGAATATTTTCCTCGACAAATGGTCGAGCGGATGCACATCATATTGCATGATAAATTCTATTTGAATTAGCCTCGACAAATGGTCGAGCAATTTATTAACTTCTACAGGTATAAGATTCAGTCCCGACGGATGCTCGGCAATAATCTTAAGCTCTTGAAAATCTTATTAACACACTGATAGATGCTCGAGCGCGAATCGCTCTCTATATCTACTCGGACCTGTACAACTTCGCCCCTGCAAACCAGTCTGTCACCACTTATTTTGTTAATGCTCCGACAGATGGTTGAGCATTTTACACCACTTTGCACCCAACACATGCTTGGGCAATATTATTTATAACAGACAGATGCTCGGATGTTGATATTTCTTGAATTTCAGAATGGGTTATCTGGCTCTATGATTCTTGACCTGCAGGATGATCAGGAATATTCAAGGCTCATCTCGACAAATGCTCGGCAAAATATTTCTATATATTTAGTCTCGAGGATATTTGCCACACATGTCGCATTTTATCCCCAAAAAATGGTTGGTAAGGATAACTCTTGTATTCAGTCCCAACAGATGGTTGGCAGAGTCGATTAATAATCAACATTGCATTTATTGGAAGGTTAGTTTTCACTAACAATACAGGATCATTCGTAATAATTTCTCGGTCCTCTTTTCCTCGATGGATGCTCGAGCATGGATCACCTGCAATATCTACCAGATCCTCTATAGTTTTTGCCTCGACAGGAATTCAGGCATCATTTATCTCATCAATACTCTGACAGATGCTCAGGCATGGATCATTCGCAACATCTACTAGGTCCTTTACAATTTTGCCTCAACGAACCCTCAACTTCGATCGATAGTTGACATTGTGTGATCACGTCTCAAGCTCCAACAAACAGTTGGGCAATACAGTTCTTATTTAATTCAACCTCGTCGAATGAAAAGTTGAGCGATCTGTACCACAAAGATCCAATAACACATAAAGCAGCATGAAAAGTGATGATCAACTATATTTATCAACAAGGACGAATCCAACTTGTAAGAAGTCACATGTCCAGCAAAATCACAGTCAACGAGCAAGACATGTTGATAACAACACTAGACCATCCTTAATGTATCGAGCGGCATCGTCAGATAACCCATGGTGATCGACGATCACCAAGCAACGAATTAACGCGTCATCAACACTAAGATATCCACTCCAGAGGAACAATGTTTCTTGAACACCATATCAGATCAACGGCACAAGGATGCTTTGAACTCCTATCAATCTCTTTAGGTGCACGAGCCATATGGAGTCTTTCACAGCCTCTTGGAACCACCATGTATGGTCAGCAAACAAGTGTGCCCCAAGGAATGATACAATACGTGAAGCTATACGAACAAGATAATCCTTAAATATATCCAGCTTGACGAATGATCAACGCGATACTCTTTAAAGCAACAAAGCCTCGAGGAGCGATCGGGCACACTTATCATCCCGGTTATACAAATCAGACGACCCGATGGACGGTCAGGCAGCCTTCCCTTCATAAGCCCGATTGGGGGCTCTATAGCAGCGATGACACGTGAATAGATTCACTACAACATTCAAAGCAAAAGAGAAGAGGTCAACTCAGGACAGATGCAAACATGGTTAGCACCGGAATTAGTCTTTCAAATGACGATCATGATCAAACTTGATTTAGTTACAACGAACTTCTTACTTATTCCCACTAAATTAAGTACGTCTACAGGCCTTTGTTATCTCCAAACACAAATTGCCTCACGAGTTGCCCAGGCAACAATAAAAGCCCTACGGGGGATCCCTAGGCAAAAAGCCAACTCAGGTTGGTCGCCAACTATGTTGGTCTGTTAAAATCCTGAACGGGTGGATGACCCTCAAACCAGGTGCATTTTTTCCATCGCCTTTTAGGCCTAAGGAAATGTGACGGCACAACCTAAAAGGTAAAACAGGCGGATATTTACATGCGAGGCATTAGAAAATGGAAAAATGCAAACGTAATTGGTATTACATTAAATTATATGAAAAACCTAAGGCAGGGTCTTACCCCTACTAGGTATATGCTCGAGCAAGGCTTGACGCATAGGCTTTTGGTCAGCCTCTCCAATTGAACCATATGAAAAACCTAAGGCTGGGTCTTACCCCTACTAGGTACATGCTCGAGCAAGGCTCGACGCATAGGCTTTTGGTCGGCCTCTCCAATTGGACCATATGAAAAACCTAAGGCAGGGTCTTACCCCTACTAGGTATATGCTCGAGCAAGGCTCGACGCATAGGCTTCTGGTCGGCCTCTCCAATTGGACCATATGAAAAACCTAAGGCAGGGTCTTAACCCTACTAGGTACATGCTCGAGCAAGGCTCGACGCATAGGCTTCTGGTCGGCCTCTCTAATTGGACCATATGAAAAACCTAAGGCAGGGTCTTACCCCTACTAGGTACATGCTCGAGCAAGGCTCGACGCATAGGCTTCTGGTCGGCCTCTCCAATTGGACCATATGAAAAATCTAAGGCAGGGTCTTACCCCTAATAGGTATATGCTCGTGCAAGGCTCGATGCATAGGCTTCTGGTCGGCCTCTCCAATTGGACCATATGAAAAACCTAAGGCGGGGTCTTACCCCTACTAGGTACACGTTCGAGCAAGGCTCGACGCATAGGCTTCTGGTCGGCCTCAACAAATGGACCATATGAAAAACCTAAGGCAGGGTCTTACCCCTACTAGGTACATGCTCAAGCAAGGCTCGACGCATAGGCTTTTGGTCGGCCTCTCCAATTGGACCATATGAAAAACCTAAGGCAGGGTCTTACCCCTACTAGGTACATGCTCGAGCAAGACTCGACGCATAGGCCTGTGGTCGGCCTCAACAAATAGACCATACGAGATCAAAATACAGGGAGACGCCCTAAACTTGATGCACACTCGATAAAGCCTCAGTAAACAAATTCTGAACAGGCCTGTGGTCAGCCTCATGAATTGGGCCATACAATAAAATAGACAATGAACTACGTTCGACCTGATCCTAAGAGGGTACGTAGGCAGCTCGACACTCTCGAGTCCGGTTCCCATATCGATTGAATGCCTCTCAACTCAAGCCAAGCATTCATCTAAAAACCTATAAAGGCAAGAAGATCAACCAAAGAAGGCTTAAAAGTTGAACGACAGATCAAAGAATGCCAGTCCACTTCACACCACCAACTGCATATGCTTAAAGAGATTGTGGACCAGCTCCTAGCTCATCTCAGAATCAACTCAGCTGAACTGCGACCTGTGGGGCTATTGTGGGGGCAAAATATATGCCTACGGAATAGCATGACGTGTGGGGAGAACCCCGATAAAGATGGCGACGTGGCAGCAATACAGGGACGACTAAAGTCCTTAATAAACGGGAAGACCGAGGAGTACTATCTGATGGGAATGAAACTCCACGAAGATAGGGCTCATTCATATTTGTTACCCATCCATATTTGTTACCCATCTATATTTGTAACCCTAATGTAACCCCTAACTCTATATAAAGGGGACACCCCCCATTGTGAAAGGGGGCTTAGAAGTTAGAGAAACACTCTCATGTAAAACTCTCTGATCATCTAATGGAACACACTAGCAGCCCCGTGGACGTAGGCCATTCATGGTCGAACCACGTAAATCTTTATCTCTCTCGTATTTATTTTTATACTTGTATCGTGATGAATTGACACCCTTCGACGGGTGAGATTTTTTGCACCTACATACGGCAGTAATACAAGATTTTTAAATTGATCCAGCTAAAACACGGGCAGGGAAGCATCAGCGAGCAGATGATGTCATCTACAGCAAATATATTGTGTTCACAGATGAAGATTTGGTGGGAGTAAGGACCCCACAGCATGATGCCTTGATCATTACACTCAGGATAGCTAACTATGATGTCGACAAGTTGCTCGTCGACCAGGGTAGCTCATCCGAAGTAATGTATCTCGACCTATTTAGAAAATTAAAGTGAAGCGTAGCCGACTTGAAGGAAGTCACTGTCCCTCTAGTCGGTTCCGCTGGTAAAGTTACCATCCCTTTGGGAAAGATTGTACTGCCAGTAAGGGTAGGAAGCGTCTCCAAGATGATCGAGTTTTTTGTGGTCGACATTGAGTCTCCTTACCAGGCCATCCTTAGCAAAGGTTAGCTACATGCGATGAAGGCCTTCCCCTCCACCTACCACCAGAAACTCAAATATGTGACTGAGCGAGGAGTAATGAAAATCCATGGAGATTAGGTGATGGTAAGAAAGTGCTTTATAGCAGCCATCCGCCCAAGGCCGAAGAAGAAGGTTGAGAAGGCCAAGGAGAAAGATAAAGAACTGGAAGGTTTTATGCCTTCCAAATAGTAGCTAAAATATGGAAGACCTAAAGTGGAGGAGACTAGGCTCCTACCCTCTGAGCGGGTCGTTGAGAACCTGGAGGAGGTCGTAGCCGACGGCAGCAAGAAAGACAGGATGTTCTTAATCGGAGCCTCTCTCACAGATCAAGAGAAGAGGGAACTAACAACGCTTTTGCGGAAAAACTTGTACATTTTTGCATGGGAACCCTAAGAGCTTCCCAGGATTGATCCCAGCGTGGTTTGTCATCGGTTTCACATCAACCCAGCTTTCAAATCGATCACGTAAAAAGCACGACGAACTACACTCGAGAAGGCTAAGGCTGTGGAGAGAGAAGTGGAGAAGCTATTGGATTCAGGATCCATACGAGAAGTTTAATTCCCTAAGTGGTTGTCCAACCTAGTGGTGGTTCTAAAGAGCAATGGGAAATGGAGAGTTTTTATTGACTTCATTGACCTTAATAGGGCCTGCCCTAAGGACGTTTCCCTCTCCCAAAGATCGACCAGTTGGTGGACGCCACAGTAGCTCATGAAAGAATGAGTCTCCTAGACGCATAATCCAGGTACCACCAGATCCCCTTGTATGAACCAGATCAAGACAAGACAACGTTGATAACCACCATCGGATTGTATTGTTACAAAGTTATGCCCTTTGGGCTAAAAAATACAGGAGCAACCTACTAGCGGTTGGTCACCAAAATGTTTAAGGACCAAATAGGAGATACCATGGCGGTCTATATCGATGATATGCTCGTCAAGAGCAGGCAAAAAAAAAAAAGACCACCTCTCAGACCTATCAAGAACCTTCAAAATCCTCAGGAAATACCGAATGAAGCTCAACGCAAGTAAGTGTTCCTTCGGTGTCCAGTTAGGAAAATTTCTCGGGTACTTGGTTAGCGAGAGAGGCATTGAAGCCAAACCGAACCATATTGACACAGTCAATAGGGTGTAGCCCCCCGCATGATAAGAGATGCACAGAAGCGCACAGGTATGCTCACCGCCTTGAATCGATTCATCTCGAAGTTATCCAAAAGGTGCCAGCCGTTCTTCCAATTATTGAAGAAAAGCAAAACTGTGGAGTGGAACCAGGATTGATCAAAGGCATTAGAGGAGCTCAAAGATTATCTTAGCACACCACCCTTGCTCGTAATACCTCAAGATCATGATTCCCTGTACCTATACCTCATAATTTCCAGCCATGCTGTCAGTTCTGCACTGGTATGTGAAAGAACGGGAATCCAGCACCCAGTCTACTACGCGAGCAAGACCCTCTTGGACGCCGAACAATGATACCTACCATGGGAAAAGGTCGCCTTTACACTAGTGGTAGCATCGAGGAAATTAAAACACTACTTCGAATCTCACTCTATCATCGTCCTTACATCTCACCCGCTCAAAGCAGTCCTGCAAAAAGTAGATTTGTCCGGCAGACTATTAAAGTGGTCAGTCGAGCTCGGGGAATTTGACATTCAGTTTCATCTAAGAAATGCAATCAAAGGGCAGGTCCTCACCGACTTCATCGCAGAATTTATAGGAGAACATCCTCACAACCAACTTCAACCTATTGGTCAAAGTAAAGATCACTCGGCACAAGGTGTTTGGCGACAATTTCTTTAACGGAGCCTCCAACTCCAAAAGGGCAGGAGTGGGCATTGTGCTGGTTACCCCAGAAGATACAATCCTCGAACAAGGAATCGGGCTTGGATTTGAAGCCTCCAATAATGAAGCAGAATATGAAGCATTGATAGCAGGCCTACAGAAGGCGCAAGCATTAGGGGTAAAGCAAATCCAGGTGTTCGGAGACTCACAGCTGATCTCCAATCAGATATGTGGAGACTTAAACGCGAGGGATGATAGAATAGCGGCCTACCTCACCACAATAAAGAAATTAATGTCTAACTTCGAATAAGTCAGCATCCAATAGTTTTCTAGAGGACAAAACAGTCATGTTGATGCCCTAGCGACCTTAAGCTTAGCGATCAATTCTGAGTTGAAGAGAAAAATTTCAATCGACTTCTTCGCCTAACCGAGCATTAACCAGAATGATGAGCTTAGAGACACAGGTCACGTTCTCTAGATTGAACCAGCCCCCAGTTGGATGGACCCCCTAAGGGCTTATTTGAAAAATGGTGCCCTACCAGATGATAAGAAGGACGCTCATCAGATAAGAGTCAAAGTTGCTCGCTTTCACTTATCTCCTGAAGGCAAACCGTATAAGAGATCTTTCACCGGTCCTTACCTCTAATGCGTTTACCCAAAGGACGTCGAGCAAGTTCTGCATGAGCTCTATAAGGGAATCTGTGGGAGTCACATTAGGGGCAGGTCGCTAGCTTTCCGAGCAATAAAGGAAGGATACTTGTGGCCGTACGTACAGAAGAATTCTTGGATATATGCTCACAAGTGCGAAAAATGTCAACTACATGCTCCTATGGTGCACCAACCCACCAGCGACCTAAAATAACTTACTAGACCCTGGCCTTTCGCTTAATGGGGAATGGAAATCGTGGGCCCTCTTCCTACCGTTGTCGGTAATCGCAAGTATTTATTGGTCGTGACAAACAACTTCACCAAATGGATAGAGGCAGAGCCGCTGGCGAACATTTGAGATGCGGATATAATGAGGTTCATATGAAAGAGCATTATCACCCGCTTCGGGATCCTCAGGACCATCATCACTGACAATGGAACCCAATTCGAGAGTGGCCTATTTTAGGGTTTCTGTAACGACCATGGGATCAGACACCATTTTAGCTCGATGGCATACCACCAGAGAAATAGACATGTTGAAGCTTATAACAAAGCCATAATTGATGGATTGAAAAAGAATTTGGAATGAGCCAAAGGGGCATGGGTGAGCGATCTTCCACACATCATGTGGGCTTATCGCACTACCCCACGACGAGCAACTGTGGAAACCCCATTCGCACTAATATATGGTATGGAGGTAATCATTCCCTTGGAAGCTAGCCTCCCCACCATGAGGTCTACCCTGATCGACCATGGCCAGAACGATGCAACAATACTCGCTGAACTTAACCTAGTTGAGGAATGTAGAGAGATAGCTCTAGTGAAACTAGCAGGCTATCAGCAACAACTAGAAAAGAACTACAACAAGAAGGTCAATCGAAGAGCATTCCAAGTTAAGGACTACGTCCTAAGAAACGTTCTTGGCAGTGCAGTAAAACCATCAGATGGAAATCTAGGACCAAACTGGGAGGTACCATTCAAGGTGATAAGGGACAACCTGTAAGGAGCCTATCACTTAGAAACGCTAGAGGGGAGGGAGATACCTCGAGCTTGGAACGCAACCAATTTAAAGAAATTCTACTTCTAGTTTTATGTTTTAATCTTTTATTACAATGTCAAAATTTGCAATTATTTCCTGATAAATAAAAGATTGTTTGGCAGTGGCATTCTATGAAGTGTTGATACTTTCTGAAACTTTATAACTTATGCACCTTTTCCAAGTGACAGTCTCTCCTCTTAACACATATAACTAGGGTATTACCCTCCTCGGGTTCTCGTCATTTAACACGAACAACCTCTTAACATTGCCCCTGGAAATATATGAAGCCCTACAGGGGACCTTTAGGCAGCTCGACCAACTCAAAATTGGTTGTCAAATGATGTTTGGATAAGAAAAAAAATACTCGGATAGAACATCTAACACCAGGTGTGTCCTCGCCATTGCCACACTTAGGCCTAAGGGAGTGTGACGACACGACCTAAAAGGTAAAGTAAGGCAAAATGGTATATTATAAGCATACTGGACTGGGAGGATACTCACGCAATAAAATAACTCTAGTCGGCTAAGAAAAGCCCAAGATAATCAAATAAGAAATCAATGAAGTGGACAATACACAACACATGTTTAGTTGGAAAATCACCCAAAACATAATTATTTTATTACTTCACTGCATTTACGAAGAGTTACATTGGTTGAATTAAATAGATCTTAATGAGGATTAGGCCTCCGAGAAAGGTAATCAGCTACTTGCGCTCTTTGGCCATCGTCTGGGTGAGGAGTTAACTCATCCTCGACTTCATTTGCATCTGGCTCCAGTAGCTGCCTAGGGATAGCATCTATGGGGACCCACTTATCATCCCTCTTGAAGGGGTTAGGCATCACAGTTGAAGGGGAGATTTCATGAAGATACCAGAGTACTGAATTCCTGGGGACCTTCAGCTCCCCGAGAGCATTCAACCATCCCCTAATAAAGGATAGCTCTTTAACCTCTGCCACCCTCATCGGAGCATCGGTCCAACCCTGATCATAGCCATCAGCCCACATTCAGTGAGGACCTTTCTTGAACAGATGTCTCAGCAGGGTAACATCTCTTTGAAGCCTGGTGGCTATCACGTATGCTCGATGAATATCTCCTCGAAGCTCGTTAATCCCCCCAGTCGAACCCCTATCATCTGTACCAGCTCGCGGACCAGTAAATGAAGAGGAACCCCATAAAACTTGAGGGGTAATGCTCAACACATGCTCTCTAAGTCGCAAAACCTCTTTCCTCGGAGCATCATTCTCTTGTTTAAGAGCTTATCCAACTTGATTGATCTCGGAGGCATCCAGAAGTTTATCCCTCAGAGCATTCACTTCGTCTTGAACGGAAGCCCCAACCTCTTCCATCTCATGAAGCCTATCTTTCAGTCTGGCAACAAGCTTCGCCTGGTCTTTAAATTTCTGGTTCCTCGACCAAAGGGACTTGCAAATACTTAAAAATGCTTGGCGAACTTGATTACTAGCATTAGGACCAAGAATCCTTCCTAGTTGAGAAGTAGCTGGTATATACTAATCAACATCAATAAGCTATAGACCATACAAGCATTGAAGAATGAAATCAGTACGCAGAGGGGATTTTTTTTCATTTCATTAAGAAAAGGTTCATAGTACATCATCAAAAGAAAAGAACAATAAAAGTGAAAAATACAAAGAATTCCCTAAAGGAGGCTAGCTGGCAACCTCAGTTTGCTCCGAGATCGCTGGTTTTTTTCCCTTATTCACGACATCAGGAATGCCTCCCTTAGGCGGAGCGGTCACTGTCCCCTGGTCAGAAGGAGTACCAACAGGAGCGGTCTGGACAGCAGGAACACCTTCATCGATAGCAGAAGCAGGTGCCTTATCCATAACAGGCTTAGGGTCAGGATCATTCTCATCAAAGAGTGGTGAATCGATATCCACCTCGGCCTCTAGAAGAGCCTTATTCTAAGCCAATCTGAACATCAGCATCCTCGTACGCAGCGGCCCATTCGGTATTATACGAGCTCTCCTTAAGGTTGGCGGCCTCTGATTCCACCTTCTTCACCTTTCCCATGAGCACCTTATTCTCCTCTACCATAGCCAACTTTCTCGTGCAGACTAAGTCATAGGACTGCCTTAACTCCTCAAGCTCCTTGCTCATCGCCTCCTTTTCTCGATTGGCTTCAGTCAGGGTAAGATCCAAAGACTTCTTGGTGGCATTGGCAGTCTTCAAGATGACCTCCAGCTTGGTATTTTTTCTTTCCAGCTTGACATTCCTCTTTACCAGCTCGTCACAACTTCGGTAGAGGACAGTGAAATCAGTCACAAACTGTAGAAAAGAGAAATGTTAGCAAGAGAAGTATTGAACATGATTTTGTAAAAATTAAAGGCAAACTTACCAAGGCTAGCCTCTCACTCGCCTTCAGAGCTAACAGGTCAGTCCCCATCGCCTTCTGACGATCAGCCGGTAAAACTGCTCTTTCGAGCACCGCAGGAGCCAATTGAGGGGAGAGGGCAACAGAAGCCCCCTCGGGCAAAGCAGACATGAGCACTAAAGAATGCCTCGCTTTTGTCCTCACCTCCTCTCTTCTCTTTTCTTCTTCTCTCTCTTCCTCTCCTCCACCTTCTTCTTCTCCTCTTCCTTCTTCCTCTCCCTCTCTCTCATCAACCCCTCCTCCTTCTTTTTCTTTTCCTGCTCATGTGCAGCAGACTGAGAACCAGTGGCAACATCCCCGCCGCCAGATTTCTGCTTCTTCAACCAGCGAGAGAGAAGTGTATCGTCTTCATCATCTCGGATCAAATTCTTCCTAAGAGGAGCCATATTTTCCTCACTAGAGCTACTTGATTCACCCAAAGACTCCTGTACCTCTGAACCCTCTTCCGAGCTGGAAGATTCTTCACTACTAGAGCTCTTCTCATTGGAATTACCTTTAGAACCAACCCTGTTAGAACCGTCTCTCTCCTCACCAGAGATGCTTTCCTCCTCATCCAATTGGATTGGGTCAGAAGCAACCTTTTCTGGGATGTCTAGCTGAGGAATTCTATCCACAGGTCACGCAATAAAATTGGACCCAACATTCTTGTATTCCAGAAGAACATCGTTGATCGAGGATGTTCATCGTCAACTACAAGTTCCCTAATTTTCCAGGCTTTAATCTGTTCGACAGCCCGAATCTCACGAAGATCTGGTTCTGAGTTCTTTATTTTCGCTGAAAAGAGAAAGAGAGAAAGATATGAGAAAAAAACATGCATGAACAGTGGATTAATGAGCAAAGTAATAACTATGCCTACCTATGTATTCCTCCCCATAAAAGGCAATCTCGAATCTCCCAGACCTCGACCCTTCAGTATAGGGAGGGAACTGCTAATTTCTAGCAATAAACCCCTCATGCCAGTAGTCCTTATGGGAATCAGGTAGATTTACTACCAATACCCTATCAGGACTCCTAGCCTTGAGGTAAAGAAGATTAAAACTTGTTCGAGAAAAAGACTAGCAGAAGAAAATTTCAGCAAGCCCTAGATTGGTGCCATAGAGCTGATTAATTCTATGCACACCATTGAAAATTTTCTAAACATTGGACGAACACTGTGCAGGAACTATATTGAAGTAACCAAAAAAGTGAAAAAATAAGTTATTTGGGGGAAAAGTAAGCCCCCCCTGGGATAACAAGAGAACATGTATCCAGTGACCGTCCTCAATGTCTATGACATTACGAGGAATAGGGGAACATTCGATGTCTACCCAGTCTGGAATGTTGTAGAATTTCCTAAATTCAGCTATCGACCTATTGCCTATTTTCGTCATCAGAAAAGAAAAGCCCTAGTAGCGTATATGAAGAAATTTTAACCGAAAAAGGAAAAAGAAGAAGTGAGAAGAACTTACGAAGTGAGAGTCAGCTTGGGACGAGGCAAAGTAACAAGCAGGGACGATGAGAAGATGACAAAGAATCTTGAAAACGAAACCTGAGAATAAGAGAGCTACAGTGAAAGCTTGGAGAAATTCAGAGAATGCGAAGAAGTTTGAAGCGACGTTCAGAGAATGGCCATTCCAAGATGATTTAAACCTTTCCAATCATAACGCACAAGTAACGAGGCGATCTGCCGCCTAAATTAATTCGGGAAGGGCGCTTCAATCCCAAGAGTGTTGCATGATTAACAAAAGTGATATTAAGGCATAACATTTAAAATTATTGAGCTCAAATTGTGACCCAAAAATTTTAGGGGCAATTGTGGGTACCTCAAATTTGTCACTTTAGCCCAGACGAGTAGCCCGATTAAACACGACCCAAAGTCTAAAGGCCCCGCGCATCTACTAATTCAGTTGTAACTTATTCAATTCCTAAAATCTCTCAAGGAGATATTCTAGGGATTATAGACTGACGTGGGGGAGTTCAACACTCCCACTCTCCGAAAAATAACATGTATATAATAAACCCTCAGCCCGGGGCAAAGGGCATGTACTCTTTTCTGTAAACACTCCCCGGAGTAAAGAGAAATAAAATACTGAGAGCACCACCGTGGACGTAGGCTTTCTTGCCGAACCACGTATATCTTTGTATTGTGTGTGATTGTCGTTCCTTTAAATTCTTTACTTATTCTGGTGATTGCCTTTGCCCGATAATTTGTGTTGAGTTTAATTGTCACCACATTTCTTTAATAAAATAATAATGTATGTATGCATGCAAACATGTATGTATGCAACACATAAGATGTCGTGCACGACAAACCCCCCAATCCATATTTTAATACACACATTCTTACATTAATGTACGTATTTTACATTAATGTACACATGATATTCTTACATTAATGTATGTATTTTACATTTTATATTCCGGATTCTACACTCCCGGATATCAGAAATTAACTTACAATCACTTCCTTATTTTAGTCCATATATACATATATTCTCATCTCATATATATAATATACTATACACATCTAGTGTATATAAACTACGTTCTTTATCCTTTGTCCATATATATATACTAGCGGATGCCCGTGCCTGAGGGGACGGCGATAAATTTGCCCCCGTGATAAAACCCAACCCATAATAACCCGCTTTTTTAAAAAAAAAATCTAAATTTAAAAAAAAAAAAAAATATATATATATTTTTTAAAAATATTTTAATAAAAAAATAATAATGTGTGTATGTATGCATGTAAGGATGCAACACATAAAATGACATGCATGTTTATCATGCATGAGTTACTATTCATACCACCATTGTCCCATATTATATAGATATATATAATATTATATAATATATCTATAATAATATATCTATTATATTATATTATATCAATTATTATATATATTATATCAATTACTATATATAATATATATCAATAATATAATATTTTATATATATATATATATACACTAGTCCCCCCGTGCCCGTGCCGAAGGCACGAAAAAAATTATTAAAAGCCCAGCCCAAAAAAATATTATTAAAAGCTCAGCCCAATTTTTTTTATAGCCAGCCCAATTTTTATAGCCCAGCCCATTAGCCCAACCCAATTGTTATGTATGTATGTATGTATGAATGTATGTATGTATGTTATGCATGCATGAAATACATAAAATATCATACATAAGAAAGCAAAAATATCATACATGCACTTCCACCATCCACATCACCTATATATATAAATAATATATATATATATATATATATATATATATATATATTATTCCCTCCGTGTCTGTGCCGATGGCACGAAAAAAAAATTATTGAAAGCCCAACCCAATATTAAAAGCCCAGCCCAATTTTTTTATAGCCAGCCCAGCCCATTAGCCCAATCCAATTGTTATGTATGTATGTATGTATGTATGTATGTATGTATGTATGTATGTATGTATGTATGTATGTTATGCATACAATTATATGTATGTTATGCATGCATGAAATACATAAAATATCATACATAAAAAAGAAAAAATATCATACATACATTTCCACCATTCGCATCACTGTAACAATCCCGATTTTTTTAAAATAGGTATTTTTAAACCAACTTTGAAAAATTCAAGAAAAATAAATTTTTTGATTATTTTTAATAATTAAATATGTTTATTTTTATATATATAAAAAAGGTTTTAAGTGGAATTTAAATCTTAATTAAAAGTTGGAAATTATAATTTTTTGTATAAAATCGAGGCAGGATCGGAGCTAAGGAGGATAAAAATAATATTTTTAGAAATTCATCCATCCGATCGAGCTGAATTTTTCACAGCAGTCCTGTCTCGCCGTTCGCTACAATACATTAAAATTTTAAGCCATTTTCACAGTCCAATTGTCCGTAATGATTTTTCAAGTGTTTGTATATGATTAAAACTCTTTTCTTAATCATACCTTTAATCCTTTATATATCACAACTAATTCGTGTATGGACTTTTCAAATTACGTTTTCTTAAACTTTTGAACGAGAAGACCTCTCCAAAATTACTCCCTTCATGTACAAACCGTAGCCCCAAACTTATTCAAGATTTCAACCTTATATTAGAAGGCTTAACCTGGTGTTTTCTCAAGAGGAGTTCAACCTTCTACTCAGATTTTTGTCCAACTAATCACAGGCATGAATACTCTGTTCTTTTCCTTTAGTATTACGCGTTTTAAGTGTCGCCTAAACCCCTAATCATGTGTTTTTGAATAAAGTCAATTAGTAACTTAATTAGAGAAAGTGGACGCTAATCATGGGACTGTTTTTATTAAATCTTTTAATTTGAATAATATTCATAACCCTTGGGTACGTGGGATTGATGAGTGGATTTTGGGTTTTATTGGTGTAGGTTTCATGTGGAAAAACTTTAGTTTTAAAATAAATGAATTTGGGGGTGTATAACTCATGTAAATTGGGTAGAGATAATGAAATTGAAAATATGATGTATTAATGATAAAATCTCGGTATATTTAATTTAATATAATTAAATGAGATTAATTGGGTATTTTGACATTGTGATAATTAAATTAAGATTTTATTGAATTGGACTATCATGCGTAGTTTTATACATTGATTAATTATAAATAGTTGTGTGACTTATTTGTATTATTTAATTGCCTTTTGTGACGACGGGTTGTTGGGTATTTTTTCTCTCCCTATATTTTAGGATGCCTTCTAGGTATGGGACTAGTGGGTAGGACTTTTGATGATTTCTGCCTTCTAGGTATGGGACTAGTGAGGATAGATTATTACGATTTTATTATGTCGGTGGTGGGCTAATTTTTTTTGCTTTATCGTCGTTATGCCAGCCTAGACATGAGACTAGGTTGAGGTTTATGTTAGAAATTCATCTTACACGTAGGATAGGACGTATTGATAATATGGGTACCCTTAGGTATGGTACTAAGGGGTATTTTGAGGATATCATATCGATTAAAAGGGTGGGATAATTTATAAACAGTGAAATTGAGAAATTGAGAATTAATGCTTAAGATAATAACGAGTATTAAAATTTGTGGTGACATAATGTGTCGGGGCCGACAATTTAAACGGGTCAGAGGACGATTTATGTTGTGTCGTGTGTGGAACCTTATCATGTGTTGGGACCGAAAGCTTAAACGGGTCAGAGATTGATTGACAAGGGGAAGTGGACACTTTGGTGGAAATTACCACCCAGGACGGGAGGACCGCCATAATAAAAAGTGAGAACAATAATAAAAATTTGATTAATTCAAGTAAATTAACATCGTGGGACCTGGTAATTTAAAATCATATTGGTGTGCCTTTTTAAATGGGAATCTCTGCAGGTAGTTAGTGATATATATTTATCGCGATTAATTATCTCCTTTAACTTAAAATATTCTATTGTGATATTTATTGCGTATACTGTCTGGATTCAAGGATCCTAATTAAGGGGAGTAGTGTGTATTCATGCTCGGGGCTCTGACCTCGAGCGTTGACTAACTTTTTAGGAATTAGTAATTGGAGAACCTGCATAGAGTTATTTGAGGATTTTTTTGGAGGTGCAGTTGGAGTTGCTCTACCTTATGCGTGTTGATTTAGTTTAGTTTTTCATTTCTTTGTATGTACTTTGAGACAAAGTTTATGGTTTTGATTGGGCCATTCGGTTCCAAAGTTGTATGGATTTTATTCAGTTTTATATTTTTGGAGATTATTTTATTATTTGGAGTTTAGCATGTGATGGATCATTTATTGATAAGTTGTTGTTATCAATTGAGTTTGATTCAATTATTTATTTATCTTGAGGATTGATTTATTTATGTCTCATATCTGTCTCAAGATAAGAATGGTATTGTATTGACTCACGCCAGGCTTAGTTTTGGTGGCGGCCGACGCCAGAATTAGGCGGGGTGTGGCAATCACCTCAACCCAATTATTATGTATGTATGTATGTATGTATGTATGTATGTATGTATGTTATGCATGCAATTATATGTATGTATGTTATGTATGTTATGCATGCATGAAATAGATAAAATATCATACATAAAAAAGCAAAAATATTATACATACATTTCCACCATCCACATCACCTACTTTATATAATAGATATTATATATAGTTATATATAATAATATAATATAACATAATATAATATATATTATATTATATTATATTATATTATATTATATTATATTATATTATATTATATTATATTATATTATATTATATTATATTACATATATATATATAATATAATCAGATCGGTTCTCCGAAAGATTTAGTTAACGGATGTAAATGATGGATTAATATTGTCCACGCATTCTTGGGACCGCTTTGACTTTTTAGGACCACCTTTTGGGGACCGCAATGTCTTTTATATTCCTTTGTCTTTTTCTAAGTTTTAGAGAATAGGAATTTCTACCCCAATGATTTTTATGGTCTTTTAAGCTTATTTTAAAGCCTAATTAATCTGGAAGTCTAAGTGTATAAGTTTCAGGGCTACTGCTACTTCTCAAGCTTCTTCCGTCACTATCGTACTGGAATTTTGAATAGCGAGGATTGTCTATATAATTAGTTTCTTCAATGAATCTAGAAATTGCAAGCGGTTTTCATGAAAAATATTATAGTCTTAAATACCTTATACGTTATTGCGGTTTTATACGTCTAGTTTCTTTATATATCTGATTAACAATATCAATTATATCGTTATTTATAAATTTGTCTAAATTATTATCACCATAGGATGACAAAAATCTACGATATGTTCTAAGGGCAACTGTCTCTACGTTTTTAAGAATGGGACGGATTCCTCCGACTCTAATTAAAATAGCCTTGGTTTCTTCTAGCCTTTTTCGTCTAATAAATTTTAATACGTATATACTGTCTTCAAGTATTCTAGTATATTCTTGGTATTTTTCAGGTCTTGACAGTTCTTCTGCAAAATCTTCAGTTCTGAATTTTTGTCTAAAGAGATCACGGATCCCTGTTCTAATTATTTCTATTCTAGGTACTTCAAGTACTAACCATTCAATAACTTGGTCTATATATTTGAAAGTACCACCTACGTATGTTAAAGCAGATTCTATAAGTTCTTTATCTTTAGGGTCTGTAAGAGTCCAGTCTTGGATTTCTCCAGTTAAGTCTAAATTTGTTTGATTAACAAATGTTAAAAAGTCTGTAATGATTTGTAGGCTCATGCAAGTTTCTTTTAAAATAATAATATGTAAAATAATTAAGGGTTTGGTTCGAGTTATACCTTCCTTCTGGTCTGCAATATCTTTATCTTCTTTTCTTCTTCTCTTCAGCTTAGTTACAATTCTTCTTCAGTCTGGGCCTCTTGCAACTCTCTCTTTATGTATCGCACCTCCATCCACTAGTTTGGCATTATACCAATTTCCTGCATGTACGCCTTCATGCCTAATGCCCACCTGACTAACAACTCACGAAAAATCGGCACCTGACGGCGGTTCAACAGTATAACATTGATAAGCACCCAAAAGTGTATAATTTAAGCCCCGAATAGATGCATTTTAGTCGCTCGTTTTAATTAAAATTGGCCTTATATCGTATTTT
Organism: Sambucus nigra; assembly: GCA_949130495.1. Lineage (NCBI taxonomy): Eukaryota > Viridiplantae > Streptophyta > Magnoliopsida > Dipsacales > Adoxaceae > Sambucus > Sambucus nigra. The sequence continues at coordinate 53,239,782 of OX422219.1, forward strand.
ATTATTTTTAGGTCAATCATCAATCTCAACATCAAATAATGCTAAATCAAGTTAATTGCGACACAATAGAAGTCAAAAGCATGCATCGAAGAAAAATAAATGAAACCGCAATGTCAAAAGTCCAGTTTGTGCTTCCACTGATGAGTTTTGGTGTTCCGAACCAATCCTATAACCCAAATCTAAGCCAGACCAAGCCCAGTCCATACCCCGAGCCCGTTGTGTGTTGAGTTTGTACCTTTATTATTTTTAGATCTTTTTATTTATATCATTTTTATTTTTAGGAATTATTTTAGAAATTTCTAGGATTTATTTTCTATTTTTCTATGATAATAGAGTCTGAAAAATGTACTACCCCATATTCAGGATTGATTATGGTACAAGTACGATTTTTATATCCTTACCTGTATTGTGCAGAATATGATATACTAGCTTTGTTAGTAATGCGAAAATTTATTTTCTAGTTTTATTAGATTTTAATTTCTTTTATTTTAGTTTTATTAGGATTATATTCTTTTTTTTTAGTTTTAATAGAATTTTATTTTTATTTTCATTTTCATTTTCATTTTTATTTATTTAGCGTCTTTTAATTTTTATTTTGAGATGTTAGTTTTTTTTAGGTTTATTAGATTTTAAGTTTTTTATTTTAGTTTTATTTTTATTTTTTTTAGGCTGTGTTAATTTTTAGGGGTGCAAATTAATCACACACAACCCATTCACACCCTAAACCCATACACCTAAACACACTCAAACACATCCCTTAACCTCACCCTCATCATCTTCCCCAACCAACACCCACCTTCTCTCCTCTCTCTTCCCCCATTAACAAACCAACCACCCAAACTCATCTAAAACCCCATTAAACCACACCAAACCAGCCATAGCCGAAACCCATTTTCGGCCACTCTAACCCACTTCCAACCCGCCATGGCAGACCCCATACCGAGCTGCTTCAATCCTTACCCGACCTCTGAAACCCATGGACCGAAGCCAAACCCGAAACCGAGCCAAAACCCGGAGACAACCTGCTCCCCGATCCGATCTCAATCCGGGTATAAAAAAAAGATAAAAAAAAAATAGTTGCCACTAAACCAACGAACTTATGTCCAAATTTCCTTACCCGAGACCTTAGAATCCAGCCAAAACCCATCTCCTGCTTCTACCAAATGAACCTTATATTTAAAAATAAAAAAACCTTTGGCTTAGCCAAACAAAAAGAAATCCCAATAAAATCTCCAAACAAACAAACCAGTATCGTGGCTCTACAAGTTACAAGAGAGAAGACTCTCAGTTCAGAGAATAAGAAGAGAGAGACGCATAGAGAGCGTGTATGTGTGTATATTTTGTACTTAGTAGGTACATAAAAATATTCAGAAAAATACAAAAAAAATAGTTTAGTTTAGAATAAATTTATAGGTTTGTTTTTATTCTTTTTGGTGTAATCAAATGCTGAATTTGTGAGAAGATTGAGACGAACTTTCATGAACAAGTTCGACAAGAAAATTTTGCGTATTGAATTTCTTTCCCTTTCCTTTTCATTCTTGCAATATTATCTATTGATGTTTATGAACACATGAGAATGTTTGGCTAAACACCCCGTTCAAGGAATGGGATGTACTGCGAATGATGTTAGTTAAATTAATTAGTTTTATTAATTTTATATTTCTAGGTAAATTAATTTTTAATTGTCACGAATTAATTTATGTAACGAAAGTTAGTAAATTAATTGAACAAATTAATGTTTGAATTTAGGAATCGAACTAGAGATAAAAAATTTCGATATTTGAATATTAATTCGGTGTTGAAATTTGAGGATTGATATTGTTTTCGTTAAATTGATCCTAGCGAGTAATTTTTTGAAAATAGTGTAGTCCTAATTTTTCATCGTGTGACATTTTAAAATTAATTTTCGGAAAAGAATTTTATTAAATTTATAATTTTAATGAGAGTTAGATTATCGATTTAATATTATTTCGAAATATTTCACATTAACAAATTGATAAATTAAAATAATTGAAAATGCAGTGTAATCCCATCTCTTTACTTTCTCACATTATTTCACACTCGGTTGCACATTATTATTCATTTTATAGTTTTAGCATTTAGTAGTAACTTTTCCCTTGACATTGTTTTTAAAAAAAAGATTTTCATAAAAAAATTGAGATTGCAAGTTTTCACATAAATTGTTTCACCTTGTAAGTTGGATTGATACCCGTACTTACTGCAATACAAGTTATTTTTAGACAAGTTTTGTAGGAACTAATGAGAATTTTGAGAGTGACTTTTGAAGACAACGACTATACCCAAAAAGCTTCTTATCAAATGGCGTCGTTGCCGCTTTCTTGACCTGGAAGCAATTGAAGACTTGTAATTTTTTAATTCATTTTTTTTTCTTTTTAGCTTTAGTTATTCCTTCTCCCTCCTCCTTAGACTGGTTGTATAGAATTTTTGCAGCAATGTATTTATTTGGGTGCATTTTGACACCATATTATTTTTGTAATAATTATTCCATTAAAAAAAAGCGAAAAAGGAAACCGGACAAGGTAAAGAGAGGGCGTCCAAAGGCGAGAATTTTGACACCTCTCTACTTTGGGTCGGTAGGATTTCCGGGGATGACTGAGATATGCATGATCTCCCCCCGGTCGACTCAACTCAGTCTTCACCCCACGTGTGTAAAAACTGTTGGAGGTACATTTTTTTATCCATCGCGAATCTCCTCGAAGCGAGTTCATTTTTTGTGTGATTAATTGCTCCTGTGTGCTTTTAATTTCTACATCGCACATAAATTTAATGGTTTGATGATTTAATTTACCTAAGACCTGGCCCAGTCATTACAACGAGAAGGGATTTCTATACCCGACTCACTCGCTTATCCATTGTGTGCTACCCTAGCTGTCATTAAAGTTAAAATCAATCAACTAGCTAGCATCGTAGGAAGACATTTTTACAACAGGGATCACAAAGATAAATTCCGTGATTTTTCTCGCCCGCTGACTTAATTAAATTTGACTGCCCCTTTTATTAATTTTCACAGATAAGCATTGGCTATGTGTTAGTTAGGAATTCTCCTTGACTTGTGCGTGTCCAATTCAATTTTTTAGGTAGTCGGGTTTTATTGAGTTTGTCCAAATTCAAAGAGTCCATTTTCTCCCTTTTTTCGAAAAGTTCCAAAAATATTTTCCTCCTTTTTAAATATTTTGAAAAATCCTAAAAATATTTTATTTTTTTTTCCATATTTAAAATGCCAAAAATATTTTCCCTTTCTTCTTTTCAAAAACCACAAAAAGATTTTCTTTTCTTTTGAAAAATATTTAAAACCCAAAAATATTTCTCTCCTCATAGCCGAAGAACGTCCTTTACAGGAGTACTTTGGTCATTTCCCATTGTTTAATGTTAAGCCCGAATCGACCCTCCATTTATTAATTAATGGCTTTAACTATCAAACGCCCACCGTTGATACTCGTGTGTCTTCCACGCCCACATCTCCTACTCCACCGCCTCCAGTGATGAGTGTCAACACATCCCATGCTTCATCATGCACACACTGTTTCCTTGTCGATCACTTATCCCATGAGTGCCCATTTATTTTCTCTCCATCTGAACCCACCATGGAACATGTGTATCCATATGACACTGTTTCAGCACCACCCTCGACGTATTCTCATGACATATCCAATGTCAAAGGGTATGAATACCCAAGTTATTCATGGAGGCCTGATCACCCTTCTATGCAATATGAATCACAACGCCATGTTGAGGATCCTTATGGTTTCCAACAGTCGTCATCGCCACCTTGTGCATCTCATATCTATCAGTCCACTTACTATGCTCCTCGTGTTGATCAACCTTTTGTCTCTCACGGAGATGATTCTCTCGTGTATGACCAACTTGACCCCATTACCCATACTTCTTATGAGTAGTATGCACATCATAGTGTTTCTAGCGATTTGTGTCCACCTCACCCACCACCACCACCCACCGATATCTCAACACCATCATCCACATCCGCTCTCGAGGCACTCTTGCAACAGTTCATCATTGAGTAAGAGAAAACCACCCAAGCTCTCCGAAAATCTTGACCAACGATTAAATGATTTTGAGTGTACGAGAGAGTCAGACATTCCCATGGATCCACCCATTATTGCACCCAAGTGTGATGATGATGGGTCCTCTTGTGACACGAATTTTGCGTGTGACCAACCCTATCCTCCCGAGAATCTCAAAGTTGAGACCACCCCGTGGTTCGGGCCCCAATTTGACAATTGTGTTGACGTATCCATTGATTATGAGACTGATCCCACACCACCCTATCCCCTCAAACCCACCATTGAGGTTCACCTTTCCCCTTCCACGGCTTCCCTATTTATGCCCGAGTCTACACCTATCGAGCCAACCCTGTGTGTTCCCGAGGAACCAATTCTTTATAGGTTAGCTCCAACTGCGAGTGCTACCCACTGTCCTGAGATTGAGTTCGAGATGGTTTCTACCTCTCTGGATACGGATCCTATCCCACCATGCTTGACTCCTGTTGAGTCAAATATTAATGTTGATTCATCTATCGTGGATTTGGATGCCTCGTTCGATTTTTCCACCACTTTGGATGGTGACTTTCGTGTGGCTCAGTTGATCACTCCATCATTTACTTTCAAACCTCCTCCAACGAGTGCCCTTGAGGATCACTCTGAGCCTTATGAGGAGTGTTCTTCTCCTACTCGTGAGTTAGAACATCTTCCCCCACCCTTTGTCCCACCGGATCCACCCATTGTCCGTCCCCCCCCCCCCCCCACTTGGTTTGGACCTTGTTATTGCACCTCACTTGTTCCCATCTACGTATTTAGGTCCTCTCCTACATCCACCCTCCACCCTAGTGCTCCACGATCCTATTTGTGCACTTTTCATTGACCCCACCATTCATGTGAGTATGTATGCTACTCTACCCTTACGTGACACCGAGGTTGTTACTCTATGCACACCACTTCCTTGTGGTGTTAATTTTTTCCATTTAGAGCTCCCTAGCATGTCACGGCGTGACCATTCTCACCGTCCATTTATAGAATAGTCGTGCACTTTCTCTGAGGCCCACCCTCTCACTATTGCCAAACCATTCTGCCTCCCCCACCAACTTGAGCACCATTCTTATAGGGCCCTTGTTGCTCTCACATTTACGATCAATAAGGCCCGTTACCGGTGCCTGTACATCCTCACCCTTACACTTTGTCCATGTACCCTCCTACCCACCCACCCCTAGTCTGCCGATGCTTTGCATCGAGTGATGCACTTCTCTATACAAGTGCATTGACCTCTTCTTTAGCCTTTATCCAACAAGACTGACACTTCAGTCTTGTTTGGGGGTGATTCTCATCATCCAATTTTTCTGTCACTCCGCACTTTCATAGATCCTATCTTTAGGGTGAGATTGGTTCGGTCTGGCTAAAGACGTTAAACTTAGCGCTACCGAGAGGCAGCCTGTCATTCATTGTTTCTGAGTATGAGTCTTATCCTGTTTGGGGGTGGTGTTTCACATCATCCACTAATTTTCACATGCTTTATAGACTTGTACGTTTTTGTGTCGCATCTGTTCTTCAGGTTTCATCTCTGCTCCATCATGCGATACACTTTTCATAAGCGGTTCACTATGGTAATATATTTCCTCCCTTGTACTTTTCATTTTATATATATAGTTTTAAACATCAAGAATGATGTTCTCTTTTGTTTGGGGGTGGGAAATTTATCAACCTCGTACCTCTTTTGAAAATTTTCAGAAATAAGTGATTTTAAACATTTTTTGCAGTTAAATTTACATTTTTATGACGTAAATTGTCTATTATCCCTCTTTTGGAAATCTCGAAATACCTGTGTTCAACCTAAAATTGCGCTTTTTATAATAAATTAATTAATAACTCTTAAAGCGTACTTGCACTATGAATTTCTGGACTCAGCAATTTGCACTATCACATTTACAATCAAAAGTTGAACAGTAACTATATTCTTAAGGAAGCCTTAAAGATCACTAGTTGTGACTTAAACCCGTGAGATTTGAGTTTTCACCTTTTTGATGGTTTTTACATATCTCCGAGTCACGAGTTGACTCAACTTTCTTTGGGTACCGCACTTAGTCATTGCATGGTCTCATCATTTTTTCAAATTTGGCTTAATCACTGAGAATTACATTACTTTCGAGTTGTAAGAAACATGTGTCTTTTAATTTGTCCAGAGCACTAAACCGATTTTACCATATACTTACCATTTTCCTTATCACACTATCATTCACCCATTATCCTTTTCCAGATACCATCCCCATATCATTTTCCTATCACTACCATCATTTTTGAGAAAAAGAGTGTTTGAATCTATCAATGTAAATTGTCTTCATTTTTGTTATGAAAAGAAAAATGCATCGTAATAAAAAAAAATAGAAAAATGAGCAGAGAAAAAGAAAAAAAAAGTAGAAAAAAAAAAAGCAAAGAAGCATGCGATCATAAATTCAAAAGATGAAGACATTAGTTATTCAAAGTGTGTCACACTCCACTCAAAAACCCTACACCATCTTCTCCATCTCCTCATACCTTACATAATCCCTATTTTCACCCTTGGTAAAGTGTTCGGGCAAACGAGAAGATTATATGGTGAATAACTCGACATTCTCGACATAGTGGTTAGCATTCGTTCATGATATCACTTTTCTTTCATGTATCCGTCATTTTTTTATTAAGTGTGGGAGATGTTTGAACTTTTTTATATTTACTCACCTCCTCACACACTAAAGAGATACACTTACCCAATTCTCAGAGAGTTCGATTCAGAGAGATATATCAAGTGGGAATTGAAGTCAAAGCTTTGATTCTATAAAGGTGATCTAAGAATTACTCTCATGATACTTAAGATTACTTCACACTACACACGCTGAGTTTTAGGAAGGATTAAGATTTTTGGTATTAAGTAAATTCATATCTTATTTTGAAAGTTGAATACGGTATTCCTTGACGTCCTTTAAGATGGGTTGTAGTGCGTTTCATCATCTACTCAGATACTGCATTTAAATACGTTTTTGAATTTTGTGCGTATATTCACTGCAAACCCTCATGAGACACCACTCGTCCTGTAGGGCAACCTATAGGTTTAACGGCTTGTTACACATGCTAAGTGCAATCGCCAGTGCTTGCAAAAGTGGCACCCTTTTTGGTTACTTATCTTTATTTTCTCTCTAATTTTTGCTCGAGGACTAGCAGTGTTCTGTTTGGGGGTGGTGTGATAAGCACCAAAAAGTGTATAATTTAAGTCCCGAATAGATGCATTTTAGTCGCTCGTTTTAATTAAAATTGGCCTTATGCCGTATTTTATTATTTTTCAGGTCAATCATCAATCGTAACATCAAATAATGCTAAATCAAGTTAATTGCGACACAGTAGCGGTCAAAAGCATGCATCGAAGAAAAATGAATGAGATCGTGAAGTCAGAAGTCTAGTTTGTGCTTCCACTGAAGAGTTCTGGTGTCCCGAACCAGTCCCGTAATCCAATTCTAAGCTAGACCAAGCCCAGTCCATACCCCGAGCCTGTTGTGTGTTCAGTTTGTAACTTTATTATTTTTAGATTTTTTTATTTGTGTCGTTTTTATTTTTAGGAATTATTTTAGAACTTTCTAGGATTTATTTTCTATTTTTCTATTTCTTTATTTTGATTTTGATTTTGATTTTTATTAGTTTTTAATTTTAAATCTTTATTTTATTTTTATTAGGATTAGTTTTTAGAAATTTATTTTCTAGTTTTATTAGATTTTAATTTCTTTATTTTAATTTTATTAGGATTATATTCGTTTTTTAGTTTTAATAGAGTTTTATTTTTATTTATTTATTTAGTGTCTTTTAATTTTTATTTTGAGATGTTAGTTTTTTTTTTAGGTTTATTAGATTTTAAGTATTTTATTTTAGTTTTAGTTTTATTTTTTTTAGGTTGTGTTAATTTTTAGGGGTACAAATTAAACACACACAACCCACTCACACCCTAAACCCATACACCTAAACACACTCAAACACATCCCATAACCTTACCCTCATCATCTTCCCCAACCAACACCCACCTTCTCTCCTCTCTCTCCCATTAACAAACCAACCACTCAAACCCATTAAACCACACCAAACCAGTCACAGCCGAAACCCATTTTCGACCACACTAACCTACTTCTAATCTGCCATGGCAGACCCCATACATACTTGCTCCGATCCTTACCCGACCTCTGACACCAACGGGCCCAAGCCAAACCCAAAACTGAGCCAAAACTCGGCGACAACCTGCTGCCTGATCCAATCTCAATCCGGGTATAAAAAAATAAAAAAATAAAAAAAACATAGTTGCCACCAAACCCACGAACCCATGTCCAATTTCCCTTACCCGAGACCTTATAATCCAGCCAAAACCCATCTCCCTCTTCTACCAAATGAACCTTATCTTTAAAAATAAAAAACCTTTGACTTAGCCAAATAAAAAGAAATCCCAACAAAATCTCCAAACAAACAAACCAGCATCGTGACTCTACAAGTTATAAGAGAGAAGACTCTCAGTTCAGAGAATAAGAAGAGAGAGATGCATATATATATATATATATATATATAGAGAGAGAGAGAGAGAGTGTATTATGTACCTAGTAGGTACATAAAAATATTTAAAAATACAAAAAAAAATTAGTTTAGTTTAGAATAAATTTATAGGTTTGTTTTTATTCTTTTTGGTGTAATCAAATGCTCGATTTGTGAGAAGAGACGCACTTTCATGACCAAGTTCGACAAGGAAATTTTGCGCATTGAATTTCTTTCCCTTTCCTTTTCATTCTTGCTATATTATCTATTGTTGTTTATGCACACATGAGAATGTTTGGCTAAACACCCCGTTCAAGGGGTTGGATGCACTGCGAATGATGTTTGTTTAATTAATTGGTTTCATTAATTTTATATTTCTAGGTAAATTAATTTTTAACTGTCACCAATTAATTAATGTAACGAGAGTTAGTAAATTAATTGAACAAATTAATGTTTGAATTTAGGAATCAAACTAGAGATAGATTTTTTCGATATTTGAATATTAATTCGGTGTTGAAATTTGAGGATTAATATTATTTTCGTTAAATTGATCCTAGCGAGTAATTTTCTGAAAATAGTGTAGTCCTGATTTTTCATCGTGTGACATTTTTAAATTAATTTTCTGAAAAGTATTTTATTAAATTTATTATTTTAATGAGAGTTAGATTATCGATTTAATATTATCTCGAAATATTTCACATTAATAAATTGAGAAATTAAAATAATTGAAAATGCAGTGTAATCTCATCTCTTAACTTTCTCACATTATTTCACACTTGATTGCGCATTCTTTTTCATTATTTAGTCATTTTATAGTTTTAGCATTTAGTAGTAACTTTTCCCTTGACATTGTTTTAAAAAAAAAGATTTTAATAAAATAATTGAGATTGCAAGTTTTTACATAAATTGTTTCACCTTGGAAGTTCAATTGATACCCGTACTTACCGCAATACAAGTTATTTTTAGACAAGTTTTGTAGTCACTCAATGGAATTTTGAGAGTGTCTTTTAAAGACACCGGCTATACCCAAAAAGCTTCTTATCAAACACCTTGTGTGCTACACCAGAGGTTCCACACAATAGTCCTCTATGAACAGAAAGTTGGAGACAATTTGGAAAATAATAACAACTTAACATAAGAGATTTCTGGAAAAAGAAAATACGTTTATTTCATTGCATTAGTAATTACAACTCTCACCATTCCCCTAACTATATGGGAATTACTCACTCACATACATATTACTCTCTACAAGCTTACACACTCTCTCTCACTTCTAAACTCGATCTTTTACACACAACCATGACTGTCCCTTTTATAGCACAAGGGAGCTTACTCGATGACGAAAAACGGAGGCTAAAAGCAAACCTGTTGAAAGCATACAATAATTAAAGAGCAATACAATAATTAAAGGTCTACAGCTTTGGCATCTTTTGAGTCTTCACATTTTTGCTTTTCCAAAAGCAGTCTTGGCATCTTGTGATACTTGCGAACCTAACGTCTTTATGGATGTCTCTTTCTTTATGAAAAGAAGTTGTCTAGGGCATATATGGGGCAGGTCTGAACTTTATTCATGCAAGGGAATTACCAGTCGAATTAATGGAGTCTTAGGTCTTTAATAATTCGTTGAGTAAGGTAGGACCCTTCTCTGTTCTATCTTCGTCTTCTACTGTCTCGTCTTTGTCTTCGTTTGGTAGAGCATTATTATTGAAAAATTCATCAATGAGGCCTACCACTCTAATGCTGGCTGGCAAGGCGATCTCCATCATTTCTTTAGATTCTTTCTAAAGTCTTCCATTAAATGGCTCATCAGCCTGGATAATGAGGTCTTCTTTATGGTATGCAGTATACCATATGTCTTCACCTGTTAACAGTTCCATGATTTCTATTATCTCCATAGCTTGGGAAATCTAGAGTTTGGACTTATTAACAATTAAATATTTAGTCTCGTCTTCAAATATAATCTTAACGTCTTCAAATATATAATTGGAAAATTTAACAAATCTAAATCCTTCAACTCTCATTCCTCTACAAGAACCTGGAGCGATCTGATAGATTCTAGCAAATAGAGGAAGAAAGTCTTCTACCTTCTTGACATACTCATGGACTATTTTTCAAAGAGAAATAGAATCTTATATAGTCTCAATTTGGATGAGTCCAATGGACCCATAATCTGCTAAAGTTATCTGGGCTATCTCTGCTTTTCCAAAAAGATAAATTTTTGGAACGTCTTTGAAGAAACCTCTCATAATTAAGGCATCTCCTCCAGCGAGAATTTCAATGTGTCCCAACGAGAAGATGTTTAAGCCCCCCTCTCAAGGTATTGGAGGCTATATCCTAAAAACTCCTCTGAAGATTTGAAGTTGTCCATGATCATTTTCCTGAACTCCTCAAGGGCCTTGTCAATAGTAGTATTCACATTATATTCCACCTCGGACGAGTGCTTCTCAGACAGGGATTTGATGGCAGCGTCATGATCAGAATTCAGTTGGTTGATGGCTACTGTGTGTTTAGTCCTCAAGTTGTCCACGGCCTTTTTATGGTCATTTTTCTAGATCAAGATGTGCCTTTTCAGGTCCTTCTCATTTTTTATAGCCTCTCGAGCTTACCGAGTCTCGAGAAGTTTTCTCCGACCCATTGGTGGATTTTCTATAGAGATATGATAGACTACAGAAAATACAAAACAACAGTACGAGACGACACTAAAAATTAAAATAGAAATTAAATAAAAGCATAACAGTTCACCTGAATAGCCTTGTGCAGACAAAAATCGTTCAGAAGAGAGACATTCATGGATTTTGTTGATGTAAAAAATTAGATTATCTCTAATTAATAAATCACAGATAAATAAATTAATAAGATAAAGGATTTTTAAAGTGGTTCAGCCTGAAGAAAATGTCCTACGTCCACTGTTTTTGTATTGCTGACTGTTTATTTGGAATCTCGATAATAGATTTACCAAGAGATCCAAAGTCCCCTTCTTATGAGGAGGTTACAATGTATTTATAGCCTTGAGGCTGTACATATGAAAGGATAATGCATTGTTATCTAGTAGACATATACATCTGTATGATAATAATGTGTATTTAATGCGTAGCGGTCTTTTGATTCTCTTGATTTGGATGCTCTGCACGTTAAGTTGCTCGGTACGCTTGAGTTGCTCTATACCCTTAAGTTGCTCAGGGCACATGAGTTTCTCGTCTAAAGTATTTGTATTTTCCACATAGGTTGACACGTGTCTTCAAGCAATTGGTCCACGTCCGCAAACTAAATTTGGTATCAACAGAAGCCCCCAATGTTTCACAGTTGAGATTGAATGAGAGTGTGGAACATTTTGCTTGAAAACTGCTTGGATTATTGATCTTCATGGATTTTAGGAAACTTTTCAATATATATAGTTCCTTTTTTGAGCGCATAATATCAAACTTCTTAAATATTTTGAATTTTCACGATCACCTCGATATTTGTGCCTTTTTCTTCTTTTAGCCGCCGAAAATGCAAACGTTTTTCCTTCTAATCATTATTTTTCTCTATTCCCGAGGTAAAGTATTTAAGTGCGATAGAAATCCTATCGTTTTTTCACTTTTCAAATCTGTATCTCTGAACTCTTCATCTTCTCTCTATCTTGTGCCTTCGTTCTTTCCATCGTTTATTGACAACTGATCTCTATTTCCTTTGTAAGATTTTCTTCCTTCTTCTTTATTTTCTTTATTCACCATGGTTTATCTTGTTGAATCGTTAGACAAATTTCGGGCTGAGTTTTCAATCTTCGTGGGTTATTTTGGAAGAACTTTCTTATCCTTGTGATTTACTTTCTTTGGCGGAAGGACACTGGTTCCCAAGTCTTTTTGCAGCTGAGTGTGGTTTTTCTTTCCCGCCAAATCCCCTGCGTTTGGAGTTTTGCCAATATTTTGATATTGTACCTGGAAGAGTAGCTTCAAATACATGGAGGGTGGTTAATAGCGTACATAGGTTGAATCAACTTCATGGAACTCGTTTGGGAATTTCAGAAATTATGTATTGCTATAGATGGGTCATTAGCGATAATACTTTCTATTTAAAAACTAGGTTTTCGAATAGAGCATTAGTTTTCAATCTTCCCGATGCCAATAGGGATTTTTTTGATCATGGGTTTGTGATGAAAAATTGGCAACACCCTCCATTAAGTGGAGATGACGTGTACCAAGGTCCCAGGTGTCCGCTTTATGGCAATGGGATAGGTTGCTTTTTTTTTTGAAATCTTATTTTCATTGTATTTGATGAAATGCACCACTGACATTTGATTTTGTTTGTTACAGTTGACAGTAAAAGAAAACCTCCAAAAGAAACAGAGGTTAATTTAAAGCATTTAAAACTTATCTGGGGCTTGCATCAATCTGTTGCTGGGGAGCACATTAGATCTGCATCTTATTTATTACAATACAAAAGCTACACCTCATCTTTCATTGCTCGTCCTTGTCCTGTGGTGGTTGATCTTGATCAGGTACCGACCTCGGAGACCAGTGTGGAAGGTTCTTCTTCTGACTTGAGTATTCCAATTACTGATCTAATGAAGAAGAGGAAAGCTCCTTCCTTTTTTGACAAGTCTGCCTTTGCCATCGATGAGGCAAAGAAGAATAAAAAAGATGTCCCAGATGAAGGGACAAATATTATAGATGTACCTCCTTCCGTTGCTGCCAAAGAAACTATTAAGAAGCCCCCTGTGCCTCCGAGTAAGACTGTTATCATCTCACCTTCGAGTGAGACTGTTGTCATTTCACCAACAGAGACAGATCCTGCTCCTCTGAGGAGATGAAAAAGAAGCTCTTCTGAGAGACCTGTTGAACCTATCTCTCAACCTTCAAATGTTAAAGGTAGTGTTCCAGCTCTTGTTCCTCCGAGCTCTGTTGTGGGCTTGGTAAGATCCTGGACCGTCCCAGAAGTCCATAGCATTGAAGATACTTTTTCTCGTGAGAGAATTACAACTCTGGTTGCTCAACCCATTGCATCAGTAAGTATTGTTAGTCTGAGTCCTTTATTTTCTAATACTATGTTCATATATTAACTTAAAGTTCTTTCTTTATTCAGCTTATGACGTGTTTCAATCGCATTTTTAAAAAAGATGAAGCTATCAGGGCTTCCAGATCCTCGGGCGGGGTAGAAGAAGATTTTACTGGACTAACCCAGTCTTTGAGGGAATCTTGTCAAAAGTACGAGGAAGACAAAGATGCTTGGGAGAAGCAATTGAAGTCTGTTGAAGCGAATCGAGATCAGGCTGAAACTGCCTCCAAAACGTTGGAGAAGAAATTGAAGGAAGATGAACAGAGTAATATAAGGCAAAGGTAAAACGTTTCTAAGGCAAAGGTAAAATTGAAGAAATTGAAGGAGCTTGAGGTCAAGCTTAAATCTGCTGAGGAAAACGTTGTTAAGCTTCAAGAAGTCAAGAAACATAAGGCAAAGGTAGAGGAAAAGCTAAAGTCTACCGAGGAGCTCCTTAGGGAAAGGACCTCCTCGGAGAGAGCAAAAAGTAAAGCTGCAGTTAAAAAATCCTTCAGTGCAGGTTGGGACAAGGGTTAGAACAAGGGCCTGGCTGTCATGTCTTATCAAATGGAGTATGCCACTGTCAAGTATTTTAGGGATGGATGGTTAGCAGCATTGAAGAAATTAGAGGTTGTTGAAAACTCTGAGTTATTCCAGGAGCACACTCATGGCCCTCCTCCCTCTCCTGGAGAAAACGAAAATGAAGCAGCTCCATATGAGTCTTCCTTGATGACAGAAGAGCAGGTACCTTTTGTTCAACCTTCTGAGCAAGTCCATCCAACTAGAACATCTACCGAGCAGCTGCCCTTGCCCTCCGAGCAACCAACCCCTTAATCCAAACCATCTGAAGAAGTCGTAGGAAATAAGGAGAAGGTGTAGAGTTGTTCGAGTCTTTTATTTTGCTGTTTTCTTGAATGTAACCTTGAACTATGTTTTCCTTTTATCGTGATGAATAAAATTTGAAATTTTATTGTTCGTCTTGAATTTCTCTTTTACTTGCTATGTTCGCACCATTGCTGATTTTTTTTATTCTTCTTTTTGCTAGTTTATGTCCAGGATGGAACTCTTATCAGCTCATGATACAGAGTTGATGAAGAAATGCAATGACTATTTCAAAGTTAGTCATGCAGACCTTAATGAGGCCCAGATAACTGACATTTTCGGATCAGGTGCTTATGACCGAGCAGTTGAAGCTTACCAATACTTGAAGTGCTTACTTGATCGTGCTGTGGCCAACAATGTGGCCTACTACAAGATGATTGAAGATCTTTAAAGAACAATCGAGGAACTTCAACAGCAGTATAAAGATTCTACTAAACTTCTGCATTAAGTCTATGAGAAAAAGTACCAACAATTGAGTGCTGACAAAAGGTATGACAAGTTCATTTCTTCTCATGAGAAAAAGGAGAGTGTTCTGAAGCTTAAAAATGAAGAGCACAGACATATCACCAAGTTATTGGAGCAGGAGAATATTGCTTTGCAGGAGGAAATAAAATAACTCAAATTTGCTACCTCTTCCTCGGGAGCCTTGGTCCCCATCAATGATGAAGGTTCTTCCTTCTTGGAGGTAGAAAATGCTAACTTACGAGATAAGTTAGAAACTTTGAAATGAGCTGGACCCTCCACATCTACTCGTGGTAGAGCAAGATCTTTTTCTCGTTAACGAGCAAGGGTTGGTCGAGTCACCATTGAAGAAGCGATAACTCAATCGGCTTTAAAGAATCAAGTTGTTCAGTTGATGGCAAAGAACCAAGCCTTGACAAAAATGTCTAAGAAGATTTTGAACTTCACCGAACAACTCTCTAATCAAAGTTCTGCTTTGGAAAGTAAAGAAATTTTGGTGAATTTTGGATGGCTGGGTATAATGAAGCTCTATATCATCTTGATGCTCGTTTGCAGCAATTGAATAATGAGTGATACAAGAAGGGATGGTTGAACGCTATGTGTGTGCTAAAATTGGAGCAAGGACACTACTTATTGGATTATTATGAGCCTGGAGTGATCGATTTTCCCGTGCCTCCTTTTAATCTTGATATTAGTTGAATTCCTGCTCGTACAATTCCTCGATGCCTGATTTCTATGTATCTCGGTGATTACAGTCTTCGTTCAAACTTTGAAATAGCTCGTCCAGAACACTTGCTTGATCGACCATCCATAATGAATGTCAGAATGCTGCGAGATCTAAACTTTATAAATTCCCCTTATGCGTTAGATGATCCTCCAGCTGGGGTAGAACTTGTTTCAAAAGCAGAGGGAAAAAACCCATAGAATAGGATATGTTATGTAATGAATCAAAATTCATATCGTATGTAATCTACTTGATTTTAATGAAGAAACTTTTAGTCTTTTGCTGTTTCATTTTCTTTGAAACAACTTGTAGACCGTCTTTGTTTGTTGGTTGGTGAATATATATATATACTATATTTATCCCATTTGTTGTTTGATTATAGTGACTTGTCACTCTATGGGCCTAAGCAATGGAATGATTTTCATCCCATGTTCCTGCTTAGTTGTAGTAATCTCGTATGGATTACCTTGTTGCTTAGACAATAGATGCCCCGAGAGGTCATCCAGCTTCTTGCCTAGTTTGGTACCAACCAACTAGAGTTGGTGGTTATTAATTTACCGACCAATCGGAGTTGGTGGTAATGAGTTACCGACCAATCGGAGTTGGTGGTAATTGAATTGCCGACCAACTGGAGTAGGTGGTATTGAATTCCTCACCAACTGGAGTTGGGGGTAATTGAATTGTCGACCAACCGGAGTTGGTGGTATTAAGTTTCCGACCAACTGGAGTTGGTGGTAATTGAGTTGCCGACCAATCGGAGTTGGTGGTATTGAGTTCCCGACTAACCGAAGTTGGTGGTATTGAATTACCGACCAACCGAAGTTGGTGATGTGTTGAGTTCTCGACCAAACGGAGTTGGTAATGTGTTGCTCTGAATTTGGGTTTGTGTAGTGTGTAGCACTAAAATTCCAAAAAAAATTAACAAAGAAAGAAATATGGGTGAAATATGACTTTATTCATATTGAAGAAACTGTGTTACATAGGAATTTTCATTACTGATAGTACTTGCGCAAGTGTTCTGCATTCCATGCATTCTTGAATTCTTCTCCTTCTAAAGTTTCAATTCTGTATGTTCCTGGACGAACAAATTCAGTTACTCTGTAAGGTCCATGCCAGTTGTCTTCCAGTTTGTTATGATTTTGGATCACTTTCTTCAGCACATAATCCCCTTCTTTCAAGTCACACCTCTTCACTCTTTTATTGTAAAACAAAGTTGTTCGTTGTTGATATGTTGAATTCCTAATTGTTGTTTCTTCCCTGACTTCTTTGAGCATATCTAGTTCTAATCTTCTCATTAAGTCACTTATATGGGAGTTGAAGTTAAGCACCCTATGTGTGGGTAGCCCCAATTCAGCAGGTATGACAACCTCACTTCCAAATGTCAACATGTATGGAGACTCCCCAGTTGTTGTTCGTGGTCTAGTGCGATAAGCCCATAACACAGAGTGTAGCTTGTTGATTTAATTTCCCTTTGCATCATCCAGCCGTTTTTCACACCATTCAATAGGGTTCTGTTCGTCACTTCAGTTTTCCCATTGCTCTGGGGATGGCCTGGCGCATAGTGGATCTTTAATATGTTAGATTGATGACAATAGGCAGCAAATTCCTCATTGTCAAATTGGGTTCCATGGTCAGTTATGAATGCGTGGGGAAGATCGTATCTGCAAATAATATTCTTCTAAATAAATTGATAGACTTTGTCGTATGTCATATCAATGAGAGGCTCAGCTTCCACCCATTTGGTAAAATAATCCACAGTAACCATGAGGTATTTGAATCTTCCCCTGGTTGTTGGAAGTGGCCCGACCAATTCTATCCCCCAAACGGAGAATGGCCAAGGGGATGTAATGGATGTTAACAATGATTGGGGAGTTCTTCAGATGGAAGAGAAACGTTGGCACTTATCACACTTCTTAGCATAAGCTGCGCAATCATCTCTCATCGTTGGCCAATAATACCCCAGTGTTGTGATCCTCTGCAAAAGCGTCTAACCTGCTGCATAGGCTCCACAGGATCCTTCATGAACCTCTTCAATCAAGTCTTTAACTTCGGAATGAGTAGCTTTAACTTTAGTTTCTTAGCTGCGAGTTTATCAGGTGGTAGAATCCCTTCTTCGATATAGGCCCTAATGGGATCCATTCAAGAAGGTCCCAAGTCAAGGGCAATGAAATTTATCATCAAATCTTTGTCTATGCTCCGACCAGCCAGGACTTCTATTGGGATTGTTCTTCATAGCTCGATACATGTGGCTGATGCTAACCGAGTTAGGGCGTCTTCTCTTGCATTCTCCAATCTCGATATTTTAATTAACTGAACTGCAGTAAAACTCGATACAACCTCCATTGCTTTTGCATGATACTTGACCATTAATTCTCCCTTTGTTGCATACACCCCCAAAATTTAATTTACGATAACTGTGAATCACTGAATACAATAATCTTCTTTGCCTTCATGGTTTTGGCCAGACTTAGACCCACGATCATAGCTTCATATTCAGCCTTATTATTAAAAGCCTTAACTTGAAAGCACAGAGCATACTCCATATCAATCTTATCCGGACTGTTTAAAATAATTCCTGCTCCACTGCCTGTAGTGCACGAAGAGCCATCCACATACAGATTCCACACAGGTACTTTATTATCAAACTCTTAGTCATACAGAGCTCCTCGATGGAATATCTGATGCTTCCTTTTGTCTTCCCCCAACACTTATTGCTGCTCGTTGATTATCTTCTCTTGATTGTCCACGGATGGAGGTTGGTCGGGGGTTAAATTTAATGATCCTGTAACATTCATGGGTTGGTTTGTATTAAACTCCTGTTCTTCGAAAGTATCAGATTGAGTAAACTCTGTAATAAAATCTTCTACTGCCTACCCCTTAAGTGACAATCTAAGCTTATAAACTATATCATATTCACCAAGTTCTACTGCCCAGTACATCAATCTTCCTGATTTCTCTGGTTTATGCAGAGCCTGTCTCAATGCATATCAGTATACACCACTATAGTATGGGCTTGGAAGTATGGCCTCATCCTTCTGCTTGCTTCGATTAGTGACAGTGCCAACTTTTCTAACCTTGGATATCTGATCTCTGCTCCTCGAAAAGCCTTGATGGTGTAATAGACCGATTTTTGGACTCCGTCCTCCACTCTTATTAACGCCGAACTAACTGCATTCTCTGAAACTGCCAGATACAAGTATAATCTTTCTCCCATCACTGGTCTAGATAACAATGGAGGTGTCTCCAGATATTTCTTCAATTCTTGAAAGGCCTCATCTCATTCCTCATTACACTCAAAAGTTTTTTGGAGTGTTTTGAAGAATGGGAGACATCTGTCTGTTGCTCATGACACAAATCTGTTGAGTGTTGCGACCCGCCCTGTGAGACTTTGCACTTCCTTCTTCGTAGTTGGAGATCGCAGATCCAATAGAGCTTTGATCTTTTCAGGGTTCGCCTCGATACCTCGTTGGTTAATAATATATCCGAGAAACATGCCTTCTCGTACTCTGAATATGCATTTGGTGGGATTCAACTTCATTTGATATTTATCTAGTTGATCAAAGGTCTGACCTAGGTCAACTAGATGATCAGCAGCTTTATTGCTCTTCGTTAGCATATCGTCAACATAAACCTCCATGTTATGACTGATTTGCTCTGCAAACACCTTATTCATCAGCCGCTGAAATGTCACACCTGCATTTTTAAGTACAAAAGGCATAACATTATAGCAATAAGTTCCTCTTAGGGTGATAAAAGAGGTGATTTCCCTGTCTACATGTTTTATTTTAATCTAATTGTAACCAGAATAAGCATCCATGAAACTCAACAATTCATGCCCTGAAGTAGCATCGACCAGTTGATCGATTCGAGGCAAAGGAAAATGATCCTTTGGACATGCCTTATTAAGATCAGTGAAGTCTACACACATCCTCCACTTGTTATTTTTCTTCTTTACCATCACCACATTAGCTAGCCAATCAGGATATTTGACATCCTCAATAAAAGAGGCTTTTTGTAATTTCTCTACTTCTACCTGTATAGCTTGGTTCTTTTCAGGGCTGAACACTCTTCTTCGCTGCTTCACTGGCTTGATTTCCCTGTTCACGTTGAGCTCGTGACACAAGAAATTCGGGTCTATCCCTAGCATGTCTTCATGACTCCATGCGAAAGTCTATTTTCTGCATCTTAGAAATGCTATCAGTTCCTGTTTTATTGATACATCCAATGACGCACCAATTTGGGTTGTTCGTTTTGGGTGCTTGTCGTCCATAATAAGACTTTATGTAGCTTCCATGACCTGGACCTTCATGAGATGAGACTCGTCTCTAGGGTCTAATGTTTCAATCTCTGCATCTTCTATTTCATCCACTTGATAAGTATTAGTTTTTTCCTGGATTCTTCCCGTTCCTCCTGTTCGGCAGATGAATAGTAGCATTCTCGAGCTACTTTCTGATCGCCTTTCACCACTCCCACTCCAAAGTTGGTCGAGAATTTTAAACACTGATGCACATTATATGGTACTGCTTCGAACTTCTTCAAACCTAACCTTCCCATGATGATATTGTAAGCTGATTGGACATTTTTATCCATTATGAAAAAGCGTACTCTTTCTGTTCGATAAGCAGGCCATGTGCAGAGCTACCATTGTCCACCAGCACCCGTGAAATTACCACTTCCTTCATTATCATCTTGATCACCAATGGGTCATCATGAGGATATAGTACACCTGCTAGGTCATTTTTAGAGAAACCAATGACCAGTTTGTCCTTATTCACCTTTCTCGGGCGATCATCTTCAGTCAGATTTATTCGTTATATGTACGAGCAAGCTTGAGCCTCATTGAGGTAAGCTTTCCTCTCTAAAGTAAGATCTCCACATCCTACATCTCCACCTGTAATAACATTACATTCAAATGATCCAAAATGGAATGAAAATACCTCACACTCTGGCTATCTTGGTCTTTTGGGGAGATCGGGGTCATCCTCTGGATATTCTTCGTGATCTCTCTTCTTGTCTTCTTTTGCTCGATGAGGAGATTTAGATCTTTGCCTTCCTCTGTCACTAGTCTTTCCACCATTTTGGCGATCGACATACTTGGTCAATTTTCCTCGCCTGATGAGTGCCTCAATTTCATTCTGGAGAGCAATGCAATGTTTGGTCGTGTGGCCATGGGTCTTTGTGGAATTCACAATATTTGGACTTGTTCTTTTTGTCAGGGTCTGCTTTCATTTTTCCTGGCTAGAATAACTCTTCGTTGTTCTTGATCTCCTCCAGAATGTGATTTATATCTACATTCAAGGGAGTATAATTTCAAAATTTTCTCATCTGCTCTAGTGCATGCTTTCCTTTTGACGGCTTGTTGCCACCATTGTTCTTCTGATCCTTCTTCTCGGTTTTACCCGCTTCAACCTTGGTCTCCTTAGTGTCCGTATTCTTCTTCGTAGCCATGGTTTCCTTAACGTTCATGATCTTGGCTGCCTTTGCCATCAGTTCTGCCATGGTCCTGGGTGGGTATTTGGCCAAAGTATAGTATAACTATCTGGTAACAATCCACTCATCAGAGCAGTAATTGTTATTTTCTCCTCGTAATCTATTACCTCAAGCTTCTCGTTATAGAAACGAGTAATGTAATCCCTGGTACTTTCTTCTGGCTTCTATCTAACACTCAGTAAGTGTGCTACTCATTTAACTGGTTTTGCTCCAAAATAGAAATTCCCTATGAAAAGCTCTACCAGTTGAAGGAAAGCTGCGATCTTCCCCCGAGGAAGATTTTTGTACCATATCTGGGCTGATTCGATGAGAGTTCTTGAAAATGCCCTACATCTCATCTCGTCTGGAACAGCATAGATATCGGCAGCAGCTTGGTATTGTTCTATATGAAGGATAAGGTCAGTTTTTCCATCATATTTAGGCGTTACCATAGGAGCTTTGAATTTTGATGGTGTGGGAAAATCCACAATTACCTGTACGAACGGTGTCCCTTAGACAAAAGTTCTTTGTAGAGGATTCTTGGCCTTAGCCATTTCCCCTAATCTATCTTCCAACCTTTGAATAGAGCCTTTCCATGCTTCATTTCCTTCCTCGGGCCTGTTTGTTCGAGCAACAGATCGTGTTGAGTTTTCCTCTTGGGACCTTCATTACGAGTTGCTGGGCGTAATTGAGCAGAGCATTCCCTTAGGTGGATGGTCGTTGAGAGTTTCTCGACGTAATCCTAGGAGGACTTCTATTCCTCCTAGGGCCGAATCTATCAAAAGGAGATACTCTACTCAACCTTTCTATAGCACTAGTCCTTTCTGGGGTGAGAGTGACATTTCGGTGGGAATCAGTAGCTCGTACTGATGTAGTCCGTCCTGGTTGATACGAAAGATCACTAGATCTTTCAGTACGATATGAGTCAGTACATCTAGATTGAGAGGCCTATGGGAATAGTGTTCGTCTTGTTCTTGAGGATGGCAGATGGGTATTTCTCTGAACACTTCGTTGTCCAAATTGGACCGGTATTCAACTTTGAACAGTTTGTATAAGTTGACTTATGGTTTCTTGCATGGCCGTTTGCCCTTGGGCTAAACTAGCCATTATCCCTGTCAGATCTTGAACATTTGGTGGAGTAGAAGGGTTTAGAGGGACCCCAGTGTTTCGATTACTGGATTCTGAATTATCAGCCATATATGATGAATTGTTTTAGTGAAAAACGTTAAGTACTGTCGTTTCCCACAAATGGCGTCAATCTGTTGATGTAAAAAATTAGATTATCTCTAATTAATCAATCACGGATAAATAAATTAATAAGACAAAGAATTTTTAAAGTGGTTCAGCCTAAAGGAAATGGCCTACGTCCACTATTTTTGTATTACTGACTGTTTATTTGGAATCTCGATAATAGATTTACCAAGAGTTCCAAAGTCCCCTTCTTATGAGGAGGTTAGAATATATTTATAGCTTTGAGGTTGTACATATAAAAGGATAATGCGATGTTATCTAGTAGACATATACATCTGTATGATAATAATGTGCATTTAATGCGTAGCTGTCTTTTGATTCTCTTGATTTGGATGCTCGACACGTTAAGTTGCTCGGTATGCTTAAGTTTCTTAGGGCGCATAAGTTAATCATCTAAAGTATTTGTATTTGCCACGTAGGTTGACACGTGTCTTCAAGCGATTGGTCCACGTCAGCAGACTAAATTTGGTATCAACAGATTCTAAAAAGCAAACATTCGACTATGGGGTTATTGAAGATAGTGCGTCAAAAGCTTTCTATTTATTCCCTATTGGGGAGTCAAAGTTGATCTTGAGGTTCTCCAGGCGAGATGACAAGACATCTTTAGAGTTAATGGGGATATCCTATATCGGTTTAGTTTTAGACGAGTCGTCCTAGTGCTTATTCTGATGGTGAGGGGAAGGAAGATCCTTAGGAACCTCTTTTATTTTTTTTAACCCCTCGGCCTAACATGGGTTGACGACAATAGACTTCTTTGACTAAGGCAGGAGTAGAGTCTTCTTCCCCACTTGCTTTATTAAATTGGCCAAATTCGGTGCAACCATTCTCCACACAGACTCCGATGTATTGGGTGGACTATCTGCAAAGTAAAGACGAGGTCAGTAACAAAGATAAAGAAGATATGCCACAACAGTCATAAGAAATATACTTACACAATTCGGTTAGGGGGTCCACTCCCAAACTTGTCTGCTCCAGAATAAAAGGGGTCATTAATTGTTCAAACTCTATAAGACCACCCTCATTACCTAGTCTACTAACCTTCTGCACATTCTTAGTAGCATCAATACTCAGACCTGGGTCTAACTTAGCCAACATTGGTGCTTTTTCCCATCTTTGGGGAACCTTAAGCTCTGAGGCACCACAGGGAACATCTGGGTCAAACTCCCAAGCTCCATATATGAAGAAGTAACGAGGCTTCGAATTGTGATTAGAAGTCTGGTTTACAAGCAAGACTTTCTTAGTTGATTTCCTGGCTACGAGATGATAGTAGCCAGGCTGAGTCTTTGAGGATGACACATTATAATAGCCTCTAAAAATACTATCTGAAAGGTGGAGTGATGGACCAACTTCTAGAGTGATATAAAGCCGAAGATGATCCTCTAGGTATTTGTGGATAGTTGAGAAGGGTCGAGACCTAAATAGACTAGAATGGCTATGTGTGGGGTGAATGGGCAGCCTGAATCCGACCCTAAACATCTGATCCTAGACCAAAATCTCACCATCTCGATCGTGGCATGCTCTCTCATCCTCAGACGGCACCTTTATGTTAATAGAGGATCTTATACCATAGAGATGTCTCCAGGTCAAAAGATCTACTTCTGTAACTGTGTTGGGAAAAGACTTAGCGTAAGATGTATCAAGTGTATCCTCGGTCGTATCATCATCATTGTCTGGATTTTCGGTCGGGACACCACTCGAAAATCTTCGAGTGAACTGGTCACCTGAAATAGCCAATAACGGGACTACCGTGGGAGGGGGAGGAATTGTAACTTCGACCCTCGACTTGTTCGAATTCGAGATGACTTGTAAAGAGAGTATGATTGGTTAGAAGATTCAACATATTGAGAAAATGAGACTTGAGAAGAGACCTCGACTTCTTCAGATTCTTCAGAAGAGGTAACAGAGAGTCCTATTACCTCTTTGTATGAATCCACACTATTGACGGTGTGGGAGACGGAAAGATTATCATTCGTAGAAGTAGAAGACTCAGACATTAAGTCGCTAAGCTCAACGATGGGAGGGTGTACAACAGCTAAAGGGACATGATGGATTGGAAGTGTAGGGATGGCCTCAGCTTTACTCCTAACAGCGTCCTCGTCTTTTATCCTTCGTATCTCCCTAAAATACCTCTCCCTAAGGGTTGGGTATTGTTCACATAGTTCATAAAGGATCTTTAACATCCAAACAAACTATGGATTGACCAAGTGTGACGAAAAAGATCAAAAAGGAAAACTCAATCATTTTCAATGAGATCCCTATCAATAGTGCAAGAACAAGAAGGAACACAGCAGGACGTCGCCAGAGATGGTGACCAAAGAGTCACCGAAATGATCATTTTCGGGTGTTATGGGTTTAAAACCACCAAACACTAAGCCAAACACCACATACTGCCTAAAAACCTCTGTAAACACTAATGACTTGGCCCAAAAGCCACCAACCAAACCATCGAAAATAGAAAAGTCCTCGAAAAATGGAAAAACCATAAAAAGTACACAAATACGAACTGAAATCAAAGGGAACTTGGTGAAAAGAAGTTACCTGGATGAAGAAAAGCTCATTGGAGGAGAAAGTGACTCAGAAAATGCGAGGAACATTGAGAATTTATGGTTCTGGTAGAGCGGTAATGGTGGTTTGTATAAAACTAAAGGAGGGAGAATGTGATTGCAAAGAAGAGAGAGAAAAGTCTCCAAAGTGGGTTTTTAAACTTCAAATCATTGGGCATAAGTCCAAAAAAGAATCATCATTAGGGAGATAAGCCCTAAGAGCTTCAGTCGTCACTTCTACTTTGGTGAGAAGTTATCCAATGGCAACTGAGACATGTTTCATCTCAAACATGCTCAACCAAAAGTTAACTACCAAGTGTCAATTTAATGATTATCATCAGCTCAGGTATGACATTGGAAGGATTGTTCAACCGTCAGTTAAAAATGTCTTATCTTATATATATATCCTCATATCCTCTTAACCCTTAACCTCCTACCCACGTTGAACACAAAGGTTTAGGGATAATTGATATGCCTAAGTGTAACCCCGTCCTGGCATGGGACTTATACGACTAGACGACCTTACAGAACACACTTTCAATAAGGAATCCAGCATGACTGTAGGTTCGACCTCGACCATCCTTTTAGGCTGATACTCTCCAACAGCTCTGTCCACCTGCTTATCTTATCTCATCTACCACCCCTAACAGCCGAGACCTCATTGGTCCTATTACAAGCCCATCTTGGCTTGGCATCTACCCGGTCGAGACTACACTCCTCTAGCGTATCATCGAACAAAGCTTCGGGTGTCTTATACTCAGCCCGACCGAGACCCCTCTAGATGGCATCTCCACTACTAGTGATGCAATACTTTAACACAACGAAAACACGTGGATAGACTATTACAACCGAATCGCATGTGCACGTGGGTGGAATATTTACTTCATCGTGATCTACCTGTGCTACGGACAGGTGGCCTAACCTCATTGGCTAACATATACTGTACACGCTTCTTACATGCTTGGGGGTGCATTACACTACCCAGACACTATATAAGCTTGTCTTCTTCAATAATATAAAGGATCGGTAATTGAAAACCCTAGCCATAACTCTGTTAAAAGCATAGTAGAAAGAGAAAGTTGAGTGAATTGTATCACAAAGCCATTAGAGCCATTTTCATAGTGAAGTTCCCTCACTCATGAATAGTGGAGTAGGCCAGATGGTCGAACCAATTACTTTATAGTTTCTATCTCTCCATTGCCTCAGTTCCTTCTTTACTTATATATATCTGATTTCCACCATTGTTGCACCTTCAAGGTTGTTCTGGATTAAGCTCTCATTATATTACTTGGTGGTACCATAACTGGTATCATCATATAGTACAACTCTTGTGCGGACTGGACATGTGTCACCTGGCGATGAGAATAGAAAAGAGAGAGAGAGTGCCTATAATTTAGACGATAATTTCTGGGCTCACCGCCAGATCACACATGTCACACTATTAAAATGCGGGATAGTCTGCATAAGAGAAGTCTTGTGTATATATATATATATATATATATATATATATATATATACACACACACACACACACACACACACACGGAGAGATAGAAGAGGGACAAAGTTAGTTAACACTCTTAAATTATTCACTTACATTTTTTATCGAACATTTGATTTGCAAATGCAACCAAAGCAAACACTTTCATAATATAGGGATACAGAATAATAACCAGAACAACTCGGTATGTCATTACTCCAATCCAAAATCTCAAGATAGTTTCCAACACTCTTCAAGATCTAAAAAGGCTTCAAAGTGGCTTGATGTAAAAGGTTGTGTTTGCCTTCTCATGACTCCATTTCTGAAAATAAAAGGAGCGTAATAACTTTCATTCAACAACCCAAATTAAACATTTTGCTCATATCGTCAAAATTAAATTTTTTTCGCTACCATTTCTCTCTGCTTGTACGTACTGTGAACCCGTTTGGAAAAGTAAAGTCTTTGCCAAATCAAATCAACCGAGCAATCCCAGCAACTTATAGGGGAAGGACATGGAACTCGAAAAAACACAAAAGAAAAAAGATAAGGAAAGAAAAAAGTAAAGAACACTAAGATGAAGAGTTATTTAAAATAATATGAAGACCCATTCCTCTAAAAGCACTCTTTTACGACCAAACTAAATAAGAATTGGTCAAATAGTGACTAGAAATATAATATTACATATTTCTCAAAAAAATTCTGTCAAGCACCATAATACATATCAGATACGAAGTTCGCTCAAGTAAAAAAGTTCTATAAGAAATTATGAAGTTGTCTTTTCTGTATTACTTCGAATCAAAGTGATTTTACGCTTCGCTCGTGTCAAACTTGTTGAGAACTTATCGAGTGGTCGAGTTGGAGGAATCACTTGAGACTAATTTTGAAACTCACCTAAGAATTTTAAGAAGCCAAAACTCCTTATCTCCTCATCATAAATAGATGAAGAATGGTGACTTCATCTCTCTACCTTCTCATCTTTTGTATCTTTATTGGAGAGATGCTCTCTAGCAGTTTCCTCCAACACACCCCTTGCGTATTCTCCTTCTCGTGCGTAATTGAGAGATGCGTATGTGTTGCTTCTACCAGTAAGAGGTGAGCAAATGAAGAGTGGCATTTAATTTCTTAAAAAAAAGAAAAAAACATAAACAATAAGAGGGGAGAGACATGCCTAAAACCTTTATGGCATGTTTGGGAGTTTCGGAGAGAAAATAAAGGAAAGGAAAATTTTATTAGGAGATAAAAGAAAAGAAGGGAAAGGTAATAGGACATAAGAGAAAAGAAAACAACTCTCTCTTGTGTTTGGGAGTTTGGGAGGAAAATAATTTTTGTAAGGGAAAGACGGTACAATTCATTAAAAAACTTTCATTTCTCTCCATTTCTTTTCGATTTGGAAAGAAAGTTTTGCAGAGAAAGGAAGGAAATTATCTTTTCTCTCCTTTTAAACTCTCAAACGAGAGAAAGATACTTTTTTTCCTACTTAAACTCGCAGACGAAGGAAAGGAAACACACTTTCCCTCTCTTTCCTTTATTTTCTATCCAAAATAGAACTCCCAAACAAGGCCTTAAAGTCAGGGATAGAAAAAATTGAGGTTAGAGAGTGTAGTTCCCAACCACACATGTGGACTGGGTATAATCCTTTGTTTCCTTGGCCCAGTAATATCTCTTAAGGTGATTTGCTCGACTATTTATTTAGTTAAGTCTGACCTTTCTTTTACACAAAGTCGAGCAATTCAAGAAGTAGACTTACTCCTTCGAAATAATTAAAAAATAAAACTCTATATGATACAAGTCAGGCTAAGGGGCAACACTGTACTAAGAAAATTTTCTCAACTCTAGTGTAGTATCATGCTCATGTCAAGTTTATTGCATAGTCCATATAAGTAGCATATCTAAAGATTTAAAATGATTGTCGAAAACGAAATAAAAGTAGAGACTCGAGTATTTATTTGGTCTGATTTACTTGGGTAAATTTAGAGAGTATAATTATATTTGTGAAAAAGATTTTACCGTTAGACAAGACATATTGCTAAAAAAAGAGTGATCAATCAATAAGTTATCTTCTCAATAGTATATGTAAAAAAATGATATTTTGGGGAATTTTCCAAGTATATTTTGTGTGATTAAACTACACATGCCATTACTTGATATGATTAAAAAACTGGACATAAAATCATATTTGCCCAAGTATATACTCCATACTTTCTTAGTATAAAATTCTTCAAGAACATGAGTGTTCTTTTATAAGAAAGTGCTCCAAATGCAAGAATATGGTCGATCGAGTTTACAACCCATGTGTTTATGTTTTTAACTTCACAAAATAGGGTTGATCGAAATAATAACTCGAGTGTTCATCTATTTTAACAAAGTTACTTTCGAGAATACCCAAGTAAGTTGATCGATAATATGAAGATCTTCAGAATAGCTTACTCAGAATAGTTTGTGCGATTAATTTCACATTTCATTAATGGTATATCCTTTGAATAAGAATGATTCGTTAGGAGACAAAAGACGATCTCCAAATCCTTCACTCAAGCATGTTTGACCCATTTGGTCATTATAGATGACTAGGCCTGTCAATCGTGCTCTATGAGCCGAGCCTATGGTTGATCAGGCTCGGCCCGATTTTGATTTACTTGATTCAAGCTCAAGCTCGGCCCGAACGAGCTTGAGAGTGCTTGGCTCAAGCTCGGCTCACAAAGTAAATCGGGCTTCGGGCCCAATTTGAACAGGCCCGAATTGAATATTCCAATACATATTTATTTATTTTAATAATAAATATTCACATTTTAGTAATAAAAAACAGATTTCAGCGCTAAAAAAATTAAAATTCAGCATTAGTAAAACACATTTCAACACTAAAAAAATAGATTTCAACATAATAAAACACATTTCAGCACTAAAAAATAGATTTCAGCACTAATATTAACATTTCAGTATTAAAAACACAGATTTCAGCACTAAAATAACATATTTCAGCACTAATATTGACAAGTCCCGTAAGATTAAGTAAAGTAAATTAATAAATGACCCACCTTATTTTAGTTTCTTTAATATTAAGTCCAATAGTTTATTTGCATAAGAATAAAATTATAAAAATTATTTTGTTTTAAAATATTTTTTACATATAGAAAATAAAATAACTTTGTTTATATATATAAATATATATTTAGATATATTATTTCGGGTCGAGCTTAGTTCGGGCTTGAAAGTGCTTTGCTCGCTCTCGGCTCAAATTGAATTTGGGCTTAATATCTCAGCTCAAACTCAGCTCGGCTCAAGCTCAATAAAAGCTCGGCCCAAATTTAGAGGGTCGAGCAAGCGGGCTTCGGGCCTGCTTGGCTCAATTAGCAGGCCTATAGATGACTTTGAAAGTTATGTTGTGCAGCTAAAAGATCATAGTTTCTTTAATGGAAACTTTTTTCTCTCACATGCTTGGATTCGAATAGCGGGGCTAGCAAGTAGATACATGGAGATTTAATAAGTTCAAGCTTCTGATTGACTTTATTAAAGTATGCTTGACTCCAACATGAT
Organism: Sambucus nigra; assembly: GCA_949130495.1. Taxonomy (NCBI): domain Eukaryota; kingdom Viridiplantae; phylum Streptophyta; class Magnoliopsida; order Dipsacales; family Adoxaceae; genus Sambucus; species Sambucus nigra. The sequence goes on from OX422219.1 coordinate 53,269,710, forward strand.
TCATGAGTATTCTTACTCAGATTAAAAGACAAAATCTAGCAAAAAAATGTATGAGGTATCAAGTATACTTTCTTAGCAAATTTTAATGCTTATTGAATATCAAGTTATTTTATATAGGTCATGGTGCCTCCCCGTGCATTTTTTACTTGCTAGTATTTCTCCACTTAATAAAATAACGCAATAGGTGTGAGAACACAAAAGTATTTGTAAAGGCAAAAATAAAGGATATGACAATTTTGTTCCTCGGGATCCAAGGGCATAGGAGCGCTCACGGTATTAACTTGAAAATAAATAATCGGGTTGGGCAAATGAGCAAGTGCCAAGTATAAATGAAAGGATATGATAGTTTAGTACCTCGGGTTCCAAGGTCATAGGAGCACTCACAATATTAACTTGAAAATAAAGAATAGGGTTGGGCAAATGAGCAAGAGCCAAGTATAAATAAAAGGTACGACGGTTTAGTACCTTAGGCTCCAATGGCAATGGAGCACTCACAATATTAACCTGAAAATAAATAATCAGGTTGGGAAAATGAGAAATTTCGTATAAATAAAAGGTATAAAAATTTAGTACCTCGGACTCCAAGGGCATAGGAACGCTCATAGTATTAACCTGACAACAAAGAAACACTTTGGGTAGATGAACAAGTGGCAAGTATGAATAAAATAGTAAAAACGATACAACAGTTGAGTACCTAGGGCACCATATCGTTTATAGTAATAACCTGAGAACAAAGAAATAGGTTGAATTGACGAGCAAGTGTCAAGTTTGATGAAAATAGTAAAAAACATACGACATCTTAGTACCTAGGGCTCCAAGGGCACCGAAGCGCTCATAATATTAACCTAAGAACAAAGAAATAGGTTGAGTAGAGGAGCAAGTGCCAAGTATGAATAAAATAGTAAAAAAGGTATGACGGTTTCGTACCTAGGGCTCCAAGGTCACCAGAGCGCTCATAGTATTAACCTGAGAACAAAGAAACGAGTTGAGTAGACGAGCAAGTGCCAAGTATTAATAAAATAGTAACAAAGGTATGACAATTTAGTACCTAACTCTCCAAGGGCACTAGAGCGCTCCTAGTATTAACTTGAAAACAAATAAATGGGTTGAGTAAACGAGCAAGTGCCAAATATGAATAAAAGTATACAAAAGGTACGACAGTTTAGTACCTAAGGCTCCAAGGGCATCGAAGCATTCTTAATATTAACCTACAAACAAACAAATAGGTTATGTAGATGAGCAAGTGCCAAGTATTAATGATTACCTATAAAAAGGTAAGAAAGTTTAGTACTTAAGGCTCCACAGGAATACAATTGCTCGTGGTGCTCACCTAAAAATAATGAAATAGGTTGAGAAGTCGAGAAAGTATTAGCAAGTACAAGCAAAAGAAAAAATACTTACGGCTCTTCAGTGCCCAAGTCTACACGTGAGTAGAAGCACTCGAACTCAAAATATATGAAGCCAGAAAATAAAGAAAAAAGTTGATCACATAAACAAAATCTGCAAAGAATGCATACAACACAAAGTTTAAGTGCAAGTAAATAGTGTACTTGATACTTGACAAAAGAGGGAAAAAAATAATTTGTGCACATATATCCTACACAAGGAGGCTAATGTTGAGAAGTCCTCAGGCAAGTGAACAAAGAGCAAAATCATAATTATGATTATAATAAAGTAGTTAATATTTCATGCACAAGTCTCTCGACACTATAAGACACTTCTGCACGAGGGGGATAATGTTGAGAAGTCCTCAAGCAAGTAAACAAAGAGCGAAATATTTATTAAGATAATAATAAAGTGTCGATATTTCGTGTACAAGTCTCTTGACACTACAAGACACTTATGCATGAGGGGACTAATGTGGAGGTGTCCAGAAACAACAAAGTGCGAGTTGTGAGTTTTACTCTAAGCACTATACAATACATGTAGGAACATCAAAACATAAGGATGAAAGTGAAACAATGTTGAAATTGTTATGCTCAACAAAAGTAATAAATATGAAAATATTCATCATATTGTACATACACAAATCTATCGCAAAACAAGAAACTTATGTATGAGGGGGCTAAAGTAGAGGGGTACATGAGAAATCCCCTAATTACCTAAGGGTGAAGCGAGCAAACATAAAGAGGTAAGAAGTTTTCACGAGCAACCCCTCAATAAACCCGACATAGAGGTGCCAAGAGAAATGGGTGCCTAGATAAGTGGGTGCCAATAAATGAAAGGCCAAGTGAAGTGGGTTCCAAGAGAAGTGGGTTCCTAGAGAAGTGAGCTCCAATGAACGAGAGGCCAACTGAAGTGAGGGCCAAGTGAAGTGGGTACCAAGTTATCGCGGGGGTGCTCTACGAGGAAACCCGATGCAGCAAGGAGATGATCATAAAGAAACTCCAATATTTTAAAGAGGGTGACACTCAAAAGGGACCAAGTCACAAGAGAGGGTCCTCTAAGAGGAACCTTAAGCTATCGAGGGTATGCTCTGTGAGGGACCTTAACGCAGCAAGGAGTTTCTCATAAAGTAACTCCAATATTTTATAAAGGGATCCACACAAATGGGCCTAAGTCACGAGAGGATGCTCTAAGTAGCACCCCAAGATATCGAGGGGGTGGTTTGCGAGGGACCCCAAAGAAGCAAGGAGCTGCTCATAGAGCAAATCTAATATTTTAGAGAGGGTGCCACTCAAATGGGCCCAAGTCACAAGAGAGGGTTCTCTAGGAGGAACCCCAAGCTAACGACAGGGTGATCTAAAAGGAACCTTAAAGCAATAAATATCTTCTCATAGATCAACTCCAATATCTTAGAAAGGGTGCCACTCATATGGTCCCAAGTCACTAAAGAGGGTGCTATAAGAGAAACCCCAATCTATCGAGGGAGTGCTCTATGAGGAACCCCTAAGTAGCAAGGAGCTACTAACAGAACAACTCTAATATTTTAGAGAGGTTGACACTCAAATGGGGCCAAGCCACTAGAGAGGGTGCTCTAAGAGGAACCCCAAGCTATCGAGGGGGTGCTCTTCGAGGGTCTGCAAAGAAGCAAGGAGTTGCTCATAGATAAACTCCAATGTTTTAGAGAGGGTGCCACTCAAATGGACTCAAGTTAGTAGAGAGGGTGTGCCAGGAGAAACCATAAGCTATTGAGGGGGACTCACTAATTAATAGAATTATAAATAGCTTAGAGCGAGGGGATCCACCTGGAGTGGCTCCCACTGCCCAAGATAGCAATATTACAAAAAATAACTTAGGGCGAGGAGATCCACCTCAAGCGGCCCCACTACCCAAAAATAGCTCAGGATAAGGGGGTCCATTTCAAGTGGCCCCTCTGCCAAGATCAATATAAATAACTATTTATAACGAGGGAGTTCACTTCGAGTGGACCCTATGCCAAGATCAATGTAAACAATAATTTATGGTGAGGGAGTCTATTTCGAGTGGTCCCTCTGCCAAGATCAATGTAAGCAACAACCTATGGCGAGGGGGTCTAAGTCGAGTGAACCTTTTGCCAAGATAGACATGGAGAACCAATTTAGGATGGGGGGTCCACTTTGAGGGGCCCATCTGCCAAGAATAATATAATAAAATGAGGATGAGGATGAGGGATCCACCTTGAGTGATTCCCTCCACTTCTTAAAAAGTAATATACTGAGAAAATGAAAGGAGAAGGCTCAGATGATCCACCTCAAGTGACCCCTCTGCCGAAGTATTTACCAAACAGAAATGACTTTGGGCGAGGGGATCCATAACGAGTGGACCTATCCTCAAGAATTGTCTACTGTGAAAATAACAAAGTCCTAATATTGAATTTCTTGTATATGTAGCCTAGTTGAGCAAGTAGGGCTTAAGCAGGCCAGTTGGGATCTCTTGGGAGTTTCTACTTAGAGACAAGTTTTGTTGAGCAAGCTCAACCATTTAGAACTTTAAGATAGAGATAATACTAGTAAAGGGACCCTAGGAGTCACTCAATACCTTATACCATCCAAAATTAGTTATAACTAAAGTGAGTAGCCAAGAGGTTGCTCACAAGAAAAAAACTTTTTATAAATTGATTTTAGATAGGGTGGCCTCAAGGCCACTCTCAAGTTTATAAAGTTTGTATAACAAGTTACCATTTGAAAAAGAAATTTACTAAATTATTTATTTTGTCACCATTAGGAGAAATATTTTTTCTACTTTGGTTTACACTAGGTGTCGTTTGTCAAAGGGGACATATGGCTGCAGACCAGGTAGGGACAAAAGGTACAAACCTTGTTCCTCAAGTTCCCTCTCATTTTTGGCGCCCCAAAAGGACCAAACCAACCCTAGTATTAACCTATAAGTAAGACCCCCGGTAAGGTCAATAGAAGCTATAGACATCAAAAACTCAAGTTAAGCTGTTACTCTATCAAAATCACCCCAGGCCTAGTATGCTCTCCATGGTCACTCTCTAAGTGCTAAGTGCTTTTTTCTTCACTCCCACAGTTACAGCCATTATTCTCAGAAAATTTCTCTCTTCAAGTTACTATTATTGATTGTGATGTTCATCTTCTTGTAGGATGAGGTCCTAGCATTGACTCCATTTTTATTAGAAGATGAAGGTTCTACCAGAAGCTTCTCTTGAAACTTTGAAGACCTTAAAGGCAGAGTCCATTGGAATGGGTCATGCCTCACCCGTTCTAGTTTTTTCTCAGACCCTGGTCACACTACCCTCCTACACTTGAGTAAATAAGTACACAAGGTTACCGATTTCACTCTCCAACACTCTCAAGTTACTCTTAATCTCTTGGACATCCCCATTTATCTTAGGCTTACTTGCCTTTGGGCTCAAGATGTGATTCCTCACCGAAAAGAGTTTGTCTACGAGAGGTGCAGTGAGTTTTAATTTTATTTTTGGCATATGCGATCTGACACCTCTCACCCTTCCTTTTTTGTCATTTCCAAAAGTCTATGTTAGGGCATCGTCTTCAATGTCATCGTAAGGGCTTAAATCAGACTGGCTGCTAATGGCTTCGATCGATTACTATATCGTAAAATTATATTTAGTCTTATGATTTTAATATTATTTTATATAATATGTATATATAAATAAATAATTGGTCATACTCACCAGAGTCGGAGCCAAGTGTGGTGGGAATTTATTATCTTGGTCCGGTCGGGAATGAACATAGAAGTTACCCCGATTAGGTTTTTACCAGCATCTGGACCGCCATTTTTCCTTTCCGACCATTCACTCCTCAAATCTTGGAATGATTTAGGCCCTAACCAGTGGAAATTAACTTTCTACGTTATGATTTGTTTATTTTCTCCTTCTGGATCATCTTTTTGTCCATCGCCTCATTCTTTAAAAAGATGTTTCATTGATCGATCGATATTTTAATATTTGGAGGGACTCTGTCTTTCATAGCCAAAATATTGGAGCTTGATTTTGAGAAATGTCTCTGCCGAAGGTTCCTTCAATATATTCTCTTTTGTTCAACAAATCGCGAAAAAACCTTTTCCTTTGAATGTTTAGGGAACGAAAAACTTTACAAAGTTATTCAAAAATGTCATATTTGATGGCTTGATCAACTAGGTTCTAGTTATTTCCTGCCTTGACTTCCAAATTCATTTTTCCAAGAGACAAACACTTGGATTAAAATATTTGGATGTCATTTTTAGTTTCAATGGGATTATGCTCAATAAGGGAATACCTAATGGGATTCTTCTCATTTGCAAGGGAGGTGTCGGTAGCGGGGGGAGGGGTTATTGGATTAACAAAGATTTGTTTCCTATTTGTATACGTATTTGTAAAGTGAACCATCAGGGGATAAGAATATTGTTCACCCAGTGGTGATTAAAATCTAGGTTGGGGTGCAGTAAATGAGAATCCTGGAGGCGTCCCGTTATCATTTGGTACATTATCTCCATTATCGTTCGACATTACCTACTATAAAAAAAATATGTTAAATGTTTATGAAGAACTAATCATGTTTATATATATATATATATATATATATATATATATATATATATATATATATATATCTTCTCATAATGAGACAATAAAATATGTTCATTATGTCTGATCTCCATCCATTTGGTATTACTTTTTAAAAATCGATGGATTTTTTCACATGGAGGAGGAAGCGTATCTATGAATTATGTGTTGACGTCCGTGACATGAACTCGGAATCCTTTATTCTTCAACTTATTGGCAATATTTAATTTAACATGCATATATCATGAGACCTCACAATCTTGGTAAATGTTCTTTTTATGTAACTATATCCACAATGGGTGAATATTTTTTATGTCTTCACTAACAATATAAGTAACATCAGGGCTACGTCGGGATTATGTAGGCGAACTATATTCTCTACTGCGTAATCCCAGATTTCTGGTAAGGAAAACATAATATGATCGAATAAGTACTCTTGCAAGAAATGAACTCCACGATTTTCAAGGTAGTTAAACTGTCCAGTCTTCTTATTCCCGTACTTGTAAATAGGACTAACCTCTATATAGCGCGCACTAATATTTTTCAAAACCTTTTAGGTGTCCAGCCACAGGGACGCCAGACTTGACGATATATTCTAGGGACGATTAGTTGCAGCACTGTGGAGGCTTGCAGGACTTTATTAGACACCTCCATCTTTCATTCCTAGTGTAGGACTTCATTTCAATATCTCAGTTGGGCATGTTACCCTATTTAAACTTTATTTATTCAGTTATTCAGTTCAGGCTTATATTGGGATTCATTTATTTACTGTTGATTTTATTTGGGATTTGGATTTGTAGCCGATGGTTTATTCGGCAAGACATTTATCTATTTACTCTTTGCAATGGTTTAGACTCTATTAATTATGTGAATGTCTTAAATTAGTCTCCGCTTATTTTTATTATCTGTTTAATGAAAGATAAAAATTTGACACCGGCTTAATTCGCTAATAGGTGATTAGTAATTAATATGATTTCCGACAATGATGCTAAGAATGAACCAAACGGGAAACCTATCTAATTTAATAAAGGACAGATTAATCGGTATTTAATTGTGCAGGGTGTCACTGAAATGTACACGTTATACAAGTATACATAGTTATAATAGTCAAACAAACAGTTGTAATATTGTGATCAAGTTGGTGACGTGTAATAAAATAAATGGTCATCTCCTTGGGTCACGGTCTAGGACTATGACCAGAAGCCATGGATATTTCAAAATGGTCAAAGTCTTGGGTCGTGACCACTCTTAACCTAACCCATTACATCTGTCATAAATGTGGTCAAGGTCCTCATTCGTGACCCACTTTGGCGGGAGATTTAGCGCCATTTGATCATGGGTTGGTCATGGACCTGAGATTTAACCCCTATAGTTATGGTCTATTGTCGTGACCAAAGCCATTGGATGTCACCCATTTTCCTGGTCATGGTCCTGGTCTTGCGGTTTTGACTATGGTCATGGCCTAGGATTGTGACCATGTGGTCACAGTCCTAGGCCATGACCCACATGCCATGACCATTCTCGGTTTGTGGTGCAGTGACACCCTCTACATCTCTCTAGAACTTATGATGTTGGAAAAGTATAAGTGTGGGGTGTCAAAGTTAAAGTATGGAGGGGAAATGTGAGGGCTTTACTTGGGTAAAAATGGAGGATAATGAGAGACACTCCGATGGTTTTTGGACTGATCTTGCTTCTGTAGAAATGAGAGAAGTGTGGGTTATCATTTCCCACTTCTCCCTCTTAAAGCCTCTAAAACCCATTTCAAATTGCCCCCGCCATTTAGGGGTGGGCCTAAAATAGGAGCTAATGTTGACTAAAGAGCCCCCAAATTATCAGCATAAGAAAAAGGACCACGGGATGGTCGATAACTTAAAAATAGGCTCGATTGTCTACTGTCAGGTGATCCGAATCGATCCAGAATCTATTTCAAATCGATACGAAAATTCAAGTTTGATTTATTGATGAAGAAGATATGGATGCGTTCCTCGTCTTACGATCTATGTTTTGACGGTGGTGGCGGTGCAATCGAATGGGTTCTTGGCCTTGGATTTTTTGGAAAGCTTTCTACCTTCTTCTCGAATGGCCGTTATTATGTTCTGTGATTGTTAACCCTAAAAGATAACTTCTAATAGCTGATATATCTTAGTAAAACTCGTGGGTTTAATTACCCAAAAATATAAAATGTCTATAATACCCTCCCGGGATGTCAATTAGGCCTAAAAACGCCCCGAGACCCAAATTAAATCCTCGGGTACGCTTTTCGAACTATCTCGACCCTTCCAGACACGTTGGCGCACTCAAAATGACCATACAGGTGACTTATAATTTATTCAATTATTCTAATAATAATTTAGTCCCGACACGACACAGGCGCATCCCGACTTAATTTGCATAATTGTCATTTTATTCACACGTGACAATTTTAATAAATTCAATTCTACATAATACTTTACTCATTATGCAATATTCAACAATTTCCCAATAATTACTAACTCTCATCAAGCTAGTAAATATTTAAAGTAAATTTTTGGATTAATATTAAATTAATAACTCAAATTAAATTTAATAAATCCCCAAATTTAAAAGCCATAAAAATACAGGGTATTACATACTTCCCCCATAATAACGAAATTTCATCCCGAAATTCGAAAAATAAGGCATACCTGGTAAAAATAGATCTGGATATTTTTCACGCATATCTGCCTCGCGCTCCCAAGTGCACTCCTCCACATTATGATGCTCCCACTGAACCCTTACAAGTGTAACTACCTTTGACCTCAATTTTCTCTCGCTATGGTCGAGGATAGCCACAGGTTTCTCCTCGTAAGAACTGTCAGGATGCAAGTCAATCTTCTCTATCGCGATGTGAGTGTGGGCCATATCATTCCGAAGATATTATCTTAATGACGAGATGTGGAATACATCGTGAATGCGGTGCAAGTGCTCTAGAAACCCCAATATGTATGCCACCGACCCAATCCTCTCGATAATGGAAAATGGTCATACGTACCTCGGAGTCAATTTCCCTTTCTTCCCGAATCTCATCATTCCTCTCTTAGGATACACATGCAGTAATACTTGGTCCCCCACGACAAACGCTCTGAATACCATTTTGCATCGGCGTAGCTTTTCTACCAGTCATGGGCTAACCGAATGCGACTCCTGATAAGCTCAATCCTAGTTGTAGCCTCCTGAATTACCTCTGGTCCGAGAAATTTATTATCCTCCACCTCTAGCCAACAAGCAGGAGAACGACAAGGCCTGCCATACAATGCCTCAAATGGGGCCATGCCGATCGTGAACTGATAGAAGTTATTATAAGAGAACTCCACTAGTGGAAGGTACGTCTCTCAACCTCCTCCAAAATCAAGGACACACATGCGTAGCATATCCTCCAGCATCTGATTGCTACGCTCTGTTTATCCATCCGTCTGTGGGTGATAAGTTGAACTCAATCTCTACTCTGTACCCATGGCCTCGTGAAATCTCTCCCAGAAGCGTGACCAAAAAATCTTATCTCTATCAGACACAATATCCTAGGGCACCCTATGTAGCCTAACGATCTCGGTAATGAATAACTGTGCATACTGTCCCGTGGTGTAGTATGTCCGTACTGGCAGAAAATGAGCTACTTTGGCCAACTGATCCACTATAACCCATATGGAATCGTGACCCCATTGTGATGTAGGCAACCCACTAATGAAGTCCATAGAAATACTCTCCCGTTTCCACGTAGGTATCTCCAACGACTGGAGTAATTTTGACGATCTTTGGTGGTCCACCTTTACCATCTGACAAGTAGAACATTTGGACACGAACTTTACAATGTCCTTCTTCATCCCACTCTACCAGTACTGCCGCCTCATATCTTGGTGCATCTTATTCCCTCCAGGATGTATCGCAAATTTGGATATGTGGGACTATGTCATTACTTAATGACATAAGACTTCTCCCCCCGGGACCACTAATCTCCCATTAAATCTCAAACCCCCATCAGAACTCACTGAATAAGACTTAGCACCCTCAGCTAAGAGCTGTACAATCTGCTCCTGGAAAAATGTATCCGCTGACAATCTGGGGTGTGACTGACATAACAGATATAAAGGAACGGGCTACCGCGTCCTGGTGACCCAACTCTTTCCACTTTTCTCTCCATACATCCGCTACGTCACCTTCTGGTATACAGCTTAACGCATCAGCAACCACGTTAGCCTTCCCCGGATAGTACTGTATCTCAAAATGGTAGACTTTCAGAAACTCCAACCACCTACGCTGACGCATGCTCAACTCTCACTGAGTGAACATGTATTGCAGTGACTTGTGGTCTGTGAACAAGCAAAACTTCTCCCCCAACAAGTAATGTCGCCAAATTCACAATGCAAACATGACCGCTGCAAGTTCCAGGTCATGGGTGGGGTAATTCCTTTCGTGAGGCTTAAGCTTGCGGGAGGCAAAAGCTATAGCCTGCTCCTCCTACTAAAGTACTCCCCCGAGTCCTCATAAAAATGCATTAGTGTACACCAGATACCCCACTCCCGCCTTGGGCAAGGCAAGGACTGTAGCTGAAGTCAACTTATCTTTCAGCTCGTCAAAAGCCAATTGACAAGCATTATCCCAAGCATACGGTACTCCCTTACGAGTCAGATTCGTCAACGGACCTGCTATTTTTGAAAAGCCTCAGATAAACTGCCTGTAGTATCTGGCTAACCCCAAGAAACTACGCACCTCGTTTGATGTCGTGGGTTGTCCCCACTCCCTCACTGCCGACACTTTGCTCGAGTCAACCGATATCCCGAATTCCGATACAACATGCCCAAAAAATTGTACCTCCCGTAACCAAAATTCGCACTTCTCATACTTAGCATACAACTAATGCTCTTGTAGAGTCTGGAGACCTGCCTCAAGTGGTCGGCATGCTCCTCTTGAGTCTGCGAATAAATTAGGATGTCATCTATGAAGACTATGACGAACTAAGCCAAGATCTCTCTGAACACTCGGTTCATCAAGTCCATGAATACACCTGGAGCATTTATCAGCCCAAACGGCATGACTCTGAACTCATAGGACCCATATATCGTCAATAAAGCAGTCTTTGACACATCCTTCTCCCTAATTCGTAGTTGATGGTATCCCGATCTCAAATCTATCTTCAAAAAGAAGGTTTCTCTTCTCAGTTGGTCGAACAGGTCATCGATTCGAGGCAATGGATATTTATTCCATATCGTGACCTTGTTTAGCTCCCAGTAGTCCATGCACAACCTCAGTGAACCATCTATTTTCTTCACAAATAACACTGGAGCGCCCCAAGGCGAGGTGCTCCTACGAATGAAGCCCTGGCCTAACAGCTGCTCTATCTGATCCCGTAACTCCCTCATCTTCGTTGGAGCCATACGATATGGTGCAGTGCTATCGTCCGAGTTCCAGAAATCAAGTCTATGACGAAATCAATCTCTCGACTGGGGGGTAAGCTCGGTATCTCCTGAAATACATCCAAAAACTCACGAACGACTAGAATTGAATCCAGGGGGAATAACAATCTCCTTAGAGGTATCCTCCTCTATATAATACAAATGGGTGGAAGATCCTCCCTCTGGGCGAGGCATCGCCACCAAAAACATCTCCTGCCCCGAAATGGTAAAAATAATTCTCCTACCGAAATAATCTATCATGGCTCTGTACGCGGTGAGCCAATCCATGCCAATAATGATGTCGTGCTCATGCATATTTAAAACTAGCATGTCTGCAGGTAAAACTAAGCTACCAATCTCTATACCTACACCCCGGCATATAAAGAAAATCAAAGACCCATTCCTCAGTGGTGAGTCTACTCATGTCACTGTGCTCTCTACAGTGTCTAATAACCCTAAGGCCCGTGCAAAATGAGTAGCTATAAAATAGAGCGACGCCCCAGTATCAAATAAAACTCGACCCATAGTGTCGTGTATAGGAAACGTACCCTCAATTGCGGGTGGTGCCTGAGGTGCTGCTGCCTGGTGGACGTTATAGACACGTCCATACTATAATTGCCCCTGCTGAACTCGGGCTATTGGGATGGCTGGTAGAGCTGGCATCTGAGTTGGCGTTGGGAGGGCGGTTGGAAATAGTGGCCTCTGTGGCTCATTACGAGCATCCTGCTGCTGTAGAGCCCTATCCCCCTCTGGGAAGATGCTTACGTACAATCTTGCACATCCAAAACATCTTCCCCTAAAGTTTCCTCCCATATACCCCTGTTGACCACGGTCCTGCTGGCCATTACCACCCCGCCACTGGCCCTACTGACCGTGCTAAAAATGTTGTTGGCCCTGTTACTGACGGTGTTGGCCTAGATGGCCATGTTGACTGGGTTAGTCCTGCCTAAATCCCCCAAATCCATACCTGGAGTCACTTGATCAGAATCGCTTGGCAAGATCCCCCGGATGGGAACTCTACTCACAGTGATGAGTCTACCCTTGGACTAATGGTACCCCACCAGTACTACTGCCCCATGTCCTACCCTGCGGGCTGGACTCCCCTGCTCGTTTGCTCCCCTGTTGATGGAAGCGATGATCCTGACAGTACAAAAAAATAATGTTGAGTACATCACTGTAAGTACCCAATGATAGATTGCCTATGAGGTGCTGACGAATCCTCCAGGCCAATCTATCTAAAAATAGCAGCATCTTCTTTTCCTCAGTGGGTGCCTCATCTGGCACTATACTGAGAAGTCTGATGAATTCCTCTTCGTATTAAGCAACGTGTGACACCCCGCCTAATTAATCCCGGGTGATCAGTCCTAAATCAAGTTAGAACAGGTTTCTCATTTGGTCCATTCTTAGCATCACTGTCGTCTTATTATTTACTAACCACCTAAGTGAGAAAAATAGACTGGTGCCAATTTTTATCTTTCATTAATTAACAAACACCCATGCGGAAATAAAACTATATAACAATCACAGATAACTGAATTTAATCATTCACAAGTAAAAATAATTGACCGAATAAACCAACGGTCCAAATAATAAATCCCATAAAGATAAGAATAAACTCTCAACAAGTCTAATACAAATAAATGGAAAATGAGCAACATGCTCGAATACTAATTATGAACTTCTACATTTAAGAATGAGGAATGAGGCGTCTATCAAAATCCCGCAACATCCACATATGCTGCAGCAACGGATCCCTAGAATATAGTCAAGGCTGGCGTCCCTGTGGTTGGACACCTAAAAGGTTTTTAAAAGTTTTTATAGCAAGGGTTAGTACCCAAAACATTTGAAAAACATTTAACAAATGATTAACTTGCAGTAATAAAAAAAAATATGCATGCTCTTCATATTTTTAGTTAATATCGCCCTCTCTTGAGGACTTCCTTACCCTTCCTCTATTATACCCTACGAACGCTTTAATTTAATTACATAGTTACTCATCTCATGGCTAGATAATTAACAAGGTTCCTTTATACCCACCCTACTCTAACTGAGTATGTAGTGATTTTGATATATAAGTTATTGGTAACATTAACTTAACTAAATCATTTCCCTTTTTATTCATATAACTTCTACATTCGTTATACCTGTGAAATCACTCACTTTTCATTAATATTCCGTATATAATTAATTATAAAATTATATACTTATAATCATATTCCAGCATTCACAATCATACTGTAATATATATAATAACTTGCAACCTCCCGAGTAAAAATACTCCCGGAATGTAAATTCTATAAAGTGCTATCCCACTAGGTATACTCACATAGCCTAGTTATCCCAAGTCAGAATTTTCACACCAACTTGATAAAAATAAATAATTGGAGGCGGTCATATTCCTTCCCTGAAAGTGAGTTGTCCCTCACCCATATAACGGAAGCTATGACCTCGGGAATATACTCACCCTACTCCTCAAGCTAGGGGATTCATCCACTACGCGCAACCTCCCCCTATAGCACTATAGTAACAAATATCTAATCACTGATATAAATTGAGCACACCATATATATATATACTAACGCCTCCGTATATATAAATATAAAAGTCCCGGCTATACCGTTCACTAAAATCCGTAACATAAGCCTATTAAAATTATTAAAAGTTTATGGTCCAACTCTAAGTATTAATTAAATTGCACTTTAATTAATTTAGTTATTGTTGGTGTCGCCCCCACCATAAATTTGGACTTACTCCCGTAGCCCAAAATTAATTTACCCGAGTCACCATTCCCGACTCTAATTTATTAGCCTCAAACCCTAATTAATTTATCTACAATTAATTAGATTTAAACCCATGTATTTAATTTCTCAATAATTAATTACATAAGATTTATATATAAATTTTTCCTCTTATATACCCAACTGGCGAAACTGCCAGATTCTGGCGACCGTCGATCGATCGACCCAGACCGTCGATCGATCGATCGAACAGGTCTTCGTCTTCTTCGCGAAGACAGGGCAGCCATGGACGGATTTTCATAAACCCTAATCTCTTCTAACATGAGTTTTAAGCCATCTTATCACCAGAGCATACTAGAAACCTTATTAGGATTACCTAGAAAGCTTACAACATTCATCAATTCGTCCATAAACTACTGATTTATAAATTTTGGAGAAAACCTATCTTTTTCCTTAAACCCATTTTTACTCCAAATTTCTTCATTAAATTCGTTTTAATTTATCTGAATATCATCCTAACAGATACACATCAATATTCCAATATCAGATTTTACATAACTCCTCATAATTTCGGGCCAATCAGATTCATGTTTTCTTTTGAATTATCAAAACCCCATGTTTATACCATGAACACCAAAACGAATTTTTAATTCATAACAGCACGCAAATATGAATTTGAAAGACAGATTTTATGCTATTGTAAGTTATTCACTTGCCTTAGGTTTCGTCGTGTCTGAATCTTCAATGGATTCCAAGGTTGAAGATGACCTAGTTGGTTCTTTGAGATCCCCAAATTGGCTTTGGCTGCTGCTAGGGTTTCCTAACCCTTTAATTCCTTTCTCTGCTTAAGCTTAGCCAGCCTTTATTTTCTTTTTATTAAGTAAATTAATCCATTCCCGTTTTTTGACTAATGGGCCAAGCCCAAGTGACCAAAATGCCCCCGAGTGGGCCCGACTATGTCTAAAAACGTCCCGTGACCCGTTTACTACCCCTGGGTACACTTTTCCGACTATCTCGGCCCATCCGGACTCAACTGTACACTCAGAATTTGCATCCGAATTAATTTATAAAAATACTTATCCCCCACCCACTGTAGTCTATACCGACTTCCGAATGTGATAAGTACATATCTCGTCATTAATACTCGAAACGACGAAATTACATTATTACTATACGCTCAGTAAATAATTTTCCCTAAATATTAACCATTCAATCCCAGATTAATATTTATATATTATTCTATCATAATTAATTCATTAAATTACAACACACTAGTAATTTAGAATTTCCGAATTAATTAAATTTTAAATGTACCAAAAATACGGGGTGTTACACAACGGTCATACTCTCTTGCTTGAGATTCAGTAACCTCCGCCTCATCTCAGTCTGCACGGCGGATGGGAAGTACTTGCGGTCAAACCGCACACAGAACAACTGAATCGAAATGTTATCCCTCTCCTCCAAGGTGGTGGTGGACTCCCACCAGTAACTGTCTCTGCACGTCAGTGCACTCATATAATTGCAGATGCCTCTGGATGTCCTTCTTCCATTAGCTGGCAATCACGATCTCCGAACTACCCGAGAACTCTGGGGGATTCACCTTTTGAAAGGCATCCCTAACCCGCTCCCATGCAGTGGGAATCTGTGTTGGTACGGGCTCTACTGCCTGAACCTAGGGTGGAGCATGCTGCACCATCGTTAATACGACATTCACCACTTGAGAAATAATGGCGACTACTTCATTTGCATTCATCATTCCCTGAGCCGGAGCTGCTGGCTGCTCAGGCTGGGCATTCCTGTCTCAGGGTGTGCGTCTCAAAGGCATCTGAAACGAAAGGAAAGTTTATTAGTCTACAGTTATTATCAAATCTCAAATAGCTAAAGACGAAAGCGTAAACAAAAGAATACAACAGTCCTAAAAATAGGGCTTTATATCAAAGATGCTAAGCTCGAAGAAAAATAAGTCGTACAGATCCTAAAGGAAACTAGAACCTGATGCTCTGATACCACCTGTGAAACCCCGCCTAATTAAATACCGGGTGATCAGTCTTTTATTAAATTAAAATCAAGGTGAACAGTTGGTTCATTCCTAGCATCACTGTCACAAAATAAATATTTTCAATTTAAACACCCTAAATAATTAAGCTAAGTGTAAAACAATTTAAAGTCTTATATTCATTTTATTAATTTCCAATATGAAAACCTTTAGAATAAACAACAATTTAAGAATCACATAAATATTAAGGATGGCAATTAACACACAAGAATTAAACCAACTAGATAAACCAAAGCAAGTTTACGAACTATAAAAGAAATCATCTTGGCAAGAGTTAATTCCTATAAAGTATTGAATACTGGAAATATAAATAAACATAAATTCCTAACAAATCCAAATGGAATAGGAAAACGGGCGACACATTCCCTAACTAAGCAGAACTAAAACAAGAACATAATTAATTGTGAGGTTATCTAAAGCAAAGGCCTACAACTCCCACATAAGTTGCACTACGTCCAATCTAAAGAACCTATACATGATGCCCCTGTGACTGGGCACCTGTAATACATACATATATATACAAGAGAGAGAAAAATGACAGGAAACGGGTCAGAGCACGAGTGTAAAACAGTTTAAAAATAGTTTAGCAAGTATTTAAAATGCTTACTGGCTAATGTAATATCCATGTTAGTATGCGACACTCTCTTGAGAATTCTCACCTTTCATCTACCATGCACGCCTACCGTACTAATAAATCTCATACGTCTATCTAACTTATTCCCATTAAGTTTTATCTCGAGAAATAACAAGGTTATGATGTTTAGTTTAAGGTTTAGTCTCTTCATGATTACTTACGTTACTTAAAATATCTCAGTACCGTTGCAAAGTTCCCGAACACAAATTATAAATTTTGGAGCATTTATTTAATACTTAACTACTTACACGCACAGTAGAAAGTCCCCATATATATATATATATATATATATATATATATATATATATATATATATATATATATATATATATATATATATATATTAATCACTCATAATATATATACTATCGGCGCCCCACATAAAATCTATGGTGCTGGCAAACTCTGCTATCAAGCCCCCGTATCTCTCGTACTAAGGGAAGTACTAGTTTGGAATCACTCTCGAACTGTATTAACACAAACGCACAAAATGGAGGCGAAGCATAGTTCCAAGTCACTAAGAGGTCAGCACATACCCCTCACGTCTCGTAGGACCGTCTCACTATCATTCTCAGATAGCATGTACCAAGGAATCTTATGTTCCAGGGTACAAGTCAATATCTCCCATAAAGGTCTCATCAAGATAAGACTGTCTCGGTGCGGCAACCTCCGTGATAGCAAGTAGCGCGAGTATGATTATTCACAAATATTATATTTAATATATGTACACAATCACACGTCCATATAAATAGATATCCACATTTTCCCATTGTTTTTGCTCACGACCCACAATTATCATTAACCGTACTTATTACAATTTCACCCAATTATCTAGCATAACGGATTCATATCTTTTATTCTCAATTATAATCATATCATACTTAGTTCTCATACCTCGAAGTATTCTCTCTTACTAAATGTAATTTCAGTTGGTACACCCTTTCTAACATTATGTTCTAAGTCTAACACTAGTCTAAATTCTTAAGTGAACGTACGCATAATTTCCAATGTGTGACGAAACCCCCCCGTTAGCCCACAATTTAATCCCATATTAAATTTCACTCAATGGAGTCTACTTAGACCCTACTGGTCCTCTACATGACCCATTATACTTCTTAAATAATATTCAAGGGTTCCTACGTATTTTATAAGGATTAAACAAAAAGGGGAAAAAATATGCAGTTTTTCAGGAGGGATCGATCGATCGAGGAAAGGGTTCAATCGATCAATGCTCTTGGGTCGATCAATCGATCAACCAGTTATTCCGAATTCTACCATTGTTAACTACGGGTTTTCTTCTCCAACTTCAATCCAAACTCCATTAACGATCCCCAAACTCCCAAACAAAATTACTACTGGTTACATATCCCTATATAGATGATTTCCTACATGAAACATGCACAAATTCATCAAAGACATTGATTTAATGGGGCAAACCATCATAATTATCAAGAATCCTAATTTTTTTATTAAACTTCCATTCTTCTAATTCTTTTCCAGATTTCTTACTTCTAATACAATATAATTTCTTGGGTAATCCTTTACATATGTTGAGATTTCCAGAATACATCTATTTCCTCTAAAACATGTGATTTAAGTTCTCTAAATCATCTAAGTCTTCCATAAAACATGAGTCTAACAATCCTAATCTAACATGGGTGAAACATTAACTAAAAGAAAAGCAAGATAGATACTTGCCTAGGATTCTAATGTTTGATTTGTTGATGAAGAGGATACGGATGCGTTCCTCGTCTTACGATCTATGTTTTGACGGTGGTGGCGGTGCAATCGAATGGGTTTTTGGCCTTGGATTTCTTGGAAAGCTTTCTACCTTCTTCTCTAATGGTCGTTCTTATGTTCTGTGATTGTTAACCCTAAAAGATAACTTCTAATAGCTGATATATCTTAGGCAAATTCGTGGGTTTAATTACTTAAAAATACAAAATGTCTATAATACCCTCCCGGGATGTCAATTAGGCCTAAAAATGCCCCGAGACCCAAATTAAACTCCCGGGTACACTTTTCTTGCTATCTCGACCCTTCTGGACACGTTGGCGCACTCAAAATGACCATAAGGGTGACTTATAATTTATTCACTTATTCTAATAATAATTTAGTCCCGACACGACACAGGTGCGTCCCGACTTAATTTCTATAATTGTCATTTTATTCACACGTGACAATTTTAATAAATTCAATTCTACATAATACTTTACTCATTATGAAATATTCAACAATTTCCTAATAATTACTAACTCTCATCACGCTAGTAAATATTTAAAGTAAATTTTTGGATTAATATTAAATTAATAATTCAAATTAAATTTAATAAATCCTCAAATTTAAAACCATAAAAATATGGGATATTACACCCATAATATTCTTGTCATCTCCAATTTCTCAAAATCCCTTTAATTAATGTGTTTACACCGATAAATATCATAGACTCTCAATATACTCTTATCCCCGAAGTGTTATTCCCTTATATATATACTAAGTCCTCAATTTTTCCCGAATTTATATATAGGCAAATTATTATCTGTGTAATGACATCACACAACTATGTAATTATTACGCGTTGATACCACCCATGACAACTTCTCGTGGATTAAAATTAAATAATCATCAAAGTCTGCTACTCGGCTCCTAAACCAAAAGTATGAATATATATGTGTCCTTAATTTGGATTTTTTGCCAACTCTATAGTCATTTTTGGCTTATAATCCTCCACTTTCCTGAATAAAATGACAACTTGCAACTGATGCAACTACAACGTCATCATACAAGATATTATAAACCTTAAGAGAAACTAATGATAGTCCTACTGACCCAAACGCCTCATGCCATCAAGCGCAAGTCAACTAATAAATCATGTGCAATGAAAACTTACAATCCCTCACACATTTTAAGCCCTTTAATACATCTGCAACTCAAAATCTTGGACAATCAACAAGACTTCAATGTATAACTACAAACGAACCATTCATAATTCACATTGGACCAATATTGTCTATACCGCTATAGACAATAATATAGTATTTACTAATTGCAATTGTGATATAGTCCTAGTGTACTAAAAAAATTGAACCGGTGATGTGTAGACTATACACCCTAGTCTTATCCACTACGGGACTATGTAAGTATATTGTCATAAAAATTTATATTGAAATACTTTACCTACAACCAAGGTATTTTCTTAATCAGATCAAAATCCTTAACCCGAACCAATCGTCCCAAGTCGAATAGTGACATGATAATATTTAATTTAAAAGAAAGTTGATGTCGTCGTCAAGAAACACGATGCTTCTCTCCTTAAAGGATATACTCACTAATTTATCTTTAATTAACACGGTACACTACAAACTAAAACGAATACTAACAATTCTCCATTAGCCCTTATGAGTATGGAATATCTTAACTCAACAATCCGGATGGTTCATACTTGAACTTCCAATCATTATACAAAGATATTGCTAATAATTGTCCATAAGCATCATTGTTGATTCTTATTATATTGAGATACGCTTAAACTACTTAGGTTACCATTGTTATAAGGTTACTATCATTGCTCCCTTATCATAGGTATGTGCAAACTTGCACTAACCAACCTTTAATACCTTGAGGAATCAATACACGTAAACATCACCATAACACATTTTTTCCGACCGTTGCTACAAGCTTCAATCAGCAGATTAATTAAAATAACATTTATCGAAGTCTAACCAAGGGGGTGAATCTACACCTGAGGCTCTACTTAATTAACGTGTACGTTGACCCCACACATGGGTCTTTCTCGTGTTATTATGTTACCACAACTTCAATTAGTCCATGAGTAGTAGATTCTAATATGTCTGAAAGCATTCTTGTTAGGTTGTCACCCACCAAGACAAGGCATAAACAAAATGTCAAACCACTATGTGGTGTTCACAACTCTACCCGTTAACATAAGTAAAATTCGAAAGTGAAAACCTTACTATCTAGAAAAAATAGGTTTTGTAACACCCCGTATTTTTAAGAACTTAAATAATTATAGGATTAATTATTATTGTGGGATTAATTAATTAATATGCGATAATTAATTGGTGATTAATTCGGATTTAAAAATAAATATTAACTAGCGTGACAAGGATTAATACTTATTAATGAGAATTATTGAATATTACTGAGTGAATAAGTAATATAGAATTAATAAATTTGATAAATTATCGATAGTGAAATATACGGCAGTTTGGTATATTAAGTCGGAACACGCGTATGAGTCGTGCCGGGACATATTGAATGAAATATAAAGGTAAATTATTTTCAAGTAACTCGTATGGTAATTTTGAGTGCGTTGTTGAGTCCGGGAGGCTCGAGATAGTCAGAAAATACTACCCGGATATATTATTTAGACTCCCGGAGATTTTAGGCCAAACCGGCACCCCGTAAGGGTAATTTTGTAATTTTAATTTTTAGAGAAATTAAATGGGCGAAAATTGGGAGTTTATTATATCTGTCACGAGAGGTTCATTAGGGTTGAGATATACAAAAGTAAGGAACGGCCACAGAGTGTGTGAGGGAGAACAAATTCCAAGAAGGAAGGCCCAATTAGCACCACCTAGTCGATTGATTCGGGGCAAGTGTTTATTACTTGCATGATTTAACAATAATTATGTTCATGATTAGAGTAGGTGATAACCCATTAATTTATGAGATTTAATTTTGATGAAAACTTGATGATTTGATTCATATTAGGTCTGAGACTATAAGAGATTTAATTCCTTCATGTAGATAGGCTATCATCCACGAATTTATGATAATTTCCATGAACAACTCAGGGTTATAGCAGTTCTTGAATTGAAATTAGAAGAACTAGGGTTTTAATGGTTTAATTTGGGGATTTAGTATTTATTTGATGTATTGTGAAGATTGAATGATTCTAGATTATTAGAAATCATCTAAATATGTTAGAGAATCAATTGGGTTTGTTGTTTGGGTGTTTGGGAATGAACAATAAAGGTTTTAGAGGTGTTAATGGTGGCAAAACGCAAAATTCTGGGGAAGAAGACGAAACAGTGCGCGTCGCGCGGTGTCCCGCGTAGTCATTCGAGCGAGACTAGCATCTTGTACGAAGTCGTTCGAGCGACACGTGGCAGTCGTTCAAATGATATTGCCATCTGGTTCGAGCGACGAGGTAAATTTCTGAAAATTTTCTTAGGGTCCAGTTTCAGAATTTTCAGTTTATTGGAGTGAGAAACTGCCAGTTAACAAATTTAAAACGAGATAGGTTTATGAGAAAGGGTATGAGAATTATACTTTAAATATTTCAAAAAGAAGATTTACCTTGGAAATTACAAGAGAGTTATGGTAATCTAATAATATTATACAATACATAACGATGAGAATAAAATACGTATGGTAAGTATGTAATTAGGTTGGGAGAATACCTATAAATTTTAATATGATGTGTGCATGCCTATTAGTTGTTATTTTTGTTAAGTACAATAAAGGGTGATAACCCGGGGGTGTAAAGTTATTTATTAAGCGCACTAATGGGTGATAACCCGGGGGTGTAAGAATATTTTATTGAGTGCGCTAATAGGTGATAACCGGGGGGTACAGGGATATTTTTGTAAGTGCACTAATGGGTGACAATCCGGGGGTGCAGGATTATTTTATTTATAGCACTAATGGGGCATAAAACGGGGGTGCACGACTGAAATATATATGTATAGGGATGATATATATATATATATATATGGATGTATATGTGGTGACAAATATATTCAACACAAATAAATGAGAGAAGTGCAATCGCCAAGCAAAATAAGGAAAGTAAAATGCCAATCACACAACAGAAAATATACGTGGTTCAGCAAGAAAGCCTACGTCCACGATGGTACAGTCAGTATTATTTCTATATACTCCGGGGAGCGTTTATAGAGAATACAGTGCTTGTCCTTTGCCCCAGACCTAGGGTTTATTATATACATGTCTGTCTTCAGAGAGTGGGGGTGTTGGACTCCCCCACGTTTACCATCTTCTCCTGGAACATCTCTATACGAGAACATGGGAGAAGACTAAATCATAACTGAACTAATGTTAATGTTCGAAGGGTTTGGACTTTGGGCCTCTCTAATTGGGCTACTCGTCCGGGCCCGTAATGCTAAATCCAGGTACCCACAGTATATATGTATATTTATGAGAAATTATACTAAGAGAAACTAGTAGTTATGGCAACAATGACAAATGAAATAATCTTAATGAGATAAGGATTTAAATACTCTAATAGTTAACATGAAAGGTAGTAAAATGTAATAAACTACTTATGGGGTACTGTATGGGCAATATGGGAATACTACTATTGAATGTATATAGTGTTACGTTGACTTTGAACTAGTTAACTTGGGTAGAATTTCTAGTATAAGATAGAAGATACGATAGGAGTGTACTACAGAAGAGAGGTGAGAACTTCATGTGAGAGCACGAAACTAACATGTACATAATACTTGTGATAGTAAAAATATAGCACCCTGCCACGGATGTATTCTCTCATACAGGCCGCGGCCTAACCTCACTCAGGGCGCGGACAGAACTCACTTAAGGTGCGGCCCTCTCCATCATAGGCCGCGGCACCCCACCTTAGGGTATGCGGCACCCCTCCATCTTACAACACTGCTTGCCTTGCAGGCCGCACCCCCCTTTATCCACAACTGTCGCAAACTTGGTATACGCCACGTGCTTAGGGCATCTGACTCAACACATTTCCTCGTAAATAGAGGACCACACCTAGAAGGAAGGGGGATAGGTTCCACACACACCTGAGGCACTACAACACAGATTCTCTCTGCATCGCCCCAACATAAGCTTTGGAGGCCTAGAATCTGCATCACAGCCACCTCACGGGCTCACCGGAATCTCCAATACTGTCATGTACTCTCCTTTATTCTCATACTTGTACGCCTCTATAGGCATGATTATATTGTACAATGCAACGCACATAATGAGAACGGAGCAACACAGTGGACGTAGGCCTATTTTAGAGGCTGAACCACTCTATACCTTCTCTTCTCTCTGTTTGCTTGCTTTACTTGTTTAACACACACATTACTCTTGACCTGCTGGTATGAGAACGTCATATGGTCGATTTCTCGTATCATCAGATTGGCGCCGTCTGTGGGAAACGGGATATTCCAATCAGTTTCTCTACATATATGAGTTCTTAAACATCTTATTCGACCCTTGAGGGTCCTACGGATCATCTTCTCACGGGTCGGTTACTGGTTATTGGGCTCCGCTTTACATTCACCCCTTTTAACGAGTATTTCATTTTTCTGGATCTATCTTTGGATCTTCATTTTATAGCCTTGGATTTATTTTACATACCCCTGTGATATCATTCCATCTAGATAATGCTGAAAGGCATGGTGGGCTTTAGTCCTGAAAAGGTGGATGATTAGGGAATGGCTATATCTACTCCCATTTTTGTTGCCATCTACCTATGATCTAGGGGTTATCATTGAAGTTGTGTCGTATTGCGCACCGCAAGGGAATTCTCTCATCAATGGACCCTAGTAGGTTTCCTTCGCATAATTGAGGGAGAAAATGTCAGTTCCTGTCTTGGACATCAGTTTAGATTTTTCCCCTGCCTAGACAGGGGTGTGGCCTGTAAGTTCAACAGCATCTCCTGCCGCGACCCCTACTAGTACGGACCTATTACAATAGTTCAAAATCACCGTGGGAAGGACTTAAGTGGCCTTCCGCTTGACCTTGGTGAACAACGTTAAAGGGCTGCGGCAGTACACTTGTGTGCCATACTTGTCGCGGCCTCCTTACCATATCGTGGAGCCGTTCATCCCCTCCTTCCCAATACTTTTGTGGTTACTCACTTCTGTTAGTTTTGTCTCAGATTCCATATACTTTATAAAAACTAACAAAAGCAGAAATGGAAGGAGAATCCATCCAGAGCGCAGAAGTCAAAGATGAAATTGTGCAACTGTACAACCACCTTAATCACCTCTATGACAGCCATGCCTCACTTCAGACCCATGTCAATTTTCTAACCCAGAGGGTGATAATGATATAGGTTGCGGCCTCCAATAATATAGGTACAGAAGCGGAGGAAACAAAGCCAGGCTTGTCTGCCGCGGCAGTTAAAGAAGCCGCGGAATCAACTGGCAGAGGCCAGAAAAGGAGAACAGGGCAATCAGAGAAAAAATCACGTGTCTATACTCCGTTGACCTTCCCGCTTCAGGAGATCTTTGAGTCTATCAAAGAGGACAAGATTTTGAAGTGGCCAGAAAAGTTGAGAGCTCCACCCCACAAGAGGAACAAAGCTACCTGGTACAAATTCCATCAGGACCACGGCTATAACACAGAGCAATGCTATGCTCTGAAAGATGAAGTTGAAAGGCTAATTGGGCAAGGGATGCTGCAGCGATTCCTGAAGAATGCATAAAAGACTCAGATGGACCTGACAGAGGCTGCATGCCGCATCTCATCCTTAGTCTTTCCAATTTCAGCTATTCCTGTTTATGTTTTTTTTTTGGGGGGGGGGGGGGGGGGGGGGGCTCATTGTAGCCTTAATACTTAAGACCTTATGTTTTATTAACAAAGTCATTAGCTGAAGCATACATATATAAATATATGAATTAGCAAATTTTGCCATATCTGGTATTTCTCTTGGTTGCATAACCTGCTAACTCACAAAAAGACTTTGTGTCTCAAACAGATTCCAGAGGAAGAATAACAAATTATCTCGGAAGATTATTATTGTTTCGGGATGCGCATATGGAGGGATTACGACCTTTATATATGTGCAACTACATCTTATCATATGATGACAATATTCACGAAAGCGTCTGAAGATTAATGGAGCTTTCATTAGCCACGGGGCCTTACAATGCCCGTTCTCAGCTTTTGGGATGCGTCATCGGGTCGGGAGGCTTATACTATCTAGACAGGGATGGCTTTATATATATCAGCAGCTGTGGGTGGCTTAATAATATAACCCACCCTGGAGAGGCTTGATAGTGTCTCGCATATTATCTGTGGGTGGCTTAATAACATAACCCAGCCTGGAGAGGCTTGATAGTGTCTCGCATGTTAGTTGTGGGTGGCTTAATAACATAACCCAGCCTGGAAAGGCTTGATTGTGTCTCGCATATTAGCTGTGGGTGGATTAATAACATAACCCAGCCTGGAGAGGCTTGATAGTGTCTCTCATGTTAGCTGTGGGTGGCTTAATAACATAACCCAGCCTGGAGAGGCTTGATAGTGTCTCGCATATTAGCTGTGGGTGGCTTAATAACGTAACCCAGCCTGGAGAGGCTTGATAGTGTCTCGCATGTTAGGGCTTGGTGACATGACCCAGCCCAAGAAGACTTGGAAACTCCAACATATGTCTACAGAGGCGCATTGTTCAGATAAACCAGAAATGTGCCGCATTCCACCGGTGCGGTTGCAGAGCTCTAGGACCCACTCATTCATGAAAATGATGAGGCACTAACATCTTGAAGCATGAGAAATCTACAATGTCGAATGCGACGGTAGAAGAGAATCAGTTGTACCAAGTCTAAGGAAAGAGTTCTCTACATATTCCATGTTGGTTATGGGATAACAAAAGATAAACGGTTCTGATAATTGGGTGCAACGAAAGTAGTTGGAGATCCATGCAATCAGCAAGTCCCAGCCTTGAAATCCTGTCCGCGATAATCAGGCAAAGATGTTTACATGACATGACATAATAACGAGACGCGGCTTGTACGCAACTGACGTGACGCAATAGTCGATGCCAAGGATTTAACACCATTTGTATGGACGCAGACATTGACAAAAAATCAAACTACAAAGAAATCGACCTCTGTCCGCGGACTTGAAATATTACGTCTATCGGGACGCGGATGCATTTTTAGAAATGAGGCAGTAACGTACAACCATTCATTATAGCAAGCAATGTAAGACATGTAATATAAAAGAGCAAGGAATATATTAAGCAGTCAATCGTAATGGTAAAAATATGGCCGCAGCCTTAATATTAATAGCCATAGATTACATAATGAAGGCCGCAGCCACAAAATAAGTTTAAAGATTACAAAAGGGAGGGACGCAGCCCTATATTAATGATGCAACAGAAATTAAGAGTTCAAGAGGCTGCGTCATCATCATCATCATCATCATCATCATCATCTTCTCTGCCCGCGGCAGTCTCGGTCTCTCCGTCCGCGGCTTCTGCCTTTGCCTCTGCCTCGGCCCTGAGCCTTGCTCTCTCTTCTGCCGCGGCCTTAAGTTCAGCGATGCACTCTTGATGTTCGGCATCGCTTAACTTCCAGGCAAGGACATCCTCCTTAGCCTCAGGGAACCTCCTGATAAATCTTTGCCGCAGCTCCTGGTAGCCGCAGAGGTATGCCCTGTTATTGATAAGGAAGAAATCCTTGGAGCCTTTGAATGACTCCACGGCATGATCTATGGCTAGCTGGAGGGCGTCACCATGATCTTCTTCCAACTTTTTCACTACCGCGGCATGATCTTCATCTTTTGGGCGGACTTGGCTTCTAGCTCTTCATATTTTTGCTGGAGTAGGGCAAGCTTGGCATTTGAAATTTTTGCAACACGGGCGACCTTCGCAGTCTGGGCCTGCGAGGATTTCAGGGATTCCACGGCCTGTTTAAAATTCTCCTCCGCTTCTTCCCTCGCCTTGACGGCTTTCTCAAGGTCCATATGGGCAGCTTGGAGGGCCGCGACAGCAGACTTTTCCCTGCCTCAAAAGAAGAAGTCCGTACAGCTTGCAAGTCCGTGGTATGGGCACTCTTCTCGGCCTCTTTCAACCTATACAAGGCCTCGTACTTCCTCTTCTGGACCACAATCACATCCGCGGCCTGAAAGAAAAGACGTTAGAAAATATGGAAAAATATGAGATGCAAAGTTAAATGACAACTGGTATGTACCCTCAGAAGGCTATGGAGGCCACAGTCCTCCAGATCTTCATGATCTTCTCCAACTAGCCTTTCAAGGTCTGTGGCATCCAAGGCTCGCTTCATTCTCCGCGCAGCCTTTGCGGTAGTGTCCCAGGAAGAATTGGGGTCAGGCTGCCTTAATTGAGGCCTTGTTCTACCATCAGGCTCAGACTCTCTGCAAAATTGAGGAGGTGGCAAGTTCGCATTAACCGCCACTACAGTTGGCGGTGGAGGAGAGGATGATTGAAGGGGCACTTTAGTAGACATCAGGCCAGTCGCGGCCAAGTTTTCCCCTATGTCGTCATCAAAATGTTCATGCGTAGGGTTTTTATCATTAACCACCTGATCCGCGGCAGGATCAGTAGCCTTATCGGCAGCGACCACGGTTGGGGCAGCATTATTTTCTCCGGAGGGGGCCGCGACAGGTCCCCTGGCCTTGGACCTCTTCCTATTTCTGCTCCGCGCAGTATTATTTAGGACGACTGCGTCCTCATCCATCTCCGTCGCTAGCAACTCCCTGTCAACTTCTTCGCCTGAAAAGGAATGGCATGAGTTCGAGTTAGAGAAAATAAATGACCGCGGAGTAAAAATTATGGTGCAGTTGGTTACCTTCCCCACCCATTTGTTGAGGAATGGATTTGTTTGGGAAAAATCCTGCTTCAAAAATGGTTGATAACGTTACAAGTGTGTTGAACTTCTTGTGTTCAGCAGGAACTTCCGCGGCCTCAGCAACCCTTTTTTCCTGTCGCTTGTTCAAATGCAGATTGTCAAGGGCTGCAGAAAGAAAAGACGATTCAGGTTAGTGGAAGTTACATGCGAAATAAAAAGGACGCAGCTATAATCTTATACCTAATTTTGAGGGTGACCCCCACTGCCGCAGCATTTTATATGTTCTCTCTCTTTCATTCTCCTCGGGCTGCATCTCCCAGCCTTCACCGGAGATGTAGAAATATTTCCCCTTCCAATTCTTCACACTGGTCGGTCTCCCAGTGTAAAGGGTCTCGTCCCTGTCGCGGCTAGAGAGGTAATAATACCCCGCGAATTTCACTCTGTTCTCCTTTGGACGGTAGAAGTGAAAGAACTCCGTGGGAGTGATGCCCTTTTTGAACATCTTATCCCAAAGGACAAGTGCAGCAAGAACGGCTCTCCAACCATTAGGGTCCAGTTGAGTCGGGGCCAGGTTCATTGCCTGAAAAAGGCGACGGATAGGAACTGGGACTGGTAGCCGCAGCCCGTATATGAAGGCGTGCAGCGGGAAGCAAATTCCATCATTGGATAGAACTGTGCACGGTCTTTGGTTTGCGGCAGGGGCCGAGCACGTCAAATTTTCTGGAAATTCGAAGGCCTCAGCAACCTGCTCAACCCAATCTTGGGTCATCGAGCCGCGGATATCAAGTGCGGCCAAGGGTCTCTCAGCCCTTCCAGATGGTCCTCCTGGGTTATTTCTAGCAGTCGCGTCACTATCTCTTTCAGCCATGGGATGATTACTTGAGTTGGCTTCCTCTTCCATCGGCGGAAATTGGAGATCCTTCCCAAATGCGGAGTCTGCGGAGTCTGAGTCGAGTATTACGCAGTTTGGGCAATCTTTTAGTTTGCAAGGCCCTATTGATCTTAGAGGGGGCACAGAAGTAAGCTCCGGGGGAGAGGTCCCAAAATGTTTTTCCCAAAAGCCTCTCAGGAACTCGTCTGGGTCAAAGCTCATATGGGTGCAGCAGTACCTGAAAAGCAGAGTTCGCAGTTAGGCGTCGCAGCCAGTATGATTTGTAAGACTTCAAGAAGCCGCAGAAGGGTATTTTTGAGTTAAAAATGTCTACTTATGGGATCGTACTGTCCCAACAAGCCGCGGTCACATCCATATCAGAGGAACATAGGATGTCGCGGTAATAAGATAGAATTGCTTTTAGGGCATTCCTGGCCACGACTATTCCTAAATTTTCAGTCCACTCTTTATGCTCTAGCAGCAGCTATAGTTATTTAACATGGATGTCTTGTGTTCATGGAAGTTTTAAGGCTATTCCGAGACTACCAAGGGTTGGTGATTTGATGCCGCGGATGATAGTTTGAGGGACCGCGACCATTTGGCACGGTATGACGCAGAAGTATTGTACTAGTTCACGGAAATGATTATTGAAATCCTACCATACCGCGGCCTCTATCCTAAACAAGATTATTACCTAAATCTAATCATTTTAGGATCAGACCCACAGAATACGGAGTGTTCGATTATGAACATCAAGAATAGTTATATGTATTTCATATGCAACATATGTGGAAAAAGCAAAACGAATAAAGAAAACCCTAGATTTTTAGCAAATGAACCAGGAAAAGTATCAAAAGGGAAGAAAACTGTAAATGATGGTTGAAAAATCACCTGGAGATGAAGAAAGTCGCAAAGATCAGCTACAAACCACCTTGAACCGCCACACACGGCCTCGGAAGGTCGTCGGAATATGCAAGAAAGAAAGTGCAGAGTTTCACTCTCGATGTGCTCTCAAAAGTTTTGGAAACATAATGAAGACCACGGCCAGGATCAATTTATATAAGGGATCACGGAAGACGAATCGTCGCTTTGCTAGTACCGCGACACCTGGACTACTTAGCCGCAGTCCCAATTGATCTCCCTTGGCACTACGGCTTGGGGGCTTATTGATAGTACAAATATAGCACCCTGCCACGGATGTATTCTCTCATACAGGCCGCGGCCTAACCTCACTCAGGGCGGGGCCAGAACTCACTTAAGGTGCGGCCCTCTCCATCATAGGTCGCGGTACCCCACCTTAGGGTATGCGACACCCCTCCAGCTTACAACACTGCTTGCCTTGTAGGCCGCACCCCCCTTTATCGACAACTGCCACAAACTTGGTATACGCCACGTGCTCAGGGCATCTGGCTCAACATATTTCCTTATAAATAGAGGACCACACCTAAAAGGAAGGGGGATAGGTTCCACACACATCTGAGGCACTACAACACAGATTCTCTTTGCATCGCCCCAACATAAGCTTTGGAGGCCTAGAATCTGCATCACAGCCACCTCACGGGCTCACCGGAATCTCCAATACTGTCATGTACTCTCCTTTATTCTCATACTTGTACGCCTCTATAGGCATGATTATATTGTATAATGCAACGCACATAATGAGAACGGAGCAACAAAGTGGACGTAGGCCTATTTTAGAGGTTGAACCACTCTATACCTTGTCTTCTCTCTGTTTGCTTGCTTTACATGTTTAACACACATTACTCTTGACCTGCTGGTATGAGAACGTCATATGGCCGATCTCTCGTATCGTCAACTTGCTTTAAGGCAGTTTTAAATACTTGCTAAAAATATATTTGTACACATCGGGCTCTGACCCGTCTCTTGCATATATATATATATATATATATATATATATATATGTATGTATGTATGTATGTATGTATGTATGTATGTATGTATTATATCAGGTGCTCAGCCACAATGACACCAGATTTAGAGACTTGGATTGCTTGGCATGCTACAGCTGTTGTGAAAGCTGTAGGTCTTTGCATCAGACGCTCCTATTATATCTCTTAGTTTATCTAGACCTTTCATTTAGAGCATATGTCGCCCATTCCTTAGACATTTTATCAGAGATTGTATTTAGTTTAATTCCTATTCATTTTAGTTGGATTTAGTTTACTATGGATCTGTGGTTTAGGATTTTGAACTGGAATGTTTTATCCAGTC
This sequence comes from Sambucus nigra, assembly GCA_949130495.1. Lineage (NCBI taxonomy): Eukaryota > Viridiplantae > Streptophyta > Magnoliopsida > Dipsacales > Adoxaceae > Sambucus > Sambucus nigra. The sequence continues at coordinate 53,301,139 of OX422219.1, forward strand.
GTATTTATTTCAGTACGTGATTCAGATTCATTATTTATTTTACTCAGTTGAATGGTGTATGGATTTTATTTAAATTCTTGGACTTTATAAATATGATTTTGGTGACAATGGAAAATGAAAGGTATTTTGACACTAACTTAATTTATATTTGGTGATTATTAAAGTTAATGTTTTCTACAGTGATGCTAAGAATGAACCAACCGAACATTCTATTTTAAAATCTTATAAAGGACTGATCACTCGATATTTAATTGGGTGGGGTGTCACAGGTGGTATCAGAGCATCAAGTTTAAGAGTCCTTTAGGATCTGTGTGGCTTATTGTGTTTTCAGCTTAGCGTCCTTTGATATAGAGCCTTATCTTTAAGACTGTTGTATTCTTGTTTATGTGATCACGTCTTCAGCTATTTGAGATTTAATGATTACTTTGGACTAATAAACTTCTTTCTCGTCTCAGATGCCTCCTCGACGTGCACCAAAGAACATGAATGCCCATCTAGAGCCACAGCCAGCTTCAGCTCAGGGCATGATGAATGCTACAGAAGTTGTTGCCATCATTGCACAGGTAGTAAATGCAGCACTAGCAGTGGTACAGCAAGCACCACCACAGGCACCAGTAGTGGCACCAGCACCTATTCCTATTTTCCCTACTGCATGAGAGAGAGTCAATGATGCCTTTCGTAAGTTGCATCCTCCAGAGTTCTCAGGCAGTTTTGATGTAGTGATGGCGAGTTAGTGGAAAAAGGATAACAAAGACACCTTCGTATGTACGAGTGCACTGAGGTACAGAGATAAGTTTTGACTACCTTTAAGATGACAGGGGCAGCCTTACAGTGGTGGGAGTCCACTACTACTTCAGAGGAACGGGATTTGATGTCGATTGCCGATTTCTGGGTGAGGTTCGACCATAAGTACTTTCCTTCTGCTGTCAAGACTGAGATGAGGCGGAAACTTTTAGACCTCACCCAGGAAGGGAAGACAGTTACGGAATATGAGGAGGAGTTCACGTGATTGACTAATATGGTACCGGATGAGGTGCCTACTGAGGAGAAACGAATCCAGATGTTCATGGATGGTTTAACTTGGAGGATACGACAGCACCTTTTGGGTAACCTTTCCCTACACTCCTACACAGATGTCCTAAATGCAGCAGTATTACATTGTCAGGACAATCGCTTCCATATTAAGGGAAGCAAGCGGGGAGGAGCCCAACCAGTTGGTCAAGCCAGGGGGAGGTACTGCCAATGGGGCACCAGCTGATCGGAGTTAGAGGTAGGGTTCCCAGCAGGGGGATTCTACAAAGAGGTTTCGTTCAGGGGGTTTCAGGCATGGTCACGGGGGCTTCAGACAGAGCCACCAGGGTCAGCAGCAGGGCCAACAGTAAGGAGGACATCAAGGCCAAGGTAGGGGTGGTAACAGCCAGCAGGGTCGAGGTTACTAGGTATAGAAGGGAGGTAATTTTGCCAAAAAATGTAATACTTGTGGCAAGACTGGCCATAAGAAGCAGGATTGCCCCGACAGGGACAGGGTCCCTCGGCAGAAGGGTGCTTACCAGGAGCCCTAAAGACCCATCTTTCCCACCGCCCTACCAGCTCTAATGCCAATTCCATCCAGGCCCGTAGCTCCGGTACAGCAGAGGAAACTTCAGTATGGACGGGTCTACAACCTCCAGCAAGTCATGGTCCTACAGGATCCACCCGCGATTGAGGGTATGTTTTCTATTCAGGGAACTATGGGGCGTATTTTATTTGATACGGGGGCCACACATTATTTTATTACCATGAGATTTGCACATATTATGGGATTACTAGATACAACAGAGAGTACTGTTACATGTGTAGATTCACCTTTGGGTAGTGGCTCGTCGATTTTCTTTATATGTCGAGGGGTGGGTATTGAGATTGAGAAACTTACCTTACCTATCGACATGCTTGTATTAGAGATGTCTGAGTATGATGCGATTATTGGTATGGATTGGATAGTTGCATATAGGTCCATGATCGATTGTTTAGTAGGAGTATTATTTTTTATATACTTGATCAGAAGATGTTCCTGGTGGCGATGCCTCATTCTGGGGGAGGATCTTCCACGCATTTGTATTATATAGAGGATGAGACCTCTAAGGAGGTGGTGATACCTCTTGATTCGATACCGATAGTTCAAGAGTTCGCTGATGTGTTCCATGATATTTTGGGATTACAACCTAAAAGAGAGATAGACTTTGTTATAGATTTAACGTCGGGCACTCAACTGATAGCCCGTGCACCTTATCGTATGGCCCCAGAGGAGATAAATGAGTTACGGGATCAGATAGAACAACTGTTGGGTCAGGGTTTATTCGTAGGAGTAATTCACATCGGGGTGACCCAATACTGTTCGTTAAAAAGAGAGATGGATCGTTACGGTTCTGTGTCGATTACCGTGAGTTGAATAAGATCACGATACGGAATAAGTATTCGTTACCCCGAATTGATGACTTATTCGACCAGTTGAGAGGAGCTACTTTTTCTCGAAGATTGACTTGAGTTCGGGATACCATCAGTTAAGGATCAGGGAGCAGGATGTGTCAAAGACTACCTTCTTAACGAGATATGGTTCCTACGAGTTTAGGGTTATTCCTTTTGGGCTAACCAACTCCCCAACCGTGTTTATGGACTTGATGAACAGGGTGTTCAGAGAGTTCCTGGATCAGTTTGTCATTATCTTCATAGATGACATCCTGATTTATTCTCAGACAGAAGAGGAGCATACCGAACATCTGAGGCAGGTTTTGCAGACACTGCGTCAACACGAGTTGTATGCAAAATATGAGAAGTGTGGATTTTGGCTGAAGGAAGTTCAGTTTTGGGGGCACATTATTTAGGATAGAGGGATATCCATAGATCCGAGGAAAGTGTTAGTTGTGAGGGAGTGGGGATAACCCACGACACCGATGAAAATACGTAGTTTATTGGGCCTAGCAGGATACTACAGGAGATTTATTCGAGGATTCTCGAAAATAGCGGGTCCATTGACTTATTTGACTCGCAAAGGAGTGCTATTTATCTGGGATGATGACTATCAATTATCTTTTGATGAGCTGAAGGACAAGTTGACTTCAGCACCAGTGTTAGCATTACCCAGGCCAATAGTGGAGTATCTAATCTACACTGACGCGTCCTTACTAGGACTTGGGGGTGTGCTTCAACAGGAGGATCAGGCTATAACTTATGATTCCCAAAAGCTTAAGCCTCATGAGAAGAACTACCCCACACATGACTTAGAGTTGGCGGCAGTCGTGTTTGCACTCAGGTTTTAGAGACATTACCTTCTGGGTGAACAGTTTCGCCTATTTACAGACCACAAGTCACTGCAGTACTTGTTCACGCGAAAGGAGCTGAATATGCATCAACACAGGTGGCTAGAGTTTGTAAAAGATGATCAGTTTGAGATACACTATCACCCGGAAAAGGCTAACGTAGTTACAGATGCATTGAGCCGTAGGCCAGTAGATGAGACGACCGAGGTGTGGAAGGCAAAATGGAAGGAGATGGGACACCAGGATGTTATAGCCAGATCATTCATATCAGTTATGATCATCACACCGCAGATAGTGATGAGGGTGGTCCAAGCATAGGCAGCAGACCCTTTTTTCCAGGGGAGGATTAGACAACTCTTAGCTGGTGGAGCCGAGTCTTATTCGGTAAGTTCCAAGGGAGGCTTGCGTTTCAATAGGAGACTCATAGTTCCGTGGGGGGAGGAACTTTGACATGTAGTGATGATGGAGTCGCATGGGTCCAAATTTGTGGTACATCCTGGTGGGAATAAGATGTACCAGGACATGAAGCGGTAGTACTGATGGAGTGGGATGATGAGGGATATCGCAAAGTTCGTATCCAAGTGTACCACTTGTCATCTAGTAAAAGTGGACCATCAGAGATCACCAGGTTTACTTCAGCCGTTAAAGATCCCTACATGGAAATGGGAGGGCATCTTCATGGATTTTATTACTGGGTTGCCTACTTCGTAGAGGGGCCAAGATTCTATATGGGTTATTGTGGACCAGTTGACAAAAGTGGCCCATTTTTTGCTAGTCAAGACAGACTATATAGTGGGACAGTATGTTCAGATATTTATTGCAGAGATAGTAAGAATGTATGGTGTACCTCTTGATATTGTGTCCGATAGAGATAAGACATTTGTGTCTGATTTTTGGGAGAGTTTCCAAGAGTCTATGGGTAGCGAGTTGCGATTGAGTACTGCGTATCACCCGCAGACCGATGGGTTGACTGAACGTACTAATCAGATGCTTGAGGGGATGTTACGCATGTGTATCCTTGACTTTGGGGGAAGTTGGGAGCAGTACCTTCCGCTGGTGGAGATTGCTTATAACAAATCCTATCAGTTCACGATTGACATGGCCCCAATCGAGGCATTATATGGGAGACCTTGTCATTCTCCATCCTGTTGGCTAGAGGTGGGGGACAATAAGTTACTTGGGCCAGAGGTAATTCAGGATACATCGAGCAGGATCGAGATGATTCGAAGTCGCATACGGGTCGCCTGGGACAGACAGAAAAGCTACGCCGATGATAAGAGGTCCTTTAGAGAGTTCACAGTAGGGGACAAAGTTTTATTGAGAGTATCTCCTATGAAGGGGGTAATGAGGTTCAGAAAAAAGGGAAAATTGGCTCCAGGATATGTAGAACCATTTCCTATTATCGGGAGGATCGGACCAGTGGCTTACAGACTTGGGTTGCCGAAGCACTTATACCGTATTCATGATGTGTTTCACATATCATCACTGAGGCGGTACTTTCGGGATGAGTTGATCCACACTCACATCGCGATAGAGGAGATCAATTTGCAGCCTGACACTTCTTATGAGGAGAGGCCAGTGGCCATACAAGATCACAGCGAGAGGAGACTGAGGTCAAAGGTAGTCCCACTTGTCCGGGTACAGTGGCAGCATCACAATATGGAGGAGTCCACTTGGGAGCGAGAGGCGAATATGCGTGAGAAATATCCAGATTTATTTGTACCAGGTATGCCTTACTTTTCGAATTTCGGGATGAAATTCCGTTATTGGGGGGGAACAATGTAACACCCCGTATTTTTTAGAACTTAAATAATTATGTGATTAATTATTATTGTGGGATTATTTAAATTAATATGCGAGAATTAATTGGTGATTAATCCGGATTTAAAAGTAAATATTAAGTAGCGTGACAAGGGTTAATACCTATTAATGATAATTATTGAATATTACTAAGTGAATGAGTAATATGGAATTAATAAATTTGATAAATTGTCGATAGTGAAATATACGGCAGTTTGGTATATTAAGTCGGAACACGTGTGTGAATCGTGTCGGGACTAATTGAATGGAATATAAAGGTAAATTATTTTTAAGTAACTCGTATGGTAGTTTCGAGTGCGCTGCTGAGTCCGGGAGGGTCGAGATAATCAGAAAACACTACCCGGGTATATTATTTAGACTCCGGGAGATTTTAGGCCAAACCGACACCCTGTAGGGGTAATTTTGTAATTTTAATTTTTGGAGAAATTAAATGGACAAAAATTGGGAGTTTATTATATCATCCACGAGAGGTTCATTAGGGTTGAGATATACAAAAGTAAGGAACGGCCACAGAATATGTGAGGGTGAACAAATTCCAAGAAGGAAGGCCCAATTAGCACCACCTTGTACAACTACCACCACCATCGTGTAGATCGGAACAAGAGGAACACACCCATACCAACAACATCAAGATATCAGACGATTGATTATAGGCAAGTGTTTATTACTTACGTGATTTAGTAATAATTATGTTCATGATTAGAGTAGGTGATAACCCATTAATTTATGAGATTTAATTTTGATGAAAACTTGATGATTCGATTCATATTAGGTCTGAGACTATAAGAGAATTAAGTCCTTCGTGTAGATAGGTTGTCATCCACGAATTTATGATAATTTCCATGAACAAATCTGGGTTATAGTAGTGCTTGAATTTAAATTGGAAGAACTAGGGTTTTAATGGTTTAATTTGGGGATTTAGTATTTATTTGATGTATTGTGAAGATTGAATGATTCTAGATTATTAGAAATCATCTAAATATGTTAGAGCATCAATTGGGTTTGTTGTTTGGGTGTTTGGGAATGAACAATAAAGGTTTTAGAGGTGTTAATGGTGGCAAAACGCAAAATTCTGGGGAAGAAGACGAAACAGTGCGCGTCGCGCGGTGTCCCGCGTAGTCATTCGAGCGAGACTAGCATCTTGTACGAAGTCGTTCGAGTGACACGTGGCAGTCGTTCAAACGATATTGCCATCTGGTTCGAGCGACGAGGTAAATTTCTAGAAATTTTCTTAGTGTCCAGTTTCGGAATTTTCAGTTTATTGGAGTGAGAAACTGCCAGTTAACAAATTTAAAACGAGATAGGTTCATGAGAAAGGGTATGAGAATTATACTTTAAATATTTCAAAAAGAATATTTACCTTGGAAATTACGAGAGAGTTATGGTAATCTAATAATATTATACAATACATCAACAATGAGAATAAAATACGTATGGTAAGTATGTAATTAGGTTGGGAGAATACCTATAAATTTTAATATGATGTGTGCATGCCTATTAGTTGTTATTTTTGTTAAGTACAATAAAGGGTGATAACCCGGGGGTGTAAAGTTATTTATTAAGCGCACTAATGGGTGATAACCCGGGGGTGTAAGAATATTTTATTGAGTGCGCTAATAGGTGATAACCGGGGGGTAGAGGTATATTTTTGTAAGTGCACTAATGGGTGACAATCCGGGGGTGCAGGATTATTTTATTTATAGCACTAATGGGGCTTAAAACGGGGGTGCACGACTGAAATATATATGTATAGGGATGATATGACTATATATATATATATATTTATATATATATTTATATATATATATTTATGAGAAGTTCTACTAAGAGAAACTAGTAGGTATGGCAACAATGACAAATGAAAAATCTTAATGAGATAAAGATTTAAGTACTCTAATAGTGAACATGAAAGGTAGTAAAATGTAATAGACTACTTATGGGGTATTGTATGGGAAATACGGGAATACTACTGTTGAATGTAGATAGTGTTATATTGACTTTGAACTAGTTAACTTGGGTAGAATTTCTAGTACTAGATAGAAGATGCGATAGGAGTGTACTATAGAAGAGAGGTGAGAACTTCATGTGTGAGCACGAATCTAACATGTACATAATACTTGCTTTAAGGCAGTTTTAAATACTTGCTAAAAATATATTTTTACACATCGGGCTCTGACCCGTCTCTTGCATCTCTTTTCTCTCTTGCTATATATATATGTATTATACCAGGTGCTCAGCCAAAGGGACACCAGATTTAGAGACTTGGATTGCTTGACGTGTTACAGCTGATGTGGAAGCTGTAGGTCTTTGCATTAAACGCTCCTATCATATCTCTCAGTTTATCTAGACCTTTCATTTAGGGCATGTGTCGCCCATTCCTTAGACATTTTATCAGATATTGTATTTAGTTTAATTCCTATTCATTTTAGTTGGATTTAGTTTACTATGGATCTGTGGTTTAGAGTTTTGAACTGGAATGTTTTATCCATTCGTATTTATTTCAGTACGTGATTCAGATTCATTATTTATTTTATTCAGTTGAATGGTGTACGGATTTTATTTAAATTCTTGGACTTTATAAATATGGTTTTGGTTATAATGGAAAAAGGAAGGTATTTTGACACTAGCTTAATTTATATTAGGTGATTATTAAAGTTAATGTTTTCGACAGCGATGCTAAGAATGAACAAACCGAACATTCTGTCTTAAAATTTTATGAAGGACTGATCACCCGATATTTAATTGGACGGGGTGTCACAGGTTCTTACTTCAATAGTATTACTGAACACGTCAAGGTCATTCATTCTTTAAGTTCATTAAAATTTTGGAACTCCATCACCAAAATATCAGCGAAACTACCCTTTAATGACTACAATTGCTAGAAAGAGGGAGAAATGGAAAATGATAACCCACACTTCCCTCACTTTCGCAGAAGAAAGTCCATCCACAAGGCCATTCACGTCTCTCTCCTTCTCCTCGATTTTTGCACAAATCAATCCCTCACATTTCCCCATATTCCACACTTCTACCCTTCCATCATCATAAGTTCTAGAGTGTTCTTTGAGATTGATCCAATAATCTAAATTTTTAAATTTTTTTTCTTTTGTTTTCTAATTCCACCTTTGTTCCGTATTTATAAATAACCTCTATAATATATAAATCCATAAATGGTGTGTGTAATATCCCCCAAAATGTTTATTGTCCTAATAACATTTTTCAACGAAGGTATACTAATAGAAAGGCTTTTTATGTGTAATATCGTTGTTTCAAAGCCCCTTTAATCAACCGTTTCCTTCAATTACCTACAAAAATATCACAAAAACTAGTATAAAGGTAAGTAAGGATGTCAGTCCAACTCTTTTGAGTGAAACACACAAAAAGACATGTAATCCAATTTTCAAGCCATTGTTCTTTCTTGATTTTTTTTTTTTGATTTTTTTTTCTACTTTTTTATGAATTTTTTTTATTAAATAAATTTAGTGTGATGGTGAAATAACTAAACTAAATGAAAGAGATTAAATAAACTATAAGAAAAATTTAATAAAATAAATAAGAAATTTGTGATTAAAATGAGTGAAATATAACTAAATGAGAGATGCTAGAAAGTAGGGTCAAGGGATGTAAATCCACCTCTATTTCACACAATTTATTCTAGTTTGAACTATTTAAATTTGATTGATTTCCAAAATATTCATCTAATTCAAGAGTTAATTCTCATTACACTAATGAATTAAGTAAATATTATTTTAGAAAATTTATTTCAATTCCTACAACTCTACTCCAAATGAATTAAAATTAATCAAATGAATCACCCGCTAGGAAAAATTCACGCAACTAATTTTAATTAAACAAAAAAAACATGAGTAAAAGAAAACTATATTATAAATTTGATCATTTTGATAAGCTTGTCTCTAGTTTGAATCAAATTGATAAAATTATAACACGCGCTTTCAATCCTTTTCTCGATGATTGTTTCCCATTTCTCAATGCAAAAACAAGTGTAGGAATTAAAGTTACTAATCAAAGAAAATCAAACAAAAATAAAATTAGCAAACTAGATAAAATGGATCCATGGGGACTTCATTTCATTCCTTGAATAGGAGATTGGACCTCAATAATGGGATTCCAAGAAATTAAATAAGCAATTAAAAGCATGTAAGGATTAAAACAAGAATAATTAGAGAAGAAGTGATCAAACCAAATTTTTCTTGAATTAAAATCAAACTCTTCAATTACATGAACAATTCTCTCAATTGAATTACAATCACTCAACTAATTTTTTTTTCTAAAATAAAAAATAAAAGTTCTCTCTCTATTCTAAACTCTCCATATGGTGTTCTAAATCCTCTTCTTCAAATGAGCGTTCCTGTTTTATAAGTGACACAATGGGGTTAAAGGTAATTTAGAAATGTTAAGTGTGCATGAGGGGTATGAGGTGTGAGAGGGTAATTGGAGGATTGCATAAATGTGCATGTGGGTTTAATGATGGTGAGGAGAATATTGGGAGTATTTTAGGAAATGTGGTAAAGGTTTTAAACACATATGGGTTTTATTTTATTTTTTTAGTTTTTATATGGGGTCCCATAGTAGGTAAAATTGCGTAAGGGTCTTTAGAGAATGAAATGGGGTTAAGGGGGTTTAATGGGTTGGTACATGAAAAGGAGTAGGCCCCAATTTTTAAAATATTCTTACTATTACAAAAAGTAATTTTCAATTTCCTTTTAAAGATGCGGAAGCGTAGATGGTTCAATTAAATAAATTAACAAATTTTTAATTTCTTTTCAAATTCAAATTAAACACAACTTAAAGTGAACTTAAATTAATTAACAAATGGATTTTTCACTTTAACAAATTTAACGCAAGTCCTATTAGGTGTAAACAAAAGTGTTTAAATGATTTTTCTTTGAAAAATGAACACTCAAACTTCAACTTTTTCTTAAGAAAGTTGAACTCTCAAAACTCTCTCTAGGAGATGGAGGATAGTGAAAAAGTTGGTTCTCAAAGTTGGTTCCCGCACCTTAGTAAATCTGGCAAAAGATATTGGGTAAAAGTAGTTGGGAAACCGTCAAAGACTGCCCAAAAAAATTTCCCGCCAAAACTCGTTCGAACAACTTTTTCGTTCGAACGGATTTACTAACGATGTTCCAGAATGGAAAAAAGAAAATCGTCAAAAATCTCGTTCGAATGACCTGGCATCTCGTTCGAACGAGATGTCAGTTCGTTCGAACGACCTGGTGTGGGGGCAAAAAATATGCCTACGTAATAGCATGACACGTGGTGAGCACCCCGGTCAGGATGGCGAGCAACAGACGCGCCGACAATATAGGGACGACTAGAGTCCTTGATAAACTAGAAGACCGATGAGCAGTATCTGATTGGAATCAAACTCCACGAAGATAGGACTCATCCATATTTTTAACCCTAATGTAACCCCTAATTCTATATAAAGCCCCCCCCCCCTCGTTGTGAAAGGGGGATTAGAAGCTAGAGAAACACTCTCATGTAAAACTCTCTCATCATTCTAATGGAACACTGCAGCAGCCCCGTGGACGTAGGCCATTCATGGTCGAACCACGTAAATCCTTATCTCCCTCATATTTATTTTTATGCTCGTATCGTGATGAATTGGCACCCTCCTATGGGTGAGATTTTTTGCACCTACAATTGGCGCCGTCTGTGAAAAACGACACAAATAGTCTTTCCTTTTTGTTCACGAGATGAAGATTTACATTGAGACACAATGGTTTACATGCACGAAACCTCATCAAGAGCTAAGTTTTTTCTTTCTTTGCATTTAAATAATATATTTTATGCACACATCATTTCGTTTTACCATGATTCTCATTTATGATTTACATAACACTGAGTTTCATATTCAAGAAGTTTTGTACGAATCCTTAAAAATATTGACTATCTTGATATTTTTCTGGGCAAACATGTTTACTGGGTTACATCATATCTTGATTCCCATATCCGAGACTCTTCTGCCGAAGATAAACGCAAAAAATGGCCCTCTTCTCTCTTGGGCATTGACCATATCTATGCGTATGTATCTGAAGACATCTTAAAATTTTGAGCAGAGAATAGACGTCTATTAGCCACGTCTGTACCCGTGATCTTAGACCTGTCATCTTCCAGCCAGACACGCAGCCGCGCCCACCGGACATAAGGGCAAGTGGCCAAAAACTGGCCCGCCGTGGCCATCGTCACCAACCCATGGGCATAACATCCAATTTGATCGCAGTAATAAAACCAGTTGGGTCTCCGTCGGTGATTTTTCTATTTACATTTAAAACTCATATGGGAAACCTAAAATCGGACCTCGCATGGTGGTTAGCGACCGTCGGCCTCATTACAACAATCATCATCACATCGGCCATACCTTCCGGTCACTGGGGTAATCATTCAACACTGATTAGACACAGTAATCCCACAACCAACTACTAATACAGATGAGATATGGCATCAAGGATCATCTCTACATCTTCAAAAAATATGTATAAAGATATTATTTTTTTACTAAAATGCTTTCACATATTTTGGGCACGCAATCGAGGAGTGAATTTCTTACAATTATTGTTATGTACGACCAAAGAGGAATCACAGGGAGACGAACGATTTCCAATTTCGATTATCTCCCATTTACGACCTGTGATGTCTCCGGCCTCTAATCTAGGGTTGTTACAGCCAAGCCCCCTAAAATTTCTTCCTAGTCCTCTCTCCGATCATCCTCGATCTGCATTCGAGCTCGGCCCTGTTGGTCGGCTCTCACGTGTGACAAGTGAAGGACCTCGACAAAGTCAGGAGGACCACGTTATTGTTCGTCAGTTAGTATGCAGAGAATTGGAGCATCGGTTCAATACCACTTTCAACTGGTCGACAGTTCTCCTCAGCCTCGAGCTTCAGGTCGGCGGCAGGGACGAGCAAGGGCGAACACACCATCAGCAGGTCGGTGGAAGGGACGAGCAAGGATGAGCACCAGCTAGTACACCAGACCACCCTTTGTGGTCGACGAGCATACCGCCTGGACAAACTGGGCGAACAAGGTACCACACTCCGAGTTGAGCGACCACTATTGCATCGCCCCCACACTATATATCTCGATGATCGGCGAGCAGACCACATGGATGATCTCGGGGAACAGGTCGGAGGGAGCTCGCCAATGGGGACGGTGGAGACTCTTTGAGGCTTCTCAGCACGCCTCGTGTGTTTTAATTAACCCATTTGGAATATATTTGGGGCAAAAGTCCAACTGGGTTTTAAAACTCTTTGACTTGATCAAAATTAACATTTGCTATTTTTCTTCCTTTGCAGCCTTATGTGACTTTATGAGGAAACATATTTTGGAACCAACTTAATTGGATATTTTCTTTGAGTCTAAATATTTTTGTAAAAATTTTAAATCATCCCTGTGTCTTACATTTGAGATATATTTGACTAATTTTTGCATCGCTCGGTTCTCTCTAAAAAAATTAAAGGGACCATGTGACTAAATTACAATTGTTACAACAATTTTAGTTGGCACTTTTTTATGCAAACTTATTACGAATTATTTTGCTCACATAAATAAGTGGGGCGCAATTATATAGCACTCACGTCATTTATTCGAACATTTTAATTTTCAATATTGTCATTTAGCTACAACAATTTAATCTCACCAGAAGGAGATTATTGGTTATTTAGCTCAGCCCCGACGGATGCTCGAGCGCGATTATCTCAATAGGATTTTTATCATAAAAATCATTGGATCATTCATTACATTCATACGCTACTATGAATTTTTTTCCCGGTATATGGCCGAGCGAATGCATATCTTATATACTTTGTTGAACATATCATTTTTATGATAACTTCTATCTGATTTAGCCTCAACAGATGGTCGGAGAATTTACTAACTTCCACAGGTAAAAGATTCAATCCCGGCAGATGCTCGACAACAATCTTATGTCGTTGGAAATCACATCGATGTTTTGACAGATGCTCGAGCACGAATTACTCGCTATATCTACTCGGTATTCTACAACTTTTCCCCGGAGAACTATCCAGGCACCCTTCATTTTATTAATGATGCGACGGATAGTCGAGCACACTATAGCACTTTAGACCCAAATAAATGCTTGGGCAAAATTATTATTACTCCGACTGAAGCTCGGATTCTATGATTCGTAACCAGAAGGACGGTTAGGCACATTCAAGATTCATCTCGGTAGGTGATCAGCAAAATATTTTTATATATTTAGTCCCGAAAACATCTACCGCACAAGTCTTATTTTATCCTCGGTGGATAGCTCGTCAGGATAATTCTTGTATTTAGCACGACCCCACTTGATGGATACACACATTTATGTGTACATTGTTCATTTTCGTCTCATAATCTTATTTGCTCACAAATTATGCTCACGATTTTTATCATCATAAATTCGTTAGCAGGGGGCTATCTATACTGCATACTTCACAATTGTGTCACTACACAATTTTTTTGTCAAAAATAATTTTTTGATACCAACTTACGAATGAGTATTTCCTTAGAGATATTTGCAGAAACTCCAAATTAACTCCTATGTCGTACACCTGGATATATTTGACAAATTTAGCATCTTTTATTCGACTTTATTACAATTATTTTGTTCACATAAATAATGTGGTGCATTTATAGAACACTTATGTCATTTATTCGATCATTTTAAATTTCAATATTGTCGTCTAGTTATTATTGGTTATACCGATGGATGGTCGCTGTAATATTTTTACTAATACCTAGCATAGCCCCAATGGATGCTCGAGCACGGCCATCCTCATGAGATTTTATCATAGAAATTATGGGATCATTCATATCATTCATTCAATACTATAAATCTTTTCCTCGACACGTGTTCGAGAAGATGCACATCATATATTCCTTGACTGAATAAACAAAATGCATGATAAATTCTACTTGATTTAGCCTCGACAAATGGTCGAGCAACTTATTAACTTCCGCAAGTGCAAGATTTAGTTCCGATGAATGCTCGGCCATAATCTTAAGCTCTTGGAAATCTTATTAATGCACCGATAGAGGCTCGAGCACGGATCGCTCTCTATATCTACTCGAACCTATACAATTTTGCCCCGGCAGACTATCCAGACACCACTTATTTTGTTAATGCTCCGACGAATGGTCGATCACGTTGCACCACTTTGGACCCAACACATGCCTGGCCAATATTATTTATAACTGACAGATGCTAGGACGATGATATTTCTTCAATATGGATTATCTGGCTCTATGATTCTTGACCTGCAGGATGATCAGGCATATTCAAGGCTCATCTCGGCAAATGATCGGCAAAATATTTCTATATATTTAGTCCCAAAGATATTTGCCACACATGTCGCATTCTATCCCCAACAAATGGTTGGTCAGGATCATTCTTAAATTCAGTCCCAACAGATGGTTGGCACAGTCGATTGATGATCAACATTGCATTTATTGGAAATTTAGTTTTCACTAACACTACAGGATCATTCGTAATACTTGCTCGGTCCTTTTTGCTTCGACGGATGCTCGAGCATGGATCACCCATAAAATCTACTAGATCCTCTATAGTGTTTCCCTCGATAGGCATTCAGGCATCATTTATCTTATCAATGCTCCGGCAGAAGCTCGAGCATGGATCGTTCGCGACATCTACTAGGTCCTTTGCAATTTTGCCTCGACGGACCCTCAGCTTCGATGGATAGTTGACATTGTGTGATCACGTCTCAAGCTCCAATAAACAGTTGGGTAATACAGTTCTTATTTAATTCAACCTCGTCGAATGAAAAGTTAGGTGATCTGTACAACAAAGATCCAATAACACATAAAGCAGCATGAAGAGCAACGATCAACTATATTTATCAATAAGGACGAATCCAACCTGTAAGAAGTCACATATCTAGTAAAATCACAGTCAACGAGCAAAACATGTTGATAACAACACTAGACCACCCTGAATGTATCGAGCAACATCGTTAGATAACCCACGATAATCGATGATCACCAAGCAACGAATTAACGCGTCATCAACACTAAGATATCCACTCCAGAGGAATAACGTTTCTTGAACGCCATATCAGATCAACGCATTTCTGCACAGGGATACTTTGAACTCATATCAATTTCTTTAGGTGCACGATCTATATGGAGTCTTCTACAGCCTCCTGGAACCACCATGCATGGTCGACGAACAAGTGTGCCCCGAGGAACGATACATTACATGGAGCTATATGAGCAAGATAATCCTTAATTATATCCATCTCGACGAATGATCAACGTGACACTATTCAACACAACAAAGCCCTGAGGAACGATCGGGCACATTTATCATCTCGGTTATACAGATTAAATAACTCGATGGACGGTCGGACGGTCTTCTCTTCACAGCCCGATTGGGGGCTCCATGGAAACGATGACACGTGAATAGATTCACAGCAACATTTAAAGCAAAATATAAGAGGTTAACCCATGATGGATGCCAACATGGTTAACACCGAAATTAGTCTTTCAAATGATGATCAAGACTAAGCTTGATTTAATTACAACAGCCTTCTTGCTTGTTCCCATTAAATTAAGTAAGTCTGCAGGCCTTTGTCATCTCCAAAACACAAATTGCCTCACGAGTTGCCCCGACAATAATAAAGGCCCTACGGGGGATTCCTAGGCAAAAAGTCAACTCAAGTTGGTCGCCAACTATGTTGGTCGATTAAAATCCTGAACCGGTGGATGGCCCTTAAACCAGGTGCATGTTTGCCATCGCCTTTTAGGCCTAAGGAAGTGTGACGGCACAACCTAAAAGGTAAAATAGGTGGATATCTACATGCGAGGCATTAGAAAATGGAAAAATGCAAACATAATTGGTATTACATTGACTTGTGGGAAATACCTAAGAACAGTAATCATACCGATTACATATCACATGTTATAAAATCTAATGCAAAGTCTTACCCCTACTAGGTACATGCTTGATCAAGGATTGACGCATAGTACATGCTACTAAGTACATGCAGGGTCTTACCCCTACTAAGTACATGCTCGAGCAAGGCACGATGCATAGGCTTCTGGTTGTCCTCTCCAATTGGACCATATGAAAAACCTAATGCAGGGTCTTACCCCTACTAGGTACATGCTCGAGCAAGGCTCGACGCATTGGCTTCTGATCGGCCTCTCCAATTGAACCATATGAAAAACCTAATGCAAGGTCTTACCCCTACTAGGTACATGCTCGAGCAAGGCTCGACGCATAGGCTTTTGGTCGGCCTCTCTAATTGGACCATATGAAAAACCTAATGAAGGGTTTTACCCCTACTAGGTACAAGCTCGAGCAAGGCTCGATGCATAGGCTTTTGATCGGCCTCTCCAATTGGACCATAGGAAAAACCTAATGTAGGGTCTTACCCCTACTAGGTACATGCTCGAGCAAGGCTCGACGCATAGTCTTCTGGTCGGTCTCTCTAATTGGACCATATGAAAAACCTAATGCAGGATCTTACCCCTACTAGGCACATGCTCGAGCAAGGCTCGACGCATAGGATTTTGGTCGGCCTCTCCAATTGGACCATATGAAAAACCTAATGCAGGGTCTTACCCCTGCTAGGTACATGCTCGAGCAAGACTCAAAGCATAGGCCAGTGGTCGGCCTCAGTAAATGGACCATACACGATCAAAATACAGGGAGATGCCCTAAACTTAATGCACGCTCGAGAAAGCCTCAGCAAACGAATTTTGAACAGGCATGTGGTCAGCCTCACGAATTGGGCCATGCAATAAAACAGACAATGAACTACGTTCGACCTGATCCCAAGAGGGTACGTAGACAGCTCGACACTCTCGAGTCCGGTTTTCATATCAATTGAACGTCTCTCAACTCAAGCCAAGCATTCATCTAAAAACCTATAAAGGCAAGAAGATCAACCAAAGAAGGCTTAAAAGTTGAACGACAACTCAAAGAACACCAGTCCAGTTCACATCAAAAACTGCATACGTTTAAAGAGATTATGGGCCAGCTCCGAGCTCATCTCAGAATCAACTCAGCTGAACTGCGACCTGTGGGGGTATTGTGGGGGCAAAAAATATGCCTATGTAATAACATGACACGTGGCAAGCACCCCGATCAAGATGGCGAGCAATAGATGCGCCAGCAATATAGGGACGACTAGAGTCATTGATAAACTAGAAGATCGATGAGCAGTATATGATTAGAATCAAACTCCACGAAGATAGGACCCATCCATATTTGTAACCCTAATGTAACCCCTAACCCTATATAAAGGGGACACCCCCCATTGTGAAAGGGGGCTTAGAAGCTAGAGAAACACTCTCATGTAAAACTCTCTCATCATTCTAATGGAACATTGCAGCAACCCCGTGGACGTAGGCCATTCATGGTCGAACCATGTAAATCCTTGCCTCCCTCATATTTATTTTTATGCTTGTATCGTGATGAATTGGTACCCTCCTACGGGTGAGATTTTTTGCACCTACACCTGGCAATCTCATTCGAACGAGATTCCAGTGTGGATCAAACGACGTCTCAGAAAAATAAAATATTAAGTTTAAGCCCAAAACTTTTATGGAAAGTTCTAAAAAATATTTTTCTGAGTAAAACAAAGTCGTTAAAATTAATTTATAAAAATTATAAATTACACCCAATTAACTATTGTTCCAAGATCCTATATATATATATTAAAATGCATTCATACCTTAGGAGCAATGGAACCATGTTGATGACGTAGAAACGAGGCACACTAAACCGGTATTTGATGAAGCTTTATAAACTTGGACGCTACGACTTCAACTTTAGTATGTCATAAGCTTGAAGGATGGTCAAGTATTCTATCCTATAACTCAAACGTTTTTGTCCGGAATTGAGCCAAAACTACAAAGGACTCAATTGAAAATTTGTGTCCTTACAATACAATAGGTTGTTGGAGAGTTGGGTTTTCAGGTTTGGAGTCTGGTTTTGGGTTCGGGCAGCTGGATCGAACTGGGTTTAGGCAGGTCGTCGACCGGAGGTTGGAAGGATGCCAACAGGAGGTCGAGTTGTTAGATTGGGTATAGGGAGAAACATGTGAGTATGTGTTGTGTATTTGGAGGTACGAGAGGGAGCGAGTTTGGAGATTAGATTAGGTGTGTGGGTGTGTATGGTAGGAGGTGTGTGTTTTGTTTATCCCAAAAAAATTAAAAGAAAGTAAAAACTAATGAAATATTTACAGTCTAATTAAAAATAAAATTAAAAGAAATAAAATCTACTAAAACTAAAAAATATAAATTTATAACCTAAAAATAAAAGACTCGAATAAAAAAAATAATAATAATAAAGCTAGACTAATTAAAAAACTAAAAACAGATAAAATAAAATACAGAAAAAATATAATTAAATGCACCATTATAAAACTATAAGAACACTAAAAATAAAATAAGATAAAAATGCCACAAAAAATTATAAAGTGAAAATAGCACTACATGACCAAAATTATGTACATGACTCAATTAACGACACTCTTACATTTATAGATACGAGCTTAAAACAAAAATATAAAATGACACAAATATACTCACGCAAATTATTTTTACATAAAAAAATTAAACACTAAATAAAGTGAAATAAAATAAAATAAAATGATAAAAATGACTCGAAAAATAATACCACACACGCGCACGCGCGCGGGGGTTTGGGATGGTCTGGACTTAGGTTCGGGTTTGGGTAATTGGTATGAGAATTGGGTTTAGCCTCTTTTACCTGCAACACTGTCGCATTTGACTAGAAATAAAGCTTTTAACTTCACAAGTAATATTTGACCGACAAGATGGACATATACACGCATAAGACCAATTTTACCGAGAATTAGCACTTAAAAACTATCTATTTGGGATTTTATTTTAACACTTTTGAGTGCTTATCATATAACCGTTGTAGGAATAATCCTGAAATACGTTTACGAGACTTACCATATGACATTAATGCAATACAAGTGGTTCATGCATTTTTATTTCGTCAGTTGAGGTCAAATAACATTTTATTGTCATTTGGTATCCTTTTTATGCACACGCCTCAAGTACGCATCCAGTTAAGTACGAAACATGCAATTATATTTCCTCGATATTTAGATTCCATATAGCATTTGTACGTCTTTGCATGCAACTTTCTTACATGAACCATCTGCTTGATCATAATTACACTAATGTGCCCCTTGTAGCGCGACGCGTGCATTTGTTTCCTGTAAAACTTTTGCAGGACTCAAATAATTAATCATTTCTTTATTTCTCAAAATCACGGATGTTACAACCTTCTCTCTTTAGGAAATTTCATCCTCGTAATTATAACACAATCTCGGCCTCCTTAAATACTCTTAGATTTCTTTCATACAAACACGACTCAAATTCCCAAGTCATTCCTTGTATCTCGTGTTAAACCTACACGACTGAAACAGTGGGGTTTCCTTTGTCATTAAACCTATTGGATGTTGCCTACGATCAACATGAGTTTAATCATAAAATAACATCATTACGAATATCTCGATATTTCTCATTAATCAGGTGTGACAGATGTGACTCATATTTTTGTCTTCAAAGTATGGAACACATTGTAGGAGAGGAACTATTTAAGTTACATGTAACACCCCACCTAATTAAATACCGGGTGATCAGTCATTTATTAAATTAACATCAAGGTGAACGGTTTGTTCATTCTCAGCATCACTGTCGTAAAATAATATTTCCAATTTGAACACCCTAAATAATTAAGCTAAGTGTCAAAACCATTTAAAACCTCATTTTTCCTTTATTAAATACCAATAAAAAAACTTTTTAATACCAACAATTAAGAATTACATAAATACTAAGGATGGAAATTTACACACAAGAATTAAACCATCTATATAATCCAAACCAAGTATAAGAAACATAAATGAAATCATTCTGACAAGAGTTAACTCCCAAGGAGTATTGAATACCAAAAATATAAAGGAACATAAATCCTTGAAAAGATCTTAACGGAATAGGAAATCGGGCGACACGTGCCCTAACTATGAAGATCTAAAGTAGGAACTGATTTAATGACAAAGTCGTCTAAAGCAAGGGCCTGCAACTCCCACATAAGCTGCAGCACGTCCAATCCAAAGAACCTAATCATAACGCCCCTGTGGTTGGGCACCTGTAATACATACATATATATACAAGAGACAAAGAAATGCCAGAAAACGGGTCAGAGCCTGAGTGTAAAACAGTTTAAAATAGTTTAGCAAGTATTTAAAATGCTTACCGGTTAATATCACAACCATGTTAGTATGCGACACTCTCTTGAGAATCATCACCTCTCATCTAGTGTGCACTCCTACAGTACCTCTAGGATATCCTAGTTATAGTTCCCACGCTAACTAGATTATTCACATGTATCCATTCTTTATAGCCCAAATTATTCCCACGTATTAACCTTATAATACATATAATGATGTTATAAACATATATATATCCATTTAGATTCAACATGGATAAGTCCCTTATTAATTCAATTCAACTAAGTTTTTTCTTACATAACTATCTTACATTTCTACTTTAGCCACATAGTAGATATCATCACATGTATATATATATATATATGTTCACTATTTTATATATATACTATACTGCACCCCGAGACACAGCTGTGGTGCTGCATTACTCTGCTATCTTATCCCAATACATCACGTCGTTGTATAGGGGACTATAGGTTCGGTAAAGATTCCTCGAACCACAAATATCAAATCACAAATAATGGAGGCGAACATAGTTCTCATACCCACGGATCACGCACATACCTACGTTCCCATAGTCAGCGAACTTATCAACTTACCGGTAAGTCTTTCATAATCCTATGTTCTCGAGCGACAAATCAAAAATCCCATGGATTCATCAGGATATGACTGCCCTCACGCGCAAACCTCCCATCGATAGCAAGTAAGCTAGGTATGTCATACACAGATACATAATATATGCACAATCACAAAGTCATACATATAAATATTCATATGTTCCAAATTAGGTTCACCCACGACCCATAATTATTGTCATCCATGCTTAGCACAAATTTTACTTAATTATCTCGCATAACGGATTCGTCTCTTTTATTCTCATTTATTATTTACTTCATTCTTACTTCTCATCTCTCGAAGTATTCTTTCTCACTAAGTAAAATTATCAGTAGGTATACCCTCACTTACCTTCTAGTCTAAATCTTTCACAAGTCACAATCTTCTAGTACACATATGCACAATTCCCAATGTATAAATAGCTCCCCGTTAACCCACAATTTCATCTCATATTAATTTCACTCAACGAAGTCTACTTAGACCCTATCGGTCCTCTTCATAACCCATTATACTCTATCAATGATGATCAAGGGTTCCTACGCATTTTTACCGAACTAAACAAAAAGGAGAAAAATATGCACTTCTCCAGGAGGGATCAATCGATCGAGGGAAGGGGTTCGATCGATCGATCAAGCAGTTCTTGCCTAGTTTTCTGCAATATTCAACCTACGGGTTCAACCATTTTAACCCCTCCAAACCTATATAATTTCATCCCAAACTCCCATCAAAGTAAACCAAGTGTATAAGCAATGTACATAAACAAGTTCTAACGTAACGACATCAATGAATCCTCAACGAATTAATCAAAAAGGGGTTAAATCTCAAATCTCTTTATAAAACCAAATTTTGCATGAATAATCACCACCCTCTATTTTAATCAAGATTTTCTTCCCAAATATCATAATAAATTCATGGGTAATCCTCTACATATGATCAAGATTTTTGACTACATGGGTTCTCCCTACAACACATATAATTCCTCTTCCAATATATATAATTCTTCCATTAAAACATATGATTTTCATTCCTAGACTAACATGGAAGGTATATTAACTTGGAAATTAGCAAGATAGATACTTGCCACGGATTGAACGGTATGATTTGTTTATGAAAAATATATGGTTGCGTTCCTCGTCATGCGATCTACATTTTGGTGGTGGTGGCAGTGCAATCGGGTGAGTTCTAGGACTTGGATTGCTTGAAAAACTCTTCACCTTCTTCTGAAATCTCTTCACCTTCTTCTCTAACCACTTCACCATCTTCTCTAATGGATGTCTTAGGCTTTGTGTTTGTTAACCCCAAGAGACAAATCTAAATGGCTAATAAAATACTAAGAAAATTCGTGGGTTTAATTACCCAAAAATACCAAATGTCTAAAATACCCTCCCGGGGTATCAATTAGGCCTAAAAATGCTCCGAGACTCAAACTAAACCCCCGAGTACACTTTTCTGACTATCTCGACCCTTCCGGACACTTTGGCGCACTCAAAACGACTATATGGATGACTTATAATTTATTCACTTTAATAATAATAATTTAGTTCTGACACGACACATGCGCGTCCCGAATTAAATTTCCATAATTACCATTTTATTCACTCGTGACAATTTTAATAAAATCAATCTCATATATTACTTTACTCTTCTAGTAATATTCAACAAATTTCCAATAATTACTAACTCACATCATTCTAGTAAAAATAAAAAAAATCCGGATTAATATTAAATTAATATCTCAAATTAACATTAATAAATCCCGAATTTCAAAAGCCATAAAAATACGGGGTATTACATTACAACTCTAGATCCTTAAGATACCAAACCAACTTTTCATTAATATTGAAGGTCTTATATGTTGCGATTCTAGTATTATCCTCTTTGCCAAACTGGCTAACCTAGTTCTAGACTTGAGCTCAATGAACACGTGATCATCTAAATCCTCAATTTCTTCACAAAACCTCGTTATGTATTTGTTTACACTAAGTTATGAGATTTAATTTATTGTGACCAAGCTTAAACATCCATGTGGATACCTGCATGTACAAGTATACATCTAGTTCCTCTAAAACATTAAACTTCTTCCTTCCTAAGTCTTATAATTAAATGGTCGGTTCATAAGTATTTTTGTGAACTCATACCTGTCATAATGCTTATCCTCTCGAGTCATGACGACAATCCTTATCAATCCTATGCCCAAAAATGCAATCAATCCATATGACCACAAGATACATTCTTAGTTCAATGCTTATAATTTAATAGTGTTACTACCAAACAACTCTTTTCTAACTCCCCCTTAGGAATAATGAACCCACACATTGACCCACAATATTCTTGTCATCTTTAATTTCTCAAATTCCCTTTACTTAATGTATTTACACCAATAAATATCTTAGACTCTCGATAGACTCTTATCACCAAAGTGTTATTTAAATAAATATACCTGAAAATTTTCTCGAATTTAAATTTAGGCCAATTATTGTCTACATCACGACATCACAAAACCATGTGATTATTACGTGTCAACTACCACCCATGACAACTTCTTGTTGCCTGAAATCAAATAATCATCAAAACTGGTCATTATGATGGATATACTTCTCATAGAGTTTCCAAACTAGTTTGCAAGTAGAGGTTCGGACCTGATTCTCACGCTAATTGATTTAGTTTATGTAGACGAGTTTAGGGATTTACCTCTTTTCCAGGTAGATGGTGATTTTATAATTTCCCACCTCGCCCTTTTTTCATACTGAGTACATTTTCCCAGTATCTTGAGGACCCTAATAATTACACCCTTTATATGAATCGTTACACCATTATTGACCTCAACAATATGAACCAGATCAACACAAGAATCTCTTTACCAATTATCGTCTCATCAATCATATCATTTTCCATAATCTCCGCCTCATCGCACATTACTCCATGTACAATGCGGACCATGTATGCTGTCAAAGCCTAATAATCTATTGAACTCCATTCCATCATCGGAGGCACATGGTCATTGTTCTTAACAACGCTAATAAATGTTTTCGCTGATCCCTTACTTATGGGATTCTTTTAATGTCAACTTATCTTTTAAGTGTGGTTTTATCTGCATAATGTAGGTCAGAGTCTCATTAGCTTGAGTTAGCTCAAGTAAATCATCCTTCAGCTAAGCAAGATGAGTAAAATATAAGGCAAACCTAAACACTTTGTTTTAGCAGCTTATCCCTGTTATTATATATGCACAAATAATCACGGGCTCGATTCTCGTCCCTTGTAACTAGCCAGCGACAACTCATTTTTTCTCTTATAGACGAGTTCGCAACACTGCATCAGCAACTGTCTCAACACATTGATTAGCGGTTCGGGATACACACATAGTCCATCAATAAGGCATTTTGTGATGATGTTAGAGCGAGACAAACTAAGATTTGCACGAGAGAAGCAATGAAATGAGGAGTTGGTTCATCAAGAGCGGTGGTGGTAGTGGTGATAAAGTTGGCAATGGATATGGATTGAGAGATGAACATGCATAGATTGTGACTTCTTGAGAGAATATTTTGGTTTTTTTCGTTTTATTCTAGACTAGTTGGAAACCCGCGCGATGCGCGGGTTATACGTTAGCGTCGAAAAAATAGACCAGGAATTGCAAACACATAAAAGATGCTAAATGAAAATAGGAAATCAATTAACACCCCCATTTCTCATCTAAAATTCAATAGTTATTAAAAAACTGTAAAATTAAAACTAAATACAAAAATTCTATATTTATTAGGGCAATTATTATTGAAAAACTTCATTTCTTATATATAATTTTATATAAACATAATTTTATTTATAAAAAAAACTTATTTTAAAAAAATATTGTATTTTTTATAAAACTATATTTATTAATATAATTTGGAGTAAAAAATAATCATATCCTATGCAATCAAATGAGGAGAATTCATTTACAAAGGAGGTGAAGATTCCAATATGATACAAGTCAGGGATAAAGTTGCAACATTACCAAACTGGGTAACTGGGGCTTCTAAAACGGGAGGAATAAAATTAAAAGAAACTTGGAGGCTAAAGGTTTTGCAGCTTTTGATTGTTTTCATTGGTTTATATGATATTCAATCAACATGTGTTTACTATATTGCTTTGCTTAACATGTTATTAACAATACCTGTAATACAACAGCAACATTAACCACAAAAGTTTCTCTTATGTTCAATGGGTTGCCCCTTAATTCGAATTGTGCTTGACTTCTTGTTAGCAGTTAGTATGTTACCCATACTTTTCTTCATCTCCCCACCCATGGTTAAGAAAGCTTGTTCCACATTAATCGAGTCTTTTTCACTTGTCTCAAGAAAAGGAACCCTAAGCTCATCAGCAAATGACTTGGCAATTTGTGTGTCGACAACCTTGGTCTCAACTAAATCGCATTTGTTTCCCACAAGAAGCGTACACACATTATCATTTGCATATCTATCAATCTCATTCAACCACTACTTAACATTGTTGAAGCTCTCCATCTCGGTCACATCATACAAATAATAATCCCATGAGTACCTGTAGTAACTTCTCGTTATAGTCCGAAATCACTCCTGGCCCCCAGTATCCTAAATTTGCAGATCCAGCTCCATAGTTCTAATTTTGAAATTAATTCCAATTGTGCTAATGTAACTATCAACATAGGAATCATCGACTACTCTGAGAAGAAGAAATGATTTGCAGAGAGAAGAGTCCCCGATTAACAAAATCTTGAACAAATAATCGTATTCATTGCTCATGTTTGTGGAAGGGAAATGGAAATGGAAAAATGTTATCCCTTTGAGAGGTTTGATGTTTGGTTGATGTGTTTGTTTTGTTTGAATTAGAACGAAAAGAAAAAGGTAAAGTGATGAAAAAAGGGAGAAAAGGGTACCCACTTCGACTTTACGATGTGTTCACACCAAATAACTACTGCTTATTAATTCCCATCTTATTCCTCGTTTCAAGTAGCTATCTCAGTCAAAATTTCAATAATAGTAACATAAGTATTTGAGATTCACTTCTAAAAGAAAAGATTCAATTAAATCAAAACATCAAAGGGAGTGGTGATAACCAACCAAACTTGGATAAATTCAATGGAACGCACACTCCCGTTAGCATATGCTGGCATGTAGAACCTCAGCGCAAAACCTCACAAATTCGAGCACACACTCCCCTACTAAATTCATCAGCAGATTGGCAAAACCTCCATTCAAAACCTCGCAAATTGAAAACCTCAATTAATAATTCGATTATAAATTCATTGACAAAAATTTCAAGTAAATTGATATCATATAGTTATTCACCTCATCGTTCATTGTTGCAATAGCGTGACCAAATGTTCATTAAGAATACTTTCAGACATCTTAAAATTCACAAATCCTTTAAGATAACAAATTTAAACATATACCCAAACAATGAATTCGAGTACAATAACTCATCTATTGAATATCTAGAAACATGATCCTTGATCCAACACAAACGATCCATTGGAGCCATTATAGGCATGATTTTCCTCTGCACTCAATAAACACATAATAATAACTGTTATTTTCATAATTATATCTTATTGTTGTGTACATAAAATGCTTAAAACTGGAATATATTATCTATTCAAATATTGTTATACCGATGTTTTTTAAATAAATAGAAAATTATCTCAATGGATCCTGCATTTGTATTAGACCAGATTCTACAAAGAGTTTTATGTTATTCCATCACCAAAATCGAGCAACAAAATCCTGAGATCAACCAAAATGCCCAAACTATATTCTAGATATTACCAACTGTGTAATAAGAAAGAGAATCATAAGAAAAGTACTTACCTGTAGTTTCTTCAAATCATTGACTACAAATCATTGTTCCACTTATGGATTTGTGGGGAGCTTTGATTTGTGAACAGGAAAAGTTGGGACAACCCCAAGATGAGAACCCAATAGTCTCACAATATTAGTGATCTCACCACACAGCTAAACAAAACTCATATTTTTCTTATTAAACATGTTTTAGTTAGAAGAATTATCTACCTTATTAAAAACATCAGTTTTGTTCAAACTATACAAGCCATCAACCTCCGTTCCCCAAAATAAAATCTTATCATGCTTGCCAACAGATATTTTTCCAGATTGTATCCTTATTTTATAACCCTTTTCATCAAGGTGCGACATGGATACCAGATGACACCTCATTTGTGGTGCAAAAAGCAAATCAATAAGGAGCAAATTCATTTTACCAGGTACTGCGATCTTCACAGTTCCAATGCCTAAGACATTGCAATCCACCATGCTTCTACATCATAATCTGCAAGTAGGGATGTCTTATTAAACATAAATGTAACCAAAAAATAAAATTCAAGAGAACTATAAGCAAGCGATTAGCGACAATTACAACTAAATAAAAACTTCTTCTAACTAAATTCGTTGCCAGTCTTTAAAAACTATTTACCCATCTTTCTACAAATTTAACAACAATCGTGGAAGACATTGAAGGTTCTATTTCCATCTTATACAAATTTGTAAAGTGTCGAACATTTACCACGTGGGGATGATTGCAGTAAACTGATAGTATGCAAGCAGTTCAAAGAGCGCCGCTTGGTTACTCTTCCTCACATAAAGATAGACATACTCAGCACCAAGAACCCGTTCCATAGCGTTTTGGGCAAAGGTCATGAGCTTTGGGAAATTGGGACGATACCCGGTTTTTTATGAGAGTTGCACTGTGAGAAAGCCATAACTAATATATTTGGCGTTGGAAAAGCAAGAGACAAAAAAAAACTCTTGATTTTTATGTAAACAACTCTTGAGTTTTTGGGAAAAGGAAGCTACAGATTAGAGAGGAGATGAAAGGAAAGGAAGCTAATTGTTGCCTTCCACTATTATTTCCATGTGGACATCGTCCAAGATAAGCATCATTTACTCTTTGTATTGCGTTTTATATATACTCTCTTTGTGAGGCTATTGAACTGACCTGAAATTAATGGGGTTAGAGGCTTGAAATTACGAATTGGCTAATGCTTGGAGATGGAAAGACGGGGTGAGGAATTGGGAACGACAACCAACTTGAAGAAAAGAGAGGATAGAGAGAATGAATGGATGAAGATTTGAGGCAATTTTAGTTGGGTTGCCGTTTTAGAGAATAGAGAGAAGGAGAGTTTTGGGGTTTAAAAGTTAAATGACACGTGGATTGTTTAAAACAAAAGGTGTATTTAATATTTGTATAGAATTTTAGATTATACTAGTTTTAAGCGCCGCGCGATGCGCGGGTGCTTTAAAGTTCTTGTTATACAATGCAACATGAAAATACGTATAAAAATAGAGGTAAAATATGTAATCTTAAAAGACCTATTTTATATTTGTGTGAAACATTCTGTTAATGTAGAAAAATTATAAAATGATAACGAATATATGTATTTCATTTGTAGAATATTTGAGGCGAAACAAATACTTGCATCTAAAATTGAAATGCAAAAAAGAGAATATTTAATGATAAAGTATGGGGAATTACACAAACAAAAAGAATATAACACACAAAAAAACATGCACGCACATAAATATAATCTTTATAAATTATTTTTAAAACATTATTTTTTATAAAAATATAAATATATAATATTTTTATAAAACTATACTTTTATCATTTTTTTTATAATTTTTTTGACAAAACATGATTTTATAAAGATAAGTATAAAATATTTTATTATGTATAAAAATTGTATTTTTATAAAGTAGTTTTCTAAAAACTCTAGTTTTTTGCTTCATTTCTTTACATAAATTGTGTTTTAAAATGTTGTTTTATAAATATCAATATAAATTTTTAAGGAACAATATTTTTATAAACTAATGTTAACGTTCAGAATCTAATATTAATACATTTTTTTTTAAAACATTTTTTGAGTTATATATAAAAAATTGTTAATTATTAATGTATAACTCAAAAAATATTTTTTTATAATAAAATGTATAATCTTGTGAAAAAAGACACTAAAATTATATTATCTCTCTATCTTTTCGTTCATGAACTTGAAATGAAAAAAAACTCTTGGTTCTCTATGGATGCATGAACCTTGATTATTGGATCTCTTCAAATATCAATAAAAAAAGGGAGCCGATGAGAAGTGAATATGAAGGTATGGAAGTGTGAAAATAATGCATTTATTAGTGTTGGCACGTGTCAATCTTCTAAGAGGAGACACCAAAATTATATTATGTTATAGGTTTTAACCCCGCGCGATGCGCGGGCATTTTATAATTCTTGTGATATAATGTATGTTTTATATATTTAGACATTCTAATCACTTTTGATATCAAGTATCAACCGAAAATATACTTAACAAACACACAAAAAAATTGCTACCACATTACAAAATTCTATATAACAGTAATTGCCAATAGAACATATCATAAATTTTTCGTCAATGATTATCGAGCAATAATGTTGCATTGGAAATTATAAAGCATGTAACAATTTGAATTAAATGGAGCTCGCAAAGCCTATATCTCATTAAAATATGATAATTATGAAAGAATCCAAGTACTTTCAACGCATGGATCATAACTAATATATATTTTTGAATTACTGTCAACCATTCTAATTACATCACATGTATACTTTCAAGCACAACCTAAGTAAAGTTACACTCTCAAATAATATTATAAGACTAAGAACAATATTACAATCGTTCCAAAATAACAAAGGTTATACGATCTAAGGGGAAAACATAGTTTTTCCTTTCAAGCAGTAGCACTTTTATGCCTTTATTAACCCCTTTTTATCCAATATTGCATCTACTTTAACAAATATAATAAAAAAATGAAAAGGCTTGCGGCAAAAATTTCCAACACCATTTTGGTCTAACATTCCATCTACTTTAATAAATCTAATAAAAATGAGAAGGCCTTTCGCAAAATTTTCCAACACTGTTTTTAATGACAAAGTCAATAACGGTGAATGAAAAATTATTGTTTTGAACTCAAATTCTTCGACAACGATCATTTGCTTCCAAATTCAAGTGCAAAATTTGAATTAAATTATATTCGGTCACAATATATATATATATATATATATGAAAAATTATTGTTTTGAACTCAAATTCTTCGACAACGATATAATTATTGTTTTGAACTCAAATTCTTCGACAACGATCATTTGCTTCAAAATTCATTTGCTTCCAAATTCAAGTGCAAAATTTGAATTAAATTATATTCGGTCACAATATATATATATATATATATATATATATATATATATATATATATATATATATATATATATTAATACCACAAATATCTCATGTGCATCATAATACAATTATTAAGAGAGCCAACAAAAGATTTGTAATCAAAACATCAAATTGGAATATATACGAGTCTCTTGTTAACAACTTGTAGTAGAATTTGCAACAACACATTACAACCGATACTAAAAAAGCACACATAATAATATTGTAGAAAGTAAATAAAATTGACAATGATATTGTGGGTTTTATGCTGTTGAATCAATACATAAAAAAATCGAAGGACTCACTCATAATCCAAACGTAAAGAAATTGATTAAAAATAAAAATGTTTACAGAAATGAGTTATGGAAGAGTCTCCCACTTTGTGCGTAGTTAAATGTCTAAAAAAAATATTTGAGTGTGGCTTTAGTCCGTATAAACCCTTTTAAAATACAACTCTTCTTGTTTGAATTTATATTCACATTTAAGATTTTCCCAAAGGGCAAAAGATTCATAAAATCCAAACATACCAGGAGATGGTACATAAGCAACCAAAACGGGATTCTCCTTCTTAGAGCGACCACTCTGCCTTCTTTTTTCTTGGCTTAGCCATCTCTTCCACTATACACACATCCTTGTCATCTCTAATATCATGCCCTAACCTACTTCTCAATCTCCGCCCATTCCTGGGCGAAGCACATCCCCCCAAACCCCCCCACCACACTTTTGTTCTTGCATTTGGGGCGAGACCCAGTTAACTCAACAGTCTTTTTCGCCATTTCAAGCTTTTCAGTGAGACGGGATTTGGATCTTCGAAGAGGGGATGGAGAGAGAACAGTCTTGTTCATTTCGTGATAGAATTCCATTTACGTATCAATCGCAACATCACCTTAGCTACACAGTACAAGTTGTATAACATCGGGGGGAACATCGGATTCAGATATCTGTCTCTGGTTTTGTAAGCCTCTGTCTTTGAATATATATGGCTCAGATAAGGCTCGGATAAAGATGGTCGATTCCAATTCCAGAGAAAATCGCTGCGTTATGTGGAGTGGAGAGAGATCGTCTAAGTTTTTTTTTTTGGGTGAAGAGAAGAGCCGTAAATGTATGAAGACACGTGTCAATTCTCTCTAAAGAGACACCAAATTTATATTACGTTATTAGATTAGATAAAGATAAAGATGTATTTTGACGAGAGAGTGAGAGAGAAAGATAGATTTTATTATATTGTCTGCAATTATTTAATTCTATGTTACTCTTTGATATTATGGGATTTGTCGACATGGGTTTTATCCGCATCCAATTATTTATGTCACTTATCAATGATATTGAAACAATCGATTTATTACATGTTTATTTATATCATGTAATGTAATGTGGATTGTGATTCTTATATATGTTGAATACTACTAATATAAATGATTTGAATATTTACGGGTCATATTGAGCTATGAATTTGTGCTTCATATAATATTTACTTTGTTATACACTTATTTACATAAAGTGATGCGTAATCTCATTCAAGCATATGTTTTATAATGATATATTATTTGCCTTTATTGGTTGATTGATTCGTGATATTTTGATTATAGGATTCTTCCCCTTGTCTATTTGAGACAATAAGGGAGAGAAATTTTGGAGTAAGGATGATTGTTTATGAGTTGAGTGTAGGACAAGTGTATTTCTTTATTTGTCATTACTCATTTATGTTACACTTTCCTATAATTTTTACACATTAAATGTATATTTACATGTGCAAGCTTATAAGGCTCGTATTGTGATGGAGAACTTTGGATCATTGACGTCGTACAACATATCGTGTCTTTCATGTGGGATTTGGCGTGGGTGGATATGATGTACACACATTTTATCCAATTCTTAGTGGGGGCAGCATCTTATCCATGTTTGTGTTTTGTCTCAAAATATCCAAAGGGGAAATTGTAAGAATATATTTCATATCCCTTTTGTTTGTTTTTTCTTTATTCCTGAACTTAAGAAAACTAGGTCTCGGTGTCTTTTTGAGTCTTAAGTTATAAAATTGAAGATGTGAAGACAAAGACAAATCACCGAGACATTACATTACTGGATTGAACACTTTCGTGGAATTAAAGGTTTGGTAAGGCACTTTTTATTTTATCATTCCTTAAGTTTTATTTTCGAGTCAAAAGTTAATAGGAAAAAATAGTTTTCGAAACGATTTTTCAGAATAGATTTTTTAAATTTTTATAAGGGTTCTGGAAATATCATAGGATATAACTTCATACTAGACCATTTTCATACGAAGTAAAGATCGTACGAGGGTGCATTTTTTGAAATAGGAGATCATGTAGAATAGGAACTTTTATACGTGAGTTTTTCTTAAAAGTATACTTTCATATGAGGACTTAAATATGGTTACATAAGTCCTCTATGAAACCAAGATTTGTATGAGATGTGCCGTACGAAGTGTCTTATTAAACTGAGTCCCATATCATTCATATGAGGATGCAATCTCGAGAACCATGTTTAATGTACTATCTTTAACAATTGTGTATAAATAAGTTTTTAAACACAATTTTCAATGCACAAATCGATTTACAAAATCGTACTTTTGGTTTTGAGAGAGCTTTCGTGATAGTTCAATATTTTTCAATCCTACACTTCAAATAGAGTTTTTGGTTTATAAATCCCTTTTAGTCTTCATCTGAAGATATCATCACGAGTGATCATATGGGTTGAATAGCTCGACATATCATGTGAGTGGATCATGTTTCGGTCGGGATTGATGGATATAGAGACTCGCGGGTTATGCTAATTATTAATGAGGAGATAAATTAATCGTTGGTATAGGAAGAGACATTGTTCAAAATGCATGGAGAAGATATCGCAATTGGAATCAAGTTTATGTAAGTTGGGTTTGTCATATAAAAATCTTATAACTATTCATTATACTAGTGGACTTGATTGGGCTGGGGTACGATAGTGGATTTTCGCGTAAGGGTTTTCACTATAAACTTGGTTTTATTTGTGTAGTTGCATGTTATTTATTTTTTCATTATTTTATGCATCACCCACATGTAAATTGGATATAATTAATTTCATTTAGTAAAATTTAAATTTGGAGTCAATATCGCCAAGCTTTGTTGTAAGGATGCTTGAATTAATTAAGATTAATTAATTAATTGGGCTTAAACCACCCTAGGACTTTCTTAGAGGGGCGAAGGTTTAAAGTAACTAGACTTATCACATCTGAAAAGCCATGTTGGTAGTATGTGTCCCTCTCACTTGTGCCTATTAATAAAGAGGTATGGATGGTACGCCTTTGGGGGGGCCATATGTGATGATTATGAAAACACCTTCTAAAACCAACTTGTGAATAATACCCCTATTAGACCATGAACTTCTCCCCTTCCACATAATATGAGACATGTCTTATAAATCAATAACCTCTCTAGGCTGCTTAAGAACCTCATTTGTATACTTATTCACCTCTCCATTTTTCTACATCTTATGTCAATTATAACACTTAGTTACGAGTCATGTGTTATGCACATGGTTTTTTGTCCAAATAATTAACCTCATTACACCATTAGGGTGAGTTGGAATCTTTTATAAATTTAGGTGGTTTATTAAAGAACATGAAAGTTTTAGTAATGAAATATTAGTAGGAGTAGAGTGATAATATGATGGGCATATTGTTATTTTCTCTTAAAATATGAGGAACCAACTAAATTTAGAGAGAGGGTATAATTTAAGTTAATCTTTATGTTTTTTTATAATGTCACAACCAATAATCTAATAATTACCAACGAGTAAACCCAAATTATTTATTCTTTTATGTAGGAGTATTATATTATCCAATTGATGATACCCTATTTCACACTTGTTATTTGGAAGATCCTCGAATTCCCCAACTGCCTTCGAGGTAGGACAGAGGTCCCAAGACTAGCCCTAGACCTCAGACGGACTAATACTTGCCTTAAAACACCTTCGCTACTCTCAGGGGTAAGCTATGGTACTATAGAAGACCCCAGTCGTGTATTCTCCCTCTTGGGAAAAATAATCGTTCTAGTATACCTCCTCAAGCAGGCTGAGAGACCAAAGCATCAAGGTTCCATCATGACTTGCGCTAAAAGCATGCCTCATATTGAAGGGAAGTGACCTCTCGAGGTCACCCCGGCCTCAGTCCTAGGATTTGGCAGTATTTAGTACTTCAGGATCAATTTCAGTTAACTCCATGACCTCCTTGGACCTCCGTCAAGGCTCCTACTAGCAATATGATAGAATGGGTGAGAAGTAGAACACTATTCCACCTACCACCACTACATAGCTCTTCTTGAATTTAATGCTCCCATTAGCATTAAATGCACTCCACAACCACCTTACATAACCCATATTTACTTTGCCCAACACTTTACCACCTTGCTGACACCAGCAGACCTCATGGACACCCCAGCCACGCTGCACCAATCCGCTCATTACCTTTGTGGGTATTTGTGTATAAGTAAAAAGTTGGTAGAAGGTAAAAAGGGATTAATCTCGATCGTTCAAAGATATTAAGGCATTTAAACAATCATACTTGGAAGAGTTCTAAGCATACACAATTTCTTACACATCGCTCCATATTCACAACCCACTATTGTGAACTTATACATGTAAGTTGGATATGTTCTATTTCTTACATAATTTGTATATATTGTAGAGCCCTAAATAAGTACTTAGTCACCCTTAGATAAGTCACTCATTTACTTCCTAAGGTCTTTTGTATTGTTGACGACGACCACAAGACCTCAGACTCTCTTAGCTAAAGTTCAAGAGGTCTTTTAGACTGTAATCTTCATTTTCGTTTTAATAAATCAATGGAACACATTTAATAGTGGATGAAGTACCCTCATCTGAGGTCCAAGAGACTTTAAATAATTATCTCTTAGCTTTGACACTTTTGTCCTCTTATTTGTTTGAGGTCTAGAGGGGACTGGTGGGTCTAAAGTCACTTATAATTTTAACACTCATCAGCTTGACACTGTTTGGGGAATGACAAGTTCCATTTTTCTCAAATGCACACATTGGTCCTTTTAAAAAGATGAACCATTCTTATTTATCTCATTCCTTTAAATAAATGTAGGCCTAGCAGAAAATGCACCACGATAAGTTGGCTACCATTCTCAACATGCTCCATTTACCCTCGGTGATAGAGGAACCAGTGGTACCAGAACATAGCAATACTGGAGAGAACCAAGAGCCCTAGTTTGAAGGGGAGAATGATCCAGCATGTGTTAATAATCCCCCAACGATCAATGACACATATTCCTATCTAAGACAGGTTATCACTCTCGGGAGATCAATCCTAAAGAGGTTCCAGAGTAGCTAGGCCCTAGGATGGAGAGATAAAGATGATGTAAAACCGTTTGGAGAATTTTCTCAACCACAATAAAAATTAAACTCCCAAAACCATCGAGTTGGCCCTCCAAAATATGTTCTCTCCATTCTCCAATGATATTCAGTATTATGCTCTTCCCCCAAAATGGAAGATGCTGAGTATTAAACATTTCGACGGGTCCAAGGACCCCATAGATCACTTGGAAACTTAAATGTCGTTGATGCTACTTCAAGATACCCTAGATGAGGTTTTGTGCCGATATTTTACTGCTACCTTAAGGGGAATATGTAGGCACTAATTTTCTATGCTAAAAAAAGGAACCATTACAAGCTTTATGGAGCTAGAAAGATCCTTTGTTAGTCATTTCATTGGAGCTCGAAAAATGAGGAAGCATGTCACTCCCCTCCTCCTCTTCAGATAAAATTTTAGAATTCCCTCAGGTGATATGCCAAAAGGTTCAATAAGGAAGTCCTCCAGGTCGATGGCCTGAATGACACAATCTATGTAGTGGCTTCATCTCTCAGGCCTCACCTCAAAATATTTGTTGAGGTCATTTAGCAAGAATACTCCAAAGTCCATGACTAAGCTGCTCGAGAGAGATTAAAAGTACATGAATGTTGAGGATGCTATTTTAGTAAGACACCTTATAGATTTTCCCCAACAGTGAAAGAGAAAATATGTCTTTTCCTGCCTTGGGGAGTCCTCATGAGTGGCTTAGGCTAAGAACAAGAAGGACATAGATAGGAAGGTAGGCCTATAAAGGCCAAACACTTCACGTCGCTCACAGCTACAGTGGATGAGGTCTTTATAGCTGAAGAAACTCAATACATATTGACTAAGCCAAAGCTTATAAGAACTGGGGATGATAAAATAGATAAACGCAAGTGTTATCAGTTCCACAAAGATCATGGCCATAACAAAAATGATTGCTACAAACTTAAAGAAGTCGTTAAGGGGGTGATCAAGAGGGGATACCTCAAAGAGTATGTCACGAAAGAGGCAGGCAAAGGTTATAAGAACAAAGATGATGTTCCTTTTATTGATGCCCAATACATCTCAGGAGGCTTTGCCAAAGGTGGGCTCTCTACCACACTCAGAAAGCTCCACCTCATGATTTTCTAGTACGAAGGGGTACAGGTCAACCATGTCTCTCTCCCATATCAAGCCCCCAAGTAAGTCCCAATTATGGTATTCGTAGAAGCTGACCTCCCCTTAACCTACAATGTCATCATAGGGATACCATTTACCAATGACTTAGACACTCTAATCATAACTTGTTAGTAGGTGATGAGATTACTAATATCCTAGGGTGTGGGAGAGGTCTTTAGAGATAAAAAAAAGCTCGAGAGTGCTACATCACTTCCATGAAGGACACGAAGAAGTCGCTCAGTGCTCCATAAGGCTTGGCGAAGGCCCCCCAAAAGGCTCTAGAAGATCCCTAAGGTCTCACCAGAGGTCTTACATCCACCACCACCAATGTTCGAGCTCCCTCGATAAAGCCTATGAATAGAGCTAATGATTTTGGATACATCCTCCTTTCATGAGGAGGACAAGTTACCTTGCAACTGAGAGTCCAAATCACTATAAACCATGTACTTTATTGTTCAATAAAAATGAAAAGAGAAACTTATGTTGCTTATAATATATTCAATATCAATATTGTTTAAGAGCTACAAGGAATTAAGCCTTAGCTCTAAAAAGCTACGGTCTCAGGACTCAATAATCGAGTTGCAAGGACTTCAGTTTAGGCTCAAAACTTAAACCAAGGTCTAAGGACCCAAAATAAATAGTTGCAAGGATTTCAACCTAAAGTCTCTGGACCCAACACTCAGGTTATAAGGATTTCATCCTTGGATTATGACTAACAGTCAAATGTCTTATGACCCAAAAAACTATAGTCCTTAGGTTTAAATAACCCAAAAATCATAGTCAAATTTCTCCGAAATCATAAAAGACTAAAGAAATTATTGAGATTTTCATCCACAATTCCAAAAGGCTAAGGTCTAAGTACTCATAAACAACCCATTTCCTTACGTCAAAACCTTTTCCTTACCATAGAGTTATACAAAACAAAACGTGTAAACCTTACACCCTACATACCTAATTTTTTGAAAATGTTTAAGAAAAACTTTTATTTTCAAAAAAACATTTGGGGGCTAAGTTTTAGACTACAAAAAAATTGTCCAAAACTTCAGTCGTTTAACAGAGCAAGGATGTAAGGACCAAAATCCATAGGTCTCAGACCCTTATAAGGAATTCATATTTTTTTTTCTAAGTTTAAATGTCTCAAACCCTGATAAAGACTTCATACTTAGGGTTGTAAACGGATATTCAAAAATCCGCATCCGTTCGATATTCGAATCCGAATTTGCGGATATCTATCCAAAAAAATAGAAACGAATACGAAGATGGTACTATATACAAATATTTGAGAAAATGGATACGGATACAGATAGTATTAGTATCCGACACGAATAATCCGTATCCGATGCGGAGTATCCATTTTATCGAATATTCATTTTACTGGATATTCGTATTCGTCAAACATATGTTTAAAATATTACTAATAATATTAGTATTAGTATTACTAATAAAATAATATTAAAAAACTTAATAGTTTATTCCCTAAAATAAAATAAACACGTACTCCACTCAAAACAAAAAACCCTAAAGTTATTTTTTGGGGGTATATTATAAAATGCCATGTATTATTATTTTATTGGGTATATTATCATGGAGTTATACTAAAGTTATAATGCACCCTATCACACACAACATACACCCACTAAAGAATATATACTCCACTCAAAATAAAATAAAACACTAATTTCATTTAATTTCTCTTTCGTACAAACCAAGAGAAAAGAAACCCTCATTTCACTCCACAAAAAACCCTCAT
Source organism: Sambucus nigra (assembly GCA_949130495.1). Taxonomy (NCBI): domain Eukaryota; kingdom Viridiplantae; phylum Streptophyta; class Magnoliopsida; order Dipsacales; family Adoxaceae; genus Sambucus; species Sambucus nigra. The sequence continues at coordinate 53,339,589 of OX422219.1, forward strand.
TCCGCCACCTCCCCTTCTGCCGCATTAACCCACAACTGCTCATCAACATTGCCATCGCTTCTCATCAACCCCTCTGTTGGGCATCAACTGCGTCGCTCCGCCGCAGCGCATCCCCTGCTCCTTCAACAAAAAGTTAGCAACAACAGGTACATACAAAATAAAAATAAAAATATATAACTGTATTTATATATTGTTCATGTGGTTGTTCATTAGTTTCCTTAATTATAAATAAACGTACAAGAGAAAAAAAAGTAAAGAGATGGTTTTGATTGTGATGAGAACTGAAGTTAACAACAGGTATATTATATACAAAATAAAAATATATACTTATTAAAATAAAAATATCAGTATATTTTGAAGACTAAATGGCCCCTGAGGTTATCATTCTCAATAAATTTGATTTAATCTAAAAGGTGCATATTTATATCTTTTGTTATGAAATGCTATTGTTATTTTTTTTTTTTTTGATGGATTTAAGCTTGTATGGTTGAAAAGTATTAATGGATTTAAGCCATATTATAATTATGGAATGCTACTATTATGAAAGCCATAATTGTTGATGTTAGGAGGTAGTAATTTTGTTATATATTTATTTAGATTGAATTGCATTTCATTAGATAGGATATTTTAATAGTTATTTTTTACGATGGCTAAACAATGTAAACGAATACGGATATTATCCGAATCCAAGGTATCCGAACGGATACGGATATGGATAGTTGTTTGAACTATCCGGGCAGATACGGATATGAATACGGATAGTGCATCCAGATAACAGATACGGATATGGAAAACACGATATCCGATCCGTTTACCACCCGTATTCGTACTTCAGTTTTTTCTAAGTCCTAAGGTCTTATATACCCTTACAAGGACTTGATATTTCAATTTTTTCTAAGTCTAGAGATCTCATACCCTTATAAGGACTTCATATTCCAAAAAAGCTCTAGCTTTGGAGGTCTCAGACCCTTATAAGTACTTCAGATTCCAATTTTTTCAGTCCAAGGTTTCAAATCCTTTAAAGGAACTTACATTTCAAAATATTTCAAGTTCAGAGGTCTTAGGACCCTTTGTAAGACTTCGAAATTAATTTTACCTAAATTCGGAGGTCTTAGGACCCTTATAAGGACATCATATTTCAAAAGTTCAAGTCAAAATATTAAGCCTAAAGTCTCAAGAGCCATTACAGGTTGTATTCTAAGCCTTTATGCCCAATTTTTTTTTTTTTTTTTTGGGGGGGGGGGGGGGGGGGTAAGTGTTTGTATAAAAATTTTGGCCTTTTAGTCCTAAAAATTACAAGTATCAAGTATTCCATGCTCCCAAGGCCTAAGGACCCATTATAGAACCTCAACCTCAACTTCAAAGACTTCACAAGCGCATGACTTCATGTATTTTGACCCTCAAGACTACTCTAACATATTCATAACACAAGTCACATTATTTTACTAAGTAATATTGGGGGTAAGGGAGTATTACATACTGGGCAGACCTCTGACAGACCTCTAGGAGTGCAAGCCAGCACAAAATATTTACTTAGCAAATCAAAGAAAAGTAATTAAGTGAATATTGAAGAACATCAAAGTTCCATAAAGTTCAAAAACTACCTTTTCATTAAGAGTAAACAAATATTACAAAAAGTGACCCACGATCAACATATAGGCTACAAAAATAAAGAATTTTTTTTATAAATTCTTATCAAGGCTTGAGTGTTTGGGGGTTCACAAAGGCTTCACTTGTTGAAAGCAGAGAGGCATAGGTCACTTTCATAGTTTCTTCCTCTTGGGCCTTAGGAGCAGAGGCATCTTCAGCATCATCTCCACTACTGTTTTCATCATTCGAGATCTCTTCTTCTGATTGAGGGGCCTTAGGAAATAGACCAGAGGCATCCACCTCCAGGAACAACGCATATACCTTATCTTTATAAGCTTAGAAGCCAGTATTAAATTTCTAAAAGAGGTACCTTTTAAACACCTCAGACTCTTTATATGCATCCAATTGGATCTATACTGCACTATGAATTTGTCCTTGAGTGATTCATTCTTTTGTATCTCCTAACCTTGAGTGATTAGTTATTCCTTATCGGTAGATAAGTTTTTAACTGTCTGCTTCAAGAGCTTCAACTCACCACCAACTCAAAAAAATCTATCCTTGAAGCCCTGAAGCTCAACTTTCAGACCTTGTAGAGCCTTTGCTTTCACTTTGAGTTCAACCTGATTAAGGGCACGTAGTCCTCAACCTTCGATAGAGACTCCCAAGAAGTGACCAATAAAGAGGCATTGTCTCTTAAGTTCTTCTCATTCAAAATCTTCTCATGTTCCAAAAAATCAACTTGGGTCTTCAAGGTATCCTTCTCCCTCTCAAGAGACTCCATCTGTAGCTTCTGACCATTGATCATCCAATCCAAATGTTATTGGGTGAGGTCCCAACTACTTTCCATCTCATTAGACTTGCAGTTAAAATGCACCTAAAATTCCTCGATAGTCACGGTATCTCTCTCCTCAGATGTGGTGACTGACTCCCACCACTGCAATGTTGTTCCTACAAGTTGAAAATTAGCTAAAATTTATTTTCGAGTGTCACTGCACTCAACCATACATAAATACCTTTGGATATCCTTTTTTCATTAGCTGGCTACTACAACGTTTGTATTTCCCTAAAAATCCGGCGGATAGCCCTTCTGAAAGGCCCCTATTACTCTCCCCTATACTAACGCCACTAGGTGACCCTGAATTGGTGCCACTGGTTGCTGTAGCGGTGCTTGGGGAAACTATTTCGCCATGGCAGTCATTATGACATTAACTGCCTGAGCAATAATAGTGGCGACCTCTGTTGCGATCATCGGCACCTGAATAGTTCGCGGTCTTGGTTGAGCCTCTCTTTCAACGACCCTCATGGCAGCCCTAGTTGGTCATCCTCTCCTGTTTGGCATCTGAGACCAAATCAAATTCGTATAAGATTCACTTCAATTATATACAATAGCACAAGTACGTAAAAATACAATATGAATCGACAATCCTAAGCATAGGGCTCTACATCAAAGAAAAGCATTACTCAAAACGTAGTAAGTCCACACACATCCGAAGGATAATAGAACATGATGCCCTGATATCAATTATGATACCCCACCTATTCTAATAACGGGTGATCAACCCTCTACTAAAATATAACAGAAATCTCAGTCTGGTTTATTCTTAGCATCGATGTCCAAAACCAATTTAATTACTAATAACCCATTAGGCCTGGTGTCAAATTTTAAAACTTAATAACGTACCTTATTGCAGCATTCAACTATCTAAATCACAAATTCAACATATAAATAAACGTAACCAATTTAACTAAACGTTCACCATAAGAATAGACTCAATATAAATGACATGAAATAAATCAACCAAATAGCTCTCGATAAAACTAAATACAATAATCCACTAATATGGAAAATAAAATAAAGTAAGAACAATATAAGAATTTCCTAACTGGGAGACATGCCCGAAATAGAACCTGAAGTAAATATCCAATATAGATAATAATGATAAAAGCATCTATTCAATCCCTGCAGGCATCCACAGTTGTCGCACATCGTCTGACCGGAAGGATATCTAAGCTTGACATCCTTGTGGCTGAGCACCTAAAAGGTTTTGAATTTTTTTTAGATACGGGACAGAGCCCAAAACCATTTGAAAGTATTTTGCAAGTATTTATAATGCAATAATGTAAATGCAGCATAATTTGTTCATTGTTATCAGGTATCGCACTCACATGAGAATATCCTCACCCATCATCTATAGTGCGCACCTAACGCATGTATTTTAATTCTTTAATTATGCTAAGTATAACCACTTAACTTATCCCCATATGATAACTCTCTAGCCCAACTATGCTACACATATTTTGCTCTCCGTTGTTTGTCCTTTAGCTATCACGTAAGCTATATCATTATGTCATTATAATTCTCAATTATAATCTTACCGTTACACAATTTACATAACCGTACACAAATTATAATTTTAATGTTCACACATTCATTTTATCACACATATACATATAACACTCTTTTTATACGTATATTCATAGCATCCTTGAGTTGTCCTCCCGAATGCAATCCCTATTATGTTATTATGCTCGAGGTGCGTTACGTACTACTCCTGGGCCATTGGTTCAGAATCTCACCACCGAACCCAAATCGTAAACACATAAACTAGAGGAGGTCATAGACATACGTCCATGGATCGTAACCATACCACATTACCCCACTAGAGTCTAAACTCACATACAGTGGTCATGCAATAGTCCTATGACCTGGAGAATTGACCCAACACCTTCTCGACATGCCAGGGTGGGTGGCCCACTACGAGCAATCTCCAATAGTAGCATATATAGAGTAAGTATGTTCACATCTATCATTAACACATAGATATATCCCTATGTACATACTATCACCCTCGGTATGTATACTTATACACATAACCGGTTAATCGTGCATATATCACTCGCAGCACTAGCCCACAAATCCTGACTCTTCCTCAACTCCCGATTTATTAAGTATTCACTTACTTATATTAATTTAATAATCTAATGTTTTTGGCCACCTAGATATTCTACTCAAACCCGTAGCCTAACACTTTCTAAAATACCAAGCCGATTTCAGAGCCAATAACCCGAGTGTTATTCAACCTCATTCACCCATAAACTCGTACCCGAATTTGATTCCCATCCAACCCAAGGTAGATTATAATCACTCATATATAGCAAACTGAGGTGGTTTGTTTCCCCCAAATTCAAATTTCCAAAGGAAAGCCAAATCCAAAACCACCAATTTAAAATTTTGGTATCACACACCTTTTAGTAGAAAATTCATAACTAATTCAAATAAAATCAGAAAAATACGAAACCAGTGCTCACACCTTCATAATTCGATTTTGCACACCATTATCTAACTTTCAAAACCAAATGAGTTTAATTTGAAAATCAGTTCGCTTCCCTCGACGAATCGATTCGGTTTACTGGGCTACCAAGGTGTACTTTTGACGGGATTTTCCCCTCTCCCTTAAACCTTAAGAGTTCTAACCTTCTCCCATATCCCTAATATCAGTAATAAATCAATACGAAACATAACTATACAGATTTCTACATCTGAATCAACCCCAAAAATATCAAATTCACGGGATTATCAATTTGTATCAAGAAGTGTGCATAGTTTCAAACCTTAAATCATAATTTCATCTTCTATTGTTTAAATCATTTGAGATTGCATCTTTATCATTCCATTCATATCAGATTTAACATATAATCATAATGAAAGTTCTCTTTGATGATTTTATTAGTCAAATCCCCATTTTTACATGTTTCTCCCACCCAAAATTTGTGTTCTTACACCAAATTTATTCATGAACTAATGAAACAACATCAATAATTTAAACCAAGATAAATATTTTCCTCTTAACTCTTAAATATTGTGAATTCTTCCATAATGATCCCCTTTACGTAATGATCTTGTGCCCGGAATGCTCCAATTCTCCTCCCGAATTCCCTTATCTTTTCTCTCCTCTCTCAAACCCTAAGTCTTTTGGATGGTGGAATGGCTGCCCAGTTAATATAACCTTAAACCTCATTAATCTCATAATTAGGTTAGGCCTTATGTGTAAAATGACCCTAATGCCCTTAAACGAGTCCCATGTAGTCTAAAAAGTCCTCGAAACTCAATTACATCCACCGGGTTCCTAATTTTGACTATCTCGACCCATTTCGGATCATTAGCGCACTCTAAATCACCATCCAACTTATCAAACATTAATTTTCCTCTCATTCCCAACACGACCCTAACCGCGCATTTCTAATGAGATCCCATCAAACCCGTCGATTTTAACTCACTTACGACGTAATGTAAATTAATATGTTTTCATTTACTTATCACACAAGTAAATACAAATACACATAAACATTAATTCTTATCATCGTTAATTAACAAATATTCAATTCACTTTATTTCTCAGATTAATTAAATTATGTGCACACGTATAATTTAAAATACTCTAAAAATACGGGGTGTTATAATGCCTTGGGGGATCGTTTCTGAACTACTATGTATATATATAGGGAGTCCCAACCCTAAACCTAAGAATAATAATAATGAAAAATCACTAGGCCATCATACCAAATATACGAGACCAATACCTAAGGCTATACGAGAGGATCCATTCCCATTGTTTCCATAAGGTGGACATGCACCTCATCACGTAGGATTGGTGTGAATAGGTACTGGTAAAGCCCATCTCAATCACTGGGGTTCTAAGCACGGTCAACATCATATGACCCCCATCAAATCCCTCCTCGTAGGTCTCCCATAGAGCCCACATTTAACTATAACCGTTTATATAATTTTAGCATGAACTCCTAAGGTTCCAACGTCTATATAGTATCTTGCACCTATCGTCTACGGTAAGCATTCGAAGTCAACAACTACCCTACTCTATGGGTTAGCAGTACATTCATGCCTATAACAATATCTACACACTTGTTACACATTAATCGGTATAAATAAATCTCGATAGAATCCTAAGGTTCCTAAACTAGGTATATTATCCAACTTACTGCCCTTATATGCATTTAAAAATATTAAAATCTTAAAACTAACCCCCCATCGAAACCCCAAAATAACCCCTAACCTAACTTGACACGAGCAACCCATCAGGGTTGGATCTATCCGATCTTGGGCCCAGGTCTTCTTCTTCCTCTAACATTCTTCTATTTCGGTCATAACTGAAAAGTTTCAATTCCTAAAACCTCTAATGCATTAATTTAGGCCTTTTCCTTCACATATAGGCGTCATATGATACTAGCAACTAAATTCTACAAGTTATAGTGAATTAAAAACTCATATAAATATCTAATATCAGAAATCATAATAGAAACCCTAAATATATATTCTACACATTAATGATCTAATTAACCAACAAATTCTCATAAATTAACCTTATTACATTGGTTTTTTTACAAATTATAGCATGTATGATTCAAATCTAACAAATTCTAAGTCCGATTACAACAATTCAACTCTTAATTTATTGATTAATTATAAATTTACACGAGTTCTTCAAATGCAAAGCTACAATTCTTCATTAGATTAATATTAATTATGATTTAAGGTTTGATTATGAACTAAAATCAGATTGTTACATTATCTTCACAGGTTTTAATATATTACTATCATTTTAACACAAATGTAATTAGTTTTTTAAACAAAGTAAACTTATTTGGTATTGATTAAAGATTAATCCTCAATTTCTTCCAATTCTTTAAGCCAACACCTCAATTCTCCAAGCTTGAGTTTCCTCCTCATCCTCCTTAGCATTTAGGGCTCTCCCAATATTTTTTATGGTAATTAGGTTAATCTAATAGGTTATATTAAATAACTAATCCGGAAAGTAGGCTTAGGTCATAAAATAGCCTCAATCCAAAATGCCCAACACATGCTCCAAATGGCCTAAAACTTGGCCAAACTCATATACCAACCCATCAGACTAAAATTCCAATATAATAAGCTCAAACTGGACATTCTAAATATCTCACATAACTTCTCGAAGGTTAACATGTTTTATAAGTCAATCATCTTATTAAGTTAATTAATTATCTTATTAAATTAATTAATTAGCTAATACATGTAGCTTATTTTTAAACCTTAATTATTAATTACTTATATCACTACACCAAAATGGGTAAATTGGTACCCTTACAGCGGATAGCCTTGTCACGATCAATGACCGTGATAAGTACATTTATCATGGACTTGTCACGGTCATTGACCGTGACAATCCTTATAATATTGTCACGGTCAAGGACCGTGACACATCCGTGACAAATGTCCCAGTAAAAAAATCCTTTCCCCTTCTTTTTTTCCCCCGTCGATTCTTCCCTCCTTTTCTCTCTCTCTCTCTCTCTCTCTCTCTCTCTCTCTCTCTACGTTTCTCTCCCTCTCTCTACTTTCAGGTTAGTTTCTCTCTTTCTCTCTCTCTTCCATTTATATATATATATATATATATATATATATATATATATATATATATATATATATATATATATATATATATATATATATATATATATATATATATATATATATGTGCATGTGTGTGTGTGTGTGGTGGGTGGGGGTGGGGAAGGGTGTGTGTGTGTGTCTGTGTGTGTGGTGGGGCAGGGTGGGGGGAGGGGGCAAGGATGGGGGGACTGTTTGTGTGTGTGTGTGGTGGGGCAGGGTGTGTGTGCGTGTGTGTGTAGTGGGGGTGGGGAGGGAGTGGGGTTGTTTGTGTGTGTGTGTGTGGTGGGGGAAGGGGGTGGGGGAAGGGGTGGCGGAGGGTGGGGGGAGGGGGCAGGGATGGGTGGGGGGTAGGGGTGGGGGGCTGCATGTGTGTGTGTATGTGTGTGCGTGTGTATATGTGCGTGTATGTGCATGTTTGTGCATAGTATCCCTTGTAAACGAATTGATTGATTATTATTTTTTTTAGTAAATTAATATATGATTGCCCCTCATTGTAAATTAGTAAATTAATAATTGTATACTTTAATTGTTAGTTTAATTGATTAAAATAATTAATTGAGTAGATAAATTAGAAGGAGTACGGGATACGTATTTGTTGTTGACATTGTTGTTGGATTATAGTGGATCGATGTTGGGTTGGTTAATTTTAAAAGTGGCATGACCACTGAATTATAGTCCATATGGGGGTGGGATTTTTCAACTTTTTTTGAAAATTACTTTGTATATCGAACAATATATATATAGTATGATAATTAAATGAAACATACTTGAATATACATATAGTGTGCATAGATACTAGCCTTCTAGTTCTTATGCGTATGCATTCAATAGCCCTTAGACCCGTTCGAGAGTCATTACCCCTGTAATGAGATCTCTCGAATTGTCCCTTTTGGACTGTTTGGGATTGCATAATTTCTGTATAATATTCTTAGTGGCTTAAAGTTGTTACTTTTGGAGGACAATAAAAGATGAAAAACACTGGTACAATCACATATCGAATTTAGGTTGTGGTTGACACAAGAGGTATTATAATGAAAATGGACATTATATAATGTTACATTACACTCAAATTTTACAACTAATATAATTAATTTATCTATATTCTCAACTCTTAAAGACGGGTGATGCGACATCAAGGCTTGCTCGTTTAGCCACTGGATCCTTGTTCGTGGCACAAGAGTACAAAAAGTATCGACTGAACGGTTACGTTTCAGCGCTAAAGTGTATGAGGAAAGTACAAATGTACAAAACTCGGGAATTTCATACAAGGCTTTTACTTTCTTTTGAGCGAGCACAAAAGATAAAAACCTCGTTGAAGCTGAAATGATTTACTATGGTGTAATCCAAAATATATTTGAATTGGATTATATAAGCTTCAAAGAGGTTGTATTTTACTGTGACTGGGTAAGAGTTGAGGATAAAAATGCTTGTAAAGTTGATCCTGTCACCAATTTTATCATGGTTGACTTGTCCAAGATGAAGAGCAACGACCACGTGAGTGATGAGTCGTTTGTCTGTGCATTTCAAAAGGTTAACTAAGTGTTTTACTCGGAGTATATCAACAACGAGCCATGATCAATTGTCCAACACGCGCCAAAACGCCTAAATAGTAGTGTGGATGACTTGGCTGCTCCTACCGAATAACAATCTATTTTTTATGATAACCCAAATTTTAAATAATTTTTCAATTTGTAATAAATATTCCAATTTGTACCTAAACATCCATTTTTAATGATTTTAATTGATTTACACTTTATCATTTTCACTCTTGTGTAGTGTGCATGTGTGTAGGCAGTAGGGGTGGGAGTGGGGATATTTAGAATTTTTTGTAATTGTACATATTATAAGCTAGATGCTGTTATTTTGGAATTCAGAATTGAGGTGTTTAACAGTAACAATTCATTTTTATTTGTAGTAATTGTGCATATTTGCATGTCTTCTTCTAATTCATTTTGATTTGTAATAATAACATTTGTTTATACCAAATGTCTCCTTCAGGTATTAAGGCGAGGATAATGATGCTGGTTATGATGATGTCGTCTGGGATCGGTGGTAGCGAAGGCGACGAGGGCTCCTCGGCCCCATAGGCTCCCCAAATATGGAAAATTGGGGATGGCCATCGAGAACAAGTCGGGGCTATTAACGAGATCCCTCGAGCTGGTAAAGACGATCATCGCTCTGGGGTACATTAGTTGGAAGGAGGTGCCATATGAGCTCAAGTTAGCTGTTTGGGTGGCACTACAGGTAATGTATTTATATTTATATTTATATGAAAACTTTGATTTCGATTTCGATTTCGATTTTGATTTTGATTTCAATTTCATTTTATATTTATTTGCAACTAACATTGTATTTGTTGGATAAGAACAATTCAGCCTGGATCCCAAGCTACGCAATTTCGTTTTGGAGCAGTTAAGGGAGCAACACAAGATATGGAAGAAAAACATGCGGATCCGGTACTTTGGGAAGGCATGAGAGTCCGTTATTCAAATGCGTGAATCTATCCCGCCGAAGGAGCCTATCTCATTGGAAAATGGCAACAGTTCGTTGACAATGAGATCGGGGAGCGACAATTGGCATCTTGCCAATCAGGGAGGGAAAATCGGGCAAAAAAGACGGGCGTGCACTGCTCCGGACGGACATCTTACGCCAAGTTGGAGCATAAGATGATGGTAAGATTTAATTTTTCTATAACTATATAAATATATTATTCTGCATTATTTTACTTTGCGGGACCGATACTAATTTTAATTTATTTTATTTCAGGGGATAGGGAGTGGCCCTGGGGGTAGGCCACATAGGCTCGATACTTATGTGGCTCTTCGAATGAAGAAGGGGAAGGACAGGGAGGTGTCCCCGAGCGTCGCGGCCACGATTGTAAGTTATCCGACAGTTTACTTTTTGTTAATTACGTTATAATTTTTTAATTTACTTATTTTACTAATCATGTGCTTTTTGTCATTTCAGGCAAAACTTAAGGAAGTGCATGAGTCGCAGTCTGATGCCGACAAGGCATCTTTGTCCACAGATGCACTCAATCAAGTGCTTATCTCTGATCGCAAGGGGAGGACAAGGGGGTGAGCTCGCGGGTGGCCAAATTTAGGATCATCGGATTGGAGATGAGCGACACCGGGTTAGCTCGAATGGTGGACTCGCATGACGTGAAGCTGTCTCATTTGGAGGAGACGGTCCAAGATATGTTCTCATTCATGAATCGTTCGTTGGGAGGAAAACGCAAGGGGAAAGGGAAGGAGATGGTGGTGGAGGAGGAGGTGCTAGAGGACGAGGTGCATGATGACGAGGATGTGGACCTCGTTGCTTCATCATCGACACGTGCGAACTTTGATGATCCACTTCCCTATTTGGCACCCTTTAACCAACCGATGTCGACACTTGGTTGGCCGAGCATGTTTATATTGGACGTATTTGATGGCCAGTAGATAGGGCGGGGGTTGAGGGACCCGAATATCATCCAGGGTGGACTAGTTCATGGACGTGAGCTTCAAGACATCTAGTCCAAGGTGGTCGTCATGCATGTGATACCCGGGAAGGAGAACTCCCCATTGTGGTTGCGCAAACAATGCGGCACGATGTATATCAGTGGCTGTGTCAATTCGTATATCGCGTGGCCTACTCACCTCCTCAGAGTTAACCTTACCTAAGACATGTAGTGACATTATTTAAATTGAATTGTATTATTTTTAAGTTGGTACATTTGAATTATATTTGGATTATATCGTGATGCATATTGTCTCTATTTTGAATGTATATTTGCACTATCTCTATTTTATTTGGATATATAATGTTTGAACAGGTACACCGTTGTTGTAACAGGTACAAATATAGTGTTGGGCAATGGCAGTGGCCATACTACCCATCAGATTTTTTTTTAATTTTGTCCAGAATTATCACAGTCATTGACCGTGATAATTTTTTATTAAATGTCATGGGATTGTCACGGTCCTTAATCGTGATAAGACAAAGCTTGTCACGATCAAGGACTGTGACATGACCGTGACAAGTCTAATGAACTTGTCACGGTCAATGACCGTGACAAGTCCGTGACAAAAAAAATTGTCACTCCCAGAATTATCACGGTCATTGACCTTGACAAGTCCAACTTATCAAGGTCAATGACCGTGACAATTCGACAGATTTAGTGTAGTGTATTGTAACTCGGTATTATAAGAACCTACTTCACTATCGATGGGACCCGATGTCGGGAGAATAATTTTAATAAATAAACCCCCGATACCTAGTGCCTGACTATTCCGTAGCCGCCCATAATACTAAGTCACTTAATTATTTATCTTAATAAATTATAATGAGTTTTCCAACATCTATAGCAACACAATACAATCAATATGTAACTCATTTACATAACACACCCTATATAACATCTCAAGTCATATCTCAATCTAGTAAATAACATATTGAAAGTCCAACATCTTAATTCATAAATTGACATACCGCATGCCATATGAAGATAACAACTCATATCAATATTCGATATTCAATTTAACAATTAATTATATGCTATAAATATATGGGGTATTACATGCCTCATTCTCTTATCTTTACTAACTTCATCACTCTATTACATATACAAACCCTTTCACCTACCCCCATTTTCCTTTTCCACTTTATTGTCCATATTTGCACTATGAATTGTAACACCCCGTATTTTTTAGGATAAATAATTTAGCTAATTTGTAGAATTAGAATTTAAACTAAATTGATGATTTGGAGAAACTATTTAAATTGGATAATTTATGGAAGATTCAATTTATTTGGAGAATTGAGATTTAAATTAATTCGGATTATTTCTTTTAAGAATACGTATGTCGTAATTTGATATTTTAGTTAAGTAACTCGGATGATAATTTTGAGTATATGATTGAGCCCAGAAGGGTCGAGATAGTCAAAATAGAGTGTTTCGGATAGTAATTGGGTCTCGGGGCATTTTTAAGCATAATCGGACCCACACGAGAGTGGTTGGGTCATTTTAATAAAGCCCACAAGCCTAAAAAGGGGATTGGCATAATAAAATCAAAATGTGAGAGAGTATGGAAGCCATACTTAATTTTAGAAAAACCCTAGTTGCAGAGGAGAAAAGAGGGATCAAGTGGGAGAGCTTTTGGAGTCAAGCCAAGAGGAGATTGATGTGTTCTTAGTCAAAATCTCAATCTACATCAACGAATCAGACTCTACGAAATTTCCAGGCAAGTAGTTAAACATTTTTTCATTTAAATTATGGTATTGAGATTCATATCATGGTGGGTGTAAACCATATTCACTTTGGGAAGATTTATCATAGCAAAATTCATTTTTGGGAGGGTATCACATGTTAAATCTGGGTTTTGGGGATTTAAGTATTTAAGATGAGATTGATGTTTAATTAATGGGAGAATACAATCATATGATGTTAGAATATGATTTATAATCGAAAAGCCATTGTTGTTGAATTTGATTTATTGAATCGAATTGAATTTGTGATTTAAGAAATTTTGAGAAAAACCCAATTCAGGAATCCTAGAAGTTTTAATGAGAATAAATGATGATTGATGATATATATTAGTGTTAGAACCTGTTTATAGATGTAATAAACATGGGGTATAAATTCGGTTGATGTTTGGGTTAAATTTATGGAGGTTTGAGGGTTATAAATGGAGAAAAACGAGTTAGAGAAGAAGATGATTCGTAGTCCGTCGGAACGGTCTAATTTTGAGGCAGAACCGATCCAATTTACCTGTTTGTTAAAACATGAAACTTTTAGATCTGTTCATCACGGTCGGTGGGCGCTGACCATGTATTTTTCTGTTTTTTTAATTAGTAATGATTTTTCTACGAAAGAGTGTCTAAAATCGAAATCCTTTGTGAGAAATAAAATCTGGATTTTTAGGGATGTCCGCAGATGAGTGTAGGACTCTGGAAAATATTAAGTAACATTACTTTTCCTTTGAAATTGGATGGGAATGAACATAGTGGTATGGATTTAGAGTGTTTGGGATGAATAACCCTCGAAAATATATGAACATATTCGAATGGGAATTTTGGATGAATTTAACATACGGGCTGGTATATTAAGGTAGAAGTTAATTGATAGAAATTAAATGGAACCTAATACTTAGAGTCTTATGGGATGAGTATTCAGGACTATTAAATTTAATAAGGGTGTGAAACGTATTAACCGAATCTGGTAAAATAAATTCTAAAAGGTTAAAATACGGACCAATAATGGGAGTCCTGATAGTTTGGTTGAGTGACACCACTTGGATAAAAAATAATTTGGGTGATAGTAATTAAATTAAGGGTCGGGGTTTTGACTCTGATATTTCTCAGGCTGGTGCTACGGGAGTTAGGCACAGATTATCCGGTTTAATTTATTATAGAGATATATTATAAATTATCGAATAGTAAATTTAACGGGAGGTTTTAACCTTAATAGTGGATTTTTCTGTAACAAAATCTAAAAGGTGAAGATACGGACCATATGAGTGAGCCGGAGTATTGTAGTAGGGTGACACTACTTTAATAAATCAATTAATGTGAAACTGATTAGATTAATGGGTGTAATTTGAAATGTAACGGATTCGGGGGATGAGCAAACCTATGACTTAGATCAGTAGGATATGAGTGAATTACCTACTCAAATATTTTAAAGGATAATTGGCACACTTCGAGTAGTGAGGGGTACTTGGGAATATACGATAAGAAGTGTAATTAAAATTAATAATACTTAGGATATTTGGGAGATATATAAGCTATGTATGGAATATATGATATAGGTTGTGTGTATACCTATACTGATTTGTATGATTTATTATGTGTATGACATACCTTCCATACTTGCTATCACGGGAGATTAATTTTCGAAAAAGGAACATCTTATCTTTGTGTGCCTTCGGGGGGATTTAGATTGGTACCTTAGGGGCATATGACTGTGAATGACTTATTTGTAAGTTGATAAGTCAGCTGACCATGGGAGCGTAAGTATGTGCGTGACCCACGAGTCTGTGAACTATGTTCGCCTCCAATATGTGTGATTTGTATTGATATGGTTCCAGAGTGATTCAGAATCCGTAGTCCTTTATAAAGTGCGTGATGTACTGGGACTTGATAGCAGAGTATGCATGCACCGCATGTCTCAGCCTCGGGGTGTTGTATTGTATATATATAATTAGTGTGATAAATATATATACTTGTGATTTATTCTACTACGTGTGTTTGGTAGATGATGTACCAGGACATGATATCATAGTATACACGTACCATAACTCAGCTTAGGGGTGTCGTATTAGTATATATATATAATAGTGTGATATATGTATACTTGTGATTTTATTCTACTGGGTGAGTTTAATCGAAGAGAAAGATAGTGACATTAAAAATAACTATATTATGGGGAGAAATAAACATATACTGGGAAATTTATAATGGGCTAAAAGACATGGAAATTCGATAACATATTGTATCGGCAATACGGGTAGGCAAACGAATTATTTTGTAGAAGGAGATTCGACATGACTAGTTAGGTGGGATAGCTTAACTAGGAAAGGTAGAAGGCGAGCATTAAGTGTGCATATTAGATGAGGGGTGAGTTGTGTCTCAAGAGAGTACGACACTAGCTTAAATAAGAAAAGTGTGCAAGCATATTTAATTATTGTAATTTAACTGCTTGATAAATATTTTCAAAACGTTTTACTTGGGCTCTGACCCGTGTAAAAAATCTTTTCCAAACATTTTAGGTGTCCAGCCATAGGGACACCCAGTTTGAGGATTATATCCAGGGATGCGCACCTGCAGTTCATGTGAAAGTTGCAGGACCTTGTTATAAACGCTTCTTTCATTTACTCCTAGTGTAGGAACTTTTCTTTAGTACTCATTTGGGCATGTCGCCATTAGATTTTGTATTTAGTTTATTTATTTTACTTTATGTATCAAGGTTATTGCTTCAGGGACTATTGTATTTTATTGTTGAACCGATAGTTAATTCAACTATCTTTATTTATGATTATTCATTTGTGTTGGATTCCGTTATCAATTGTGTGGATGCTTTAAATGGGCATTGATTTCTGCATGTTGTTAATTAATGCAAGATAAAATTTGACACCGGTCTAATTAAATTACTAGGTGGTTAGTAACCTTAAAAAGTTTTCGATAGTGATGCTAAGAATAATCCATATGAGACCAACGTGATATTTTGATCACTGGCTGGCCACTCGGTATTTTAATAGGCGGGGTGTCACATGAATGTCCTTATCATTTGATCTAAGATCCCAATATATATCATCATCATCATCATCATCATCATCATCATCATCATCATCATCATCATCATCATCATCATCATCATCATCTATATAATCAAGACCACATGACGAGGCTAATAAAGGATCAACATTAACTGAATCAACATAAACACCCCCACCAATATGAATATTTTCCAAGTGCTCAATAAAAACTAAAACAATAAATTTAGAGTCAACATATAAATTTAAAATCATGATATCTATGTTTATTTTAATTATCTTGAGAGTTTTCAGAAAATATCCATTTTCACTATGCAGTGAAAATTGACATGAGAATCATACCCTAACTCTTTTGTCATAATAAGTAAGTTTTAAGATAAAATATCATTAGGGTGACAAAGTCTACATGATGTATTCCACCCCATCATACACATAGTTCCCTTCACATTTCAACTAACCCCATAATGAATTTTAATTATAAAATACGCATTCATCCTCCAGCGCTAAACCCAATAAAGTGAAAATAATAAATACATTAAAAATAAATAGTGACACTAAGCCCATTAATGATAAACATCGCATATGTATCATCAATTAAGACAATATGTAAATAAACAAAGCTTAAATTTTTTTAAATATGCTCTGGAAACTTATAAATAATAAGTAATTATCATTTAAACAACATGCAAACAAACATATAATTTTTAACTGAACATACAATAGAGTAACCATTTCGTACTAATCGTTCAACAAACCCTCTTGAATCAACCATTCCATTGTGATTGTTCTGGCTCTAACTTTCTAAAGAATCAAATGCGATATAATTTTGAAGAGAATACTACAATGATTGATATTCGATTTGTACAATATGAAAGATTTAAGGTTTCATAGTTATAGAGAATGAGGGATTTAAGATTTAACTTGTGTAACAGATTGTGGAATGTTATCAAGAGAAAAGGGCCCAAACTAAATCAAGAGAGAAAACAAATAAGGTTGTTCTTAAATTTTTCTTATAACGTCGTGAACCAATAAAGGAATAATCACAAAAAGTAATTCCAAATTATCTATTCCTTTAAGTAGGTAGATTGTGCTATACTACCTAAATCACTAAGTTACATATTGTATTTAATTAAGAATACCACTTCTAAATATCATTAGTCCAATTTTACCTTTTTTTTATGTCTTGTTTATGCTCATCTTACACGGTGGGCTGACAGATGACCAACACAATACACCAGCACTTGCTTTTGCTTTGAGCCAAAATACATAAACACTTAAAAAATGAAAACCAGTCGTTCAATACCTTAAAAAACACTACACTTTTTTTTTTCTCTTTTCTTTAATCTCTGTTATCTTCTGAAAATAACTGTCCCTGTTCATATTTGAGCCATCCTACTGCC
>OX422219.1:53357472-53387820 GCA_949130495.1 Sambucus nigra
GGGTGGGGGGGGGGGGGGGGGGGAAGGGAGGTGGGAGCTGAATGACGCTAGCGCGAATCTTTAAAAATAAGAAAATATTAGTTAAATAGGTTTTTGAAAGACTTTTTGGAACAAAGTAAAATGTTTGGACTAAATGTAAATTAAAAAATGTTTGAGGAATTTTTTGGTATTTGATCATTTTTTATTATTTCTAGACAAAGTTAGACAAAGACTTAACTGTGCTTTTACAAATATCTAAAAAGGGAAGTAAAAGTATTTAGTCATATTTTTAAAAATATATTTGTAATTGATTCCGAGTTGTTATTTTTTAGTTGGTGGTTCCGTTTTAATAAAAATGGGACACATATCATTCTCTAAGGCCCTGTTTGGTTGTGCAAATTGTTTAATTATGTAAATTAGTTCACTGTGAATTAGTGAATTGTAAATGAATGGATTTGAAATGAGTTTAAATCCAATTTTACGCAATGTTTGGCAATCTGAAATTGATGTTAAGGTTCTATGAGGAAAAAAAAAGTTAAAAACAAATTGAGAGAAAGAGAGAGGAGGGAGATGGGGGAAGGGAGGGAAAGAGAGAAGAGCATGCACTTTATGAGTCTCCTATTTGAAATGGATGCATTTAACATTTTTTGTGAAATGATCCAATTTCAGATTTTACACATGAGCTAAAATGGGACAATTAATGAATCATTTCATTAATGAAACCAAACACAATTAATGGATCAATTTGTAAATGGACCAATTTATAAATGGATCAATTTACAATTTTGGGACAACCAAACAGGGCCTAAGAAAATGAATATAGGAGGTTAGAGGCGGTTATGAGACGATTTTAGGTGGTTACGAGACGATTTTGGGTGGTTATGGGATTTAATACAATTTAAAATATATATGGAATGAGAGCCCAATATATCTTTGAAAATGAAACTAAAGTGTAAATCTCTAAAAGGATTATGGGGTTTCGTTCTCTCTCAAGCACACATATAATAATAATAATAATAATAATAATAATAATAATAATAATAATTATGATGATGATGATGATGATGATAAAGTTAATTAATATTTAGTCCCAAAAAGTAGTTTATTTAATATTTAGTCCAATATTCTTTTGAAAATAATTTTCAGTTCTTATAGTGACGTATAATACTATAATGACATTTTTTAAAATATAGATTTTTTGTATAATAATAAGGGTTTATTCGACTTTACCCCCTGAAATAATATTGTATTTAAATATAACCCCGCTTTTTGAATAATTAGACTTACTCCCTCCCCAGCGCATCCTTAAGGTATAAATGGGTTGATGCATATGGTAAGGGATGATGTACGTGTGGGGGAGAAGTCAAATTATTTGAAAAGTGAGGTATTGCGTCTAACTATGATATTATATCAGGGGGCTAAGTTATAATAATAATAATAATAAATCACTTCTGACACCCAGTGGTCAACGATTTACTTTGGGAATAAGCCTCAACGCCACACAGGCTAACACGGCAACCCATTTACGCGACAAATACCAGTCCATATAACTGGAATATTATAAAAATGAATTTTATAATTGGGTGGAAGAAAACCAATTGGTTACTTCTTTTGTGGTTTGGTTCCAAATGTTTTCAAAAGATAAGCATCTTTTTGTTCTTGAAACTGAGAATAAACAGACTCTTAAAACTGATGAAAAACATTTGACGAAATGGACCACTGTGAATAAACAGATTATATCTGCTGTTCACCCTCCTACTGAACCCCTTTCCATTAAAATTGGTAGCACCAGTAAAAGCGGTAGTTCTCCTAGGTTGGAAACAAATGCCTTTCTTAACCTTGAAACGGAAGTTAAAGTTGTCACATATCAGAATATGTTAAACCCGCTTTATAAACAAGGTAATTATACTAACCTTATCCTTACCAGGATAGGTAAGCAGCTCAATAGAATTGAGAACCTTCAGTTACACAATACTGCTAGGAATCCCCCAGACTTTCCTAAAAGTCTTGACAAACCTATAATTCAACCTCCCATTGAAGTAAAAGGTTTTAAAATGGGCACTAAAACGGAGTTTATGTCCCAACTCAAAGAGATCGAGAAAGATCTCAAAGGGTTAAAACTTAACACTTTAGCCCACAGTGATTCTGATTCTGAATCAGATATCCCTTTAAAAGAAGTTCAAGGCTTTGAACTTTCTTTTGGAAATCCTGGAGATCATATCAATAAAATTACTTATATTGGTAATATTGGTCCTGCTAGAAATTACTATCATAGACCAACTCCTCAGGACCTCCTCTTTGAAGAAAGCACGGTGATGCAAAACACTTTTCATGGTAAATCCATATATGACTGGAACCTTGATGGAAAATCTGAATCTCAAATTTATGAGATGATTCATCAGATGTCCATGTATTCCACCATATGCAAGCATAATGATGCTTCTGATCATAGCATAGCTCAAATGATCGTTGCTGGATTTACTGGAACCATTAGAGGTTGGTGGGGAAACATTCTCACTGAAAACCAAGGAAATGAAATTCTTAATGCCGTAAAAATTGTCAAAAATGAACAGATGCAAGACCAGGGAATACAGGATGCTGTTTATACCCTTATGCTCGCTATCATTCATCACTTTGTTGGCAGTGGAGATTACCAAAAAGAAGGTAACAGAGAGTTACTTCAAAATCTAAATTGTCCTACCCTTAGTCAGTTTAGGTGGTACAAGGATGTCTTCCTTGCTAGGGTCACTCAGAGAGCTGATGGCAACTCTGAGCATTGGAAAGCCAAATTCATTGATGGCCTTCCTACTTTCTTTGCTGAGAAAGTTCGAAAGAAATTAAGAGAAGCTAACGATAGCATCTCTATCAATTACTCCGATTACACTTATGGTAAACTTATAAGTGTTGTCATTCAAGAGGGTCTTTCTCTCTGTAATGACCTTATGCTTCAGAGACAGCTTAAGAAACAAAATCTTTCTGGAAAGAAAGAACTTGGAGAATTTTGTGACCAATTTGCTTACAATACTCCTGAGACTTCCAAACGAAAAGTCTCCCATAGAAACAAGAAAATTTCTAAAACCCCCTATAAACGAAAAAAGAAACATTATAAAAATGTTAAGGAAGATAATATTAAAAAGAAATCCGTTAGGAAGAAACCTAACAAAACCAACCCCAAATGTTTTAAATGTGGGAAGTATGGCCATTATGCAAACAAATGCAAAATGGAAACTAAAATTAACAACCTTCAGATTGATGAACATCTGAAGACCCAATTAAGCAAGCTTTTGCTTAATTCCAGTTCCTCTGAAGAATTAGAGGACTCCTCTGAGAGCGAGGATGAGCTTTACCATATCCAAAGCTCTAGTGACTCAGATCTCTCCGAGAAAGGAGATTGCCAATGTAATGCCTTGACCAAGAGATACGATCATCTCCAATCCATAATTCAATTAAATGGATTAAGTCTTAATGTCCTTACTAGTCAGCAACAAACTATGATTGATATTATCAATCAAGTCACTGACCCTGACATTAAGCTCAAGCTTATTAAGACTTGTTATGACCAGGAAGATATTCCTAGTTCTTCAAATTCCCTTTCTAATGAGTACAGCCTTAAGGAGGTGCTTAATCGTTTAGAAAAGGCCGGAGAATTTAACAAGCCTGCTACTCTTAATGATCTAAGACGTGAAGTCAATACCCTTAAAATTGAGTTAAGACAACTTAAGGATCAGCATAATAACATGCAAATTGAGATCACTCATCTCAAGAATGCCCATAAGCATTCTAATCCAGAAACTTCAAGTGCTACTCCTAACACTGAAGATTCTGTGGATTATTTGGGTGTTATCAGCAGAGTACCAAGCCAGAAATGGTATACTACTGTGAACTTAGTTATCAACAAAGAGTTTACTTTGAGTAACATTATTGCCCTTGTTGATAGCCGTGCTGATATGAATTGTATTCAAGAAGGAATTGTGCCTACTGAGTACTTTGAGAAGACTACTCAGTCTTTGTTTAATGCTAGCGGAGATAGCATGGGCATCAAATACAAATTAACTAAAGTTGCCATCTGTAACAATGGAATTTGTTTAGACAGTACCTTTTTGCTTATTGACGATTTATCTCAACAGATAATTTTAGGTACCCCCTTTTTTATCAATGCTTATGCCAATTGATAAAATTGATTCTAGTGGCATATATACCACTATTCAAAACCAAAGAATTGTTTTTGAATTTATCACCCGACCTGAGATTAAGAAAATTAACTCTTTGACAAATAATATTATTTTCAAAGAAAACCATTTAAATTTTCTTCAAAAAGAAATCTCTTTCCTAAACATCAAACAGAAGTTGATGTCTCCTAATATCATGCAAAAAATTAATGTTGTTAAAAATCAATTAATAACAGAAGTTTGCAGTGATATCCCTAATGCTTTTTGGGATAGAAAGAAACATATTGTTTCTCTTCCCTATGAAACTAATTTCAATGAAAAATCCATCCCTACTAAGGCCAGACCCAGTCAAATGAAGACTGAATTCCTTGACCTTTGTAAGAATGAAATTCAGAGTCTTTTAAATAAAAAGCTTATAACTAAAAGTTATTCTCCTTGGAGTTGTACTGCTTTTTATGTTAACAAGGCGGCTGAGAAGGAACGAGGTGTTCCTAGACTTGTAATTAATTACAAGCCTCTTAACAATGTGTTGCAATGGATAAGATATCCAATTCCCAACAAAAAGGATTTTCTTGATAGGCTTAACTCTGCCACTATATTTTTCAAATTTGATTTAAAATCTGGATATTGGCAGATCCAAATTGCTCCACAAGATCGGTATAAAACTGCTTTTGTGGTTCCATTTGGCCATTACCAATGGAATGTTTTGCCTTTTAGGCTTAAGAATATCATGAACGATATTTTTAAAATACTCCCTATTGATTTATTAAATCAGGAAGTTTCACTACGATTTGATTGTAGTACTGTTAAAAAGATTTTGCAAATTGAACAGAATTTTGCTAAATGGCAAGCAAATTTTGCTGAATTTATGTTTGATATCAAGCATATCAAAGGTAAAAACAATTCTCTTCTTGATTTTCCTAACCAGGTAGTTTTTGCAGAACCAATGAGTGGCCCCTCTAGAGGGCGTGGCAGAGGCCGTGGGCAATCCCACCAAAGGCCTGGAAAAGAAAAGATGGTGATCAATGATGATCAATATCCTCCGATACAGGATTACATGGAATTTCTTCGCCAGAGCGCGCAGAACAGAGGGAAGAATACCCCTCCTCTTAACCCCTTTAGCAAAAAGAAATCTGCCAAAGAGGTCTTGGAAACAATCAAGTACGATTTCATTCCTAATAAAAGGACGTCGGAATTGATACTTATCCTCAATGATGAGGACGAGAAGCAGATGTCTTCCCCTTGGGAAATTAAGTCCCTTTATCTTGATACACATAATTATGATGTGCAAGAAGGAAAGTACCGGACGGTATATGAGGCGATTCTCACTGAGACTGAATCTGTTGTGTTTAATCATACTAATAAACACCAGAATAATTTAAAGTCTCCTATTGCTTATAGCAAGGCTGTTTTGAAACAGTTTATTGGTCCCCGAGAATGGGGAATTCATCCTTTGAAAACGCGAAAATTAAGTTCGCACAATAGTTCATATAATTATTGGGACTATGTCCAGGCTTGGACTAAAGCTTTTTATTACCAGAATCTTGAGCACAAACACACTTGGTTTTTTGTCCTGTGCCCAAATTCTTTAAAAGAAACTTACCCAGGATGGGTTATCAATTGGTGGGACAAATTTGGCCCAGGAATTGATTTTTTCCCTGATGAAATTACCAAAGAAAAACTCTTTTTACCTTGGATTCAATTTCATCCAAAACTAAGAGGGAAAACTAAAATCCCGGTAGGACTTAACACCATACTCTTTTTTACCGAGATCGGTATTCCTTGGATCTCTCGATGGGATCTCCAATGTAGAGTTAACAACCTCAATGTTCCTCTACTTGAAAGAATATTTTTCTACAGATGGTGGAGTGGTGTTGACCATAGTTGTCAAAATCGTCCGATTCGCGATTCGAATCGGACGATTCGATTCGATTCACTACCAAAACGATTCGAATCAACCTTCGAATCGCAAATGTCTAAAGAATCGGAACGAATCGGCGATTCACGATTCGAATCTTCCGATTCGGGTCCGATTCGGTCCGATTCACTTTTTTTTTTTTTTTTTTTTCGCGATTTTTTTACATTAAATTAATATATAGGCTCTTTATGATATATATATATATTTGTTTTATGTAGGGTGTTTTAAATTAATATGTAGGCTGTTTTATGAAATATTTTTGTTTTTTACATTTTTAAGCTTAAAATGGATGAGAACATGTACTACGGTTAATTTTTGTGATATATTTTGGTATATTATCATGTGCTATGATTAGTTTTTTGTCATATTACGCTTAATTACCAATTCTATAGTGTTAAATTCCATTTACATATGTTTTACTACGTTTTTATCGTTTGGTTCCGATTCGACCGATACGATTCACGATTCGATTCACGATTCGATTCACGATTCGGGGGGTAAACGATTCACGATACGATTCGCGATTTGACAACTATGGTGTTGACACTACTAATACCATTCTAAAAATCAAAGAGAGCTTAAAGCATCACATGGCTTCGGTTGATGATTCACCACCTCCAGCTGCACAAATGTCTCCAGCTGTTAATCCAATTAAGGATTTAAAATTTTCTATTAAGAAGAAATTTCCTCAAGCCACTGAGAAGGAGCTTCTTCAGAAGGTTTTTGAATATACCCAGAGCCAATTCAGATCGGCATTTGATTTTCCTGGAATGAAGACCAATCCTCTCAACGATGATTCAAATCCCATTCCACTACCATCAGATGATGATACATCCATGATCTCTGTCAAGAATGATAATCCTTTCTTTTGCCTTGCCGGAGAGTCTCAAAACCCAGAAGATGATGAGTTTATTGGTGACATGTTTGACACCAACTTACAGACTGAACCAACAATGGAGGCATTCTTCAACTCACTGAGTTCCGCCTTCCCAACCCAACGATTGGATGGTACCTTTCCAAATCCGGACCCAGAGGATGGCCTAGATGATTTGAGATAACTGGCCCACCTGGCCCCAGCAGCCGACGCATATCGACAAAAGACTTTGTCGACCGAATATTTAGGGTCCCACTGCATGCCGACACTACCAGACAAGAGGTGATGTTTTTCTAAACTTTAGAAAACTTAATAGGTGTCAATCCTCTAGAGATCAATCTTCTAGAGCCCCTTTTGTTACCTATCCTCCATCTGCTTCACGACATTCTGTTTGTGAAGATAATCATAGAAACCGATCATATCAAGATGATATGAATCTTCATGGTATTTTTACCAATGACCAAATACCTCATGGTATTTATGAGAAGAATACTTCTCAGCGTAGAGAATCTCCTACGCCGTCTGAAATGAATGTCAGACTTTAACCCCTTTCCTTTTTAATGGTTTTTACAATAAACAGGAAAGAAATCAGTGCTGAGTTCAATTTGCCAGGATAT
Organism: Sambucus nigra; assembly: GCA_949130495.1. NCBI lineage: Eukaryota > Viridiplantae > Streptophyta > Magnoliopsida > Dipsacales > Adoxaceae > Sambucus > Sambucus nigra. The sequence goes on from OX422219.1 coordinate 53,365,030, forward strand.
GCTGGCTTTAGAACTTGGTACTTTAATAAATACAATAAGTATGAACTGGAATATTATAAAAATGAATTTTATAATTGGGTTGAAGAAAACCAATTGGTTACTTCTTTGTGGTTTGGTTCCAAATGTTTTCAAAAGATAAGCATCTTTTTGTTCTTGAAACTGAGAATAAACAGACTCTTAAAACTGATGAAAAACATTTGACGAAATGGACCACTGTGAATAAACAGATTAGTACTCCTTGGATAACCCGCTGGGACTTTCGTTGTAGAATTAACCAATATAATTTTCCTCTACTCGAAAGAATTTTTTATTACAAATGGTATTATAATATTAAAACCTTTAATATTAAATACTCCATTTCTTTAATCAACAATAGCTTAATAAGCTATTTGGACCTGGTGAAAAGATTTCCTCCACCTTCAAATGAGACCTTGGATCCCAGAGCGGAATTCATTATTGATCTTTGGAACTCTCTCTCAGCTACATTCCCTGAAGTTAATCTTCCAGAGATTATTAGTAAGATATTCTTACATCCATCTGATCAGATTCAAGAAGCCTTTACAGTTGACAAGAATGGCAACCACTTCTTCCGCCCGAACAAGGATACTATTGTTCCTGTGATTACAGCAACTAGTAGACGACAAGCCGGTGCCCCTTCCATTTCAACCCTTGGTGCCGCCTTCAAGACTTTGGAAACAGCTTTTCCAACACATGGAGGAAGACTCCCCCCTCTTAGTGATATCCTATCAACAGACAAAAGGACAAAAGAACCTGTCATCCCAGACTGGCCCACCTGGCCCCAGCAGCCGACGCATATCGACAAAAGACTTTGTCGACCGAATATTTAGGGTCCCACTGGCCCTACTCACTTGCATGCCGACACTACCAGACAAGAGACTTTGCCTGGCTCGAATAATTTTGGGTCCCATTTGGCCCCATTAGGGACTATTCCCTCTTGTATAAATTGAGGACTCCGCTTCCTCATTTCATACAACTTTTCTCTCCCTCTCTCTCTTTCTCTCTTATATTGTAATAAGTTGGAGAACTTTCCGGTCTTACTCCGGTGGACTCTTATAAGTTTGTAAGTTTGCTTTTGTAATATATTCCAGTTTTCCAGTTTTATTTCCGCATAGTGATCCTCTCTTTTATGGTATCAGAGCCATGATTGGCTAAACAGTGTGTTAATGTTTAGGCTAGTAATAGTTATGGTCTGAAATTTATGCCGTAACAGTAACTTACTGTTCAGATGAATAGTAAATTACTGTTCACTGGTGTGAATAGTAATTTACTATTCACATTAAAAATCTAATTTAAATAAATATAATCAGGAGAAATAGAAATCTGGTTTTGATATGGACTGGTATTTGTCGCGTAAATGGGTTGCCGTGTTAGCCTGTGTGGCGTTGAGGCTTATTCCCAAAGTAAATCGTTGACCACTGGGTGTCATAAGTGATTTCTAATTCGGCTTATTATATTCATCTAAATTTAGAATTTTGATTTGCATATTATTTTCCTATTTCAGATCATGAGTTTGTTACTATTATAAATACTAACAGTTGTATTATATAACTTAACCCCATGGATACACACACCTCACAAGAGTTCACGAAGAACTCTTTGATTGAATTTGATGTTCAGAAGGATCTGAACAGGTGGACTATTCCTAAGGTCCAACCTAAAACCATTTATAATACTAACTGGTATAATTTTCGTAGCAAGTACGCTATAAAGACTATGGAACAAACCATTAGTCTGAACGAGCAAGATAAGTCTATCGAGCTCTTTAAATGGGATGATCTTAAAGATCATATAAAAGATAAAAATTATCATTTTATTCATGTTGGTTTAATACTAATTGCTTTTAAACCTTTGACCCTCTCTGGTATGAACGCCTATTTTGATGTGTTTCCAAACATAACTTTGTCTTTGACAGACATGCACCTTTGTAAAGCTTTGAGTCTTAGGGTTCAAACTAAAGGTTATAATTTTCTTCCTGGATCGGAAATTATTGGGATTATCTATAGAATTTATTACAAAGTAATGAATACTATGGCTCCTAATATCAAGCAATTTAGTCCTTTTGGTAAAACTGTGTTAATTGACACACACCTTATAGATTCTAATGTTCACACACCTAGAACTATAAGTTGGGACGAAATTGATTTCCCAGAGACTTGGGCTATAAAAAATGCTGTTCCTCTTCAACCTCGTCAAAATAATGAAGTTGAAGACATAATTGAGGATAAAGATGGTGATGTTTTTCTAAACTTTAGAAAACTTAATAGGTGTCAATCCTCTAGAGATCAATCTTCTAGAGCCCCTTTTGTTACCTATCCTCCATCTGCTTCACGACATTCTGTCTGTGAAGATAATCATAGAACCGATCATATCAAGATGATATGAATCTTCATGGTATTTTTACCAATGACCAAATACCTCATGGTATTTATGAGAAGAATACTTCTCAGCGTAGAGAATCTCCTACGCCGTCTGAAATGAATGTCAGACTTTAACCCCTTTCCTTTTTAATGGTTTTTACAATAAACAGGAAAGAAATCAGTGCTGAGTTCAATTTGCCAGGATATGCTAGCTTTAGAACTTGGTACTTTAATAAATACAATAAGTATGAACTGGAATATTATAAAAATGAATTTTATAATTGGGTTGAAGAAAACCAATTGGTTACTTCTTTTGTGGTTTGGTTCCAAATGTTTTCAAAAGATAAGCATCTTTTTGTTCTTGAAACTGAGAATAAACAGACTCTTAAAACTGATGAAAAACATTTGACGAAATGGACCACTGTGAATAAACAGATTATATCTGATGTTCATCCTCCTACTGAACCCCTTTCCATTGAAATTGGTAGCACCAGTAAAAGCGGTAGTTCTCCTAGGTTAGAAACAAATGCCTTTCTTAACCTTGAAACGGAAGCTAAAGTTGTCACATATCAGAATATGTTAAACCCGCTTTATAAACAGGTAATTATACTAACCTTATCCTTACCACGCTAGGTAAGCAGCTCAATAGTAATCGAACTATCTGCTCCTGACAGAACGAGTCATTAGCCTGTGCCCGTACTACCTTCGTGACAATCTGCGGTGTAACGGTCATCACAGACATGAAAGATCGGGCCACTGCATCCTGGTGTCCCAATTCCTTCCACTTAGCTTTCCACACCTCTGCCACCTCATCTGCTGGCCTACGGCTCAATGCGTCTGCTACTACGTTAGCCTTACCCGGGTGGTACTGGATGTCGAACTGGTAGCCCTTCACAAATTCAAGCCACCTACGCTGCCGCATATTCAATTCCTTCTGTGTGAACAGATACTGTAGTGACTTGTGATCCGTGAACAGCTGAAACTTCTCCCCCAAAAGATAGTGCCTCCAAATACGTAAGGCAAATACCACTGCCGCCAACTCCAAATCATGCGTGGGGTAATTCTTCTCATGAGGCTTAAGCTTACGGGAAGCATAAGCTATGGCCTGTCTCTCCTGCTGCAATACACCTCCCAGTCCTTGCAAAGACGCATCGGTTTAAACCAAATACTCAACTCCCGGCCTCGGCAATGCTAACACAGGTGCTGAGGTCAACTTGTCCTTCAATTCATCGAATGCCAACTGACAGGCATCACTCCAAATGAACGGCACACCTTTACGAGTAAGATGTGTCAAAGGACCTGCTATCTCCGAGAAACCCCGAATAAACCTCCTGTAGTATCCTGCTAGACCCAAGAAACTACGAATCTCCGTTGGTGTCGTGGGCTGTCCCCACTCCCTCACCGCTGATACCTTTCCCGGATCAACTGATATTCCCTGGTCGGAAATAATGTGACCCAAGAACTGGACTTCCTTCAGCCAAAACCCGCACTTCTCATATTTTGCATACAGCTCGTTCTGACGAAGTGTCTGCAAAACCTGCCTCAAATGCTCGGCGTGCTCCTCCTCTGTCTGAGAGTAAACCAGAATGTCATCAATGAAGACAATGACAAACTGATCTAGGAAATCCCTGAACACTCTGTTTATCAAGTCCATAAACACTGCTGGAGCGTTGGTCAAACCGAAAGGCATAACCCGAAACTCGTAAGAACCATATCTCGATAAAAACGCAGTCTTCGAGACATCCTCCTCCCTGATACGCAACTGATGGTATCCCGATCTCAAGTCAATCTTTGAGAAGAAAGAAGCTCCTCTCAACTGGTCGAATAAGTCATCGATTCGAGGCAACGGATACTTATTCCGTATCGTGACCTTATTCAACTCTCGGTAGTCCACACACAATCTCAGTGAACCGTCCCTCTTCTTCACAAACAAAACTGGAGCGCCCCAAGGTGAGGTACTCCTGCGAATAAAGCCCTGACCTAACAGCTGCTCTATCTGATCCCGTAACTCTCGCATCTCAGCTGGAGCCATACGGTACGGTGCACGTGCTATAGGTCTCGTACCCGGTAGCAAATCTATAACGAAGTCTATCTCTCGACTGGGTGGTAAGCCTGGTATCTCCTGAAACACATCCGAATACTCCCCGACAACCGGGATCGAATCTAAAGGAATAACAACCTCCTTAGAGGTATCCTCCTCTATGTAATACAGATGAGCGGTCGATCCTCCCTCTGGGCGAGGCATCGCCACTATAAACATCTCTTTCCCCGGAATGGCAAAAACAATGCTCCCGCTGAAGCAATCAATCATGGCCCTATATGCTACGAGCCAATCCATACCGATGATCACATCGTGAACATGCATGTCTAACACTAACATGTCTGCAGGCAATACCAAACCACCAATCTCTACCCCCACTCCCCGGCATATAAAGAAAATAAGTGACCCACTCCCTAATGGTGAGTCGACACACGTCACTGTGCTCTTTGCCGTAGCTAACAATCCTAAAGCTTTCGCGAAGTGTGTAGCTATAAAACAGTGTGTAGCACCCGTATCAAATAACACCCGACCCATAGTGCCATGGATAGGAAACGTACCCTCGATCGCGGGCGGTGCCTGTGGAACTGCAGCCTGGTGAACGTTGTAGACACGTCCATACTGTAGCTGCCCCTGCTGAACTGGGACTGCTGGAATGGGTGGCAATGCTGCCATCTGTGGCGGTGCGGGAAGAGCGGCGGGAAACATAGGCCTCTGTGGCTCCTGGCGAACACCCTGCTGCTGCTGCTGTGGGGCCCTGCCCCTATCAGGACAATCCTGCTTCTTATGGCCAGTCTTGCCACAAACAAAGCACTTCCCTGGGAAATTCCCTCCCCTCTGCCCCTGCTGTCCCCGGCCCTGGTGGCCGTTACCGTTCCTCCCTTGGCCCTGCTGGCCCTGATGAAACTGCTGCCCATTCTGCCCCTGTTGGCCCTGATGGCCGTTTGGACCCTGATGGCCCTGACGGAAACCTCCCTGTCCCTGCCTGTAGTTCCCTGACCGGAACCTCTTATTATCCCCCTGCTGGGAGCCCTGCTCAATCTGTCTCTGCCCCTGACCCGATTGTGCCCCGCTGGCACTATGTCCTCCAGTCCTGCCCTGATGGCTAGACTCCCCCGACCTCTTACCCTCGGCCATATGAAAACGGTGGTCCTGGCAGTGTAACAATGCAGCGTTAACCACATCAGAATACGTGGCCAACGATAGGTTCCCTAGCAGATGCTGACGGATCCTCCAATTCAACCCGTCGGTGAACTTCTCAATCTTCTTCTTCTCTGTTGGAATCTCGTCCGGAACGATATTCAACAGGTTAGTGAACTCGGCCTCATACTCGGCCACTGTCTTGCCTTCCTGCTTCAAATTCATCAGCTTCCTCCTCATCTCTGTATGAACTGCAGACGGAAAGTACTTGCGGTCGAACCGCACCCAGAACTCCTGAATCGTGAGAGTATCCCTCTCCTCTGCGGTGGTAATAGACTCCCACTACTGTAGTGCAGATCCCACTAGCTTGAAAGTAGCTAGCACCTGTTTCTGAACATCTGTGCACTCATGCATCCTCAAATGCCTCTGTATGTCCTTCCTCCATTGGCTCGAGACTACCACAGCTGAGCTACCTGCAAACTCTGGCGGATGTGCTTTCTGAAAAGCGTCGCGTACACGCTCCCAAGCAGACGGGAATGCATTAACCTGTGCTGGCGCGGCAACCGGCGCCTGAGGCGGTGCCTGCTGAATCACGGCAATCGCGGCATTTACCGCTTGGGCTACTATAGCAGCAACCTCAGCGGCGTTCATCATGCCCTGAACTGGAGCGGGCTGGGGTTCGGGCGTTGCATTCCTGGGAACTCGTCGTGCACGTCGTGGAGGCATCTGAAATAAGAACAAAGTTTATAAGTTCACGGTTATAAACTTAATATAGCTGAAGAACGAAGCATACACAAAAAGAGTACAACAGTCCTAAAATATAGGGCTCTATATCAAAGAAATGTAGCGGAAACATAATAGCCGTACAGATCCTAAAGGACACTAGAACCTGATGCTCTGATACCACCTGTGACACCCCGACTAATTAAATACCGGGTAGCTACTCCTTTATTAAATTAATTCAAAATGCCAAGTTGGCTCAGTTAATAGCATCACTGTCGAAAACATTTTATTTTTACTAACCACCTAGTATTTAAAAAGTAAGTGCCAAATTTTATTTAAAATCTGATTAACATGCAACAAGTGTAATGAAGAAATAAATAACACCATTCACCATACTGAAGTAAAACGAATAACCATCACAAAAGAGTAAATAAAGTCTGGAGGAAAACTCCTCACTACAATCCCATACTGAAATAAATAACCGAACTGAAATAAAACATGCTAAAGTCTGAAAACTGGAATGTAAAAGATGTCTCTAAATAGAAATGGGCAACATGCCCTACAACTGATAGATAGTGACTCTGGAATCCAAAAGATAGAAGCGTCTACATGCAAATCCCTGTAGCTTCCACAAGCAGCTACAGCTCGTCACCTGAATGAGTATCCTATGCTTGGTGTCCTTGTGGCTGGGCACCTAAAAATGGTTTTACAAGAAAAAGATTTGGAAAGCAAACGGGTCAGAGCCCGAATGTGGAGTTATATTTTAAAAACCTGCAAGTGCTTTAAAAACATTTAAAACATTAAATGCAAAGTACATGTTAGGACGTACACTCACATGATATTCTCACCTCTCGTCTAACTGTGCACTCCTAACGTAAGTACCCATCTACAATGATATAACCACTAGCTAAGTGACATCATAACTAGCTAGACTGTAATAGTTCCTACCCATATTACCCGATTCTATTAACATATAACGCTCGTAATTAGATAGGGATTTAATGTAACTCAGATGCTCAATATGCAATATATATATATCACTAACCCGTTATGTTATTCTCGAAACAATACTGTAGTTATATACACTACATTAACATGAGGATTCCCATTAATTAAATGTATATTATTCAAATCATAAATATACAATACAAGCACCCCGAGAACTAAGCTGCGGTGCACACATACTCTGCTATCCATCCCGGTACATCACGTACATAAGGATCACATATTCCGAATCTCTGAGAAATAGTTCAGATAACACAAATCACAAATAGTGGAGGCGAACACAGTCACCATCACATGGGTCACGCACATACCTACGCTCCCATGATCAGCAGACTTATTAATATCACAATAAGTTCTTCTATGACCTATGTTCATCGAGGTACCAGTCTAGATCCCCCCCGTAGGCACACAAGGATTAGAGGGTCCTAAGCGAACGCAACCTCCCGTGATAGCAAGTATGGTAGGTATGTCATACACACAATCCATATACTAAGTAAACACATATCTTAGTAATACCGTATTTTAATCGTAGTACGTATCGCATTCTCGCACTAACTATAAATATCACAATCTATACTATTCCGGTTTGTAATTATACGCGCTATAATTTCTCACGTCGTAGTAGACACTCACGTCTCAACCCAAAACCGTCCATGTAATACAACTCTCGTATGTAAATTCCTCCTCATAAATACCCAAATGTCCCAAGTCTATCACTATATCATCAAAGAAATGCTATCTATATCCTCGAACAAGTTTACGGGTCCCCAAAAATCGAAACAGTCCAAAAAGGACCAAACTGTCAACTCGTTAGAAGTATCGTTCGAACGAGTGTTCGAACGAGTTTGAACTGTCAGCTCGATAGAAGTCTCGTTCGAACGAGACTGTTCGAACGAGATCCAGTTCGTTCGAACGAACTGTCCCTTCTAATGATATCTCGTTCGAACGAGATATCGAACGAAATTCCTACTCGTTAGCAACTACTGGTCAACTCGTTAGAAGCTCGTTCGAACGAGTTCGTTCGAACGACCTGGGGACTGCTTCTAACGAGCTACCAGATTCGGCCCAGATTTTTCCCCAATTCGTTTTTCACCATTTTTATCACTTCTAATCTCTTCCAAGGTTCATCCCAATAACGTTTTAGGGTCTCTAATTCATCCTAAACATATTTACATCATCTCCTAACATGTTTTCAAGGATTGAATCATCATAACATCAACCAAATTTACAAATCTCTACACTTTTCCCAATTTCTCTAGAACATGAACCCTAGGTTTATATCATCATCAAATCCCAGAATTTATTTCGTTTTAATTCCTTCAAATCACAATTATTATAAGGGAAATCATCTACCTATCATACTACATGCAATTCTCTTCACAATTTTCAAGTTCTAAACTCCAAACTACATGGGTTTTCATTATCTTTCAAGAACAGTTGTAATTTATCAATTTTCTAACATGGGGGAAACATTCTACGAATTTAAATATAATTAAAACACTTGCCTTGGTTTGATTTCTGATTTTGGTGTAGGTTTGGTGAAGATTCTGCAGAGTTTCCTCTCTCTCTAAGCTCCCTCTCCAATGGTGGCTTAAGGTGGCTAGGGTTTGATTTGGGGAAGATTGTAAACCTAATGTTAGCCTCCGTAGCTTAAAGGGTTAATATGGGTTGGTTATGGGCTTAGTGGGTCTATATCCACATCAGATTTACATCTCTAATTTTCGTCACTTTTAATTCCTAAAAATGTAAAATTACCAAAATACCCTTTAAGTTGCCGGTATGGCCTAAAAATACCCCGGAACCCAAACTATACCCCCGGCTAGTGTTTTCTGACTATCTCGACCCTTCCGGACGCGTTGGCGCACTCAAAACGACCATACGAATTATAGATTTTAAATTAACTTTTATTATCAAAATATTACACCGTGACGCGGCGGTCCCACGCGTCTCGACAAAATTTCTAAAATGCCGTACATAAATCTCACGACAACTTTCATAATACCAAATACATATATAATCATATATGCACATAATCAAATACCAATTCGCATCTCATTAGTATTTATAACCAGGATTAATTTCCAATTAATACGCAATTTAATTAATTAATCCCAAAAATAAATATAGTCAAAAGTACGGGGTATTACAGCTTTATTTCCGCACCCATGAAATACACATTCGTGGGGTGGAATGTAGAGGAGTGGCCCGCCATATCTCACACCGTGGTGTAAACCATCACGGTAACTCTCCATTCGTTTGACCGGTCTCTCATTGGCGTACAACGAGCAACGGGTGAGGCGCATACCATCCTCTTCATTGGTTTCTTCTTTGTCCACCCTCAATTTTAACGGGTTTGGTTGAATTGCTTGGACCCATTGTGACACATCTTTTTTGGCCCCTTTGTAACCCCACGACACCAATTGCGGGGCTGAATGAATGGAACTCCCTTTTCGCCGCTGTTTGTCAAATATTTTTTTGGGGAAAACCCTCAATAAGGATTACCTCCTCCAAATTCTAAAAGTCCTCGTGGGCTACTTTTCTTTGCCAAATCAGCCCATGCCTTTTAAAGAACGTCGTAAAAAATCCCTTCGGTTGACCTACGGGTTTGGGCCGCCCCACCCACCTGCTGGGCAGCCCTCAAGATGGTGCCCGAGGAGCTGTGACTCCTCTGCGCCCTCCTTCGGTCTGCCATAACCCTAGTGGGGGCCCCAAGCAGCCCTTGCCTTTTAAAAAACGTTGTCAAAAATTCCTTCAAAAAAGGATCCTTGCTATTAGCCCAAGACTATTTGAGTGTGAATCAAACTCAATTGCTGCAAGAAAGAATTAGAGGTAGAATATAATGATCCAAAAAGCTTGTTAGACGAGCAAAACTCACAACGGTATTGTGAATCGTCTACCTCTAACCGTTTAAATGTTTTTTGAAATTTTCAGCCGCCTTTAACATTAAATAAGTCGAATTCCACTTGTGGGCACTTTTAAGCAAACAAGTTTTTTCGATGATATCCTTTCCATTTCAAAACAAGCCTTAAACTTATCTAATCTCGTCGGGAAAACCCTAATATCTCACCACATTACGAATTCTACTAATAGAGACCCGATATTCCTTCAGATCCTTGGTGAGAGATGTCCATAAACTCACCCCTCAAGATTACTCCACCTCAATTGTTGACTTTATCAGACAAGTATGCAACAACTACATTATTGGAGCTTGCATTATCCACCATCACCGTAAAAACCCTCTCAGTGTCCCACCCAAATAGACACTTCTCCAAATGTTGGCCAGTTGTTTCATCTTTGTGGTTTGGAACTAAGAAAAAATTTGAATTTTTTTTGTTTTAGTTCCAATTGCTATCTATATAATGAGCTGTCAAACACATGTAATTGGGGTTTTGCAAAGGTGTCCACGTGTCCGTTGTGAGACAAACTCGCTGCCCCGATTTCTTCAATACATCCCTCAACATATTTCTCTCATTTCCATAAATTTTCAAGTAATCTCTAAGCTACAATGGTGCAACACGGGATTGGGAATCTACTTTCAAATACATTAAGTACGTGCCTAAAACCTTCATTCTCAACAAACTTAAAAGCAATTCGTTTCTAATTAGCATATTAGCAATTGCGACCCTACATCGATCTACAGTAAGATATGGCTATAAGAGTTGATCCACCCTCCTCTCCACTTGTTCTTGGTTGGAAAGATAGGGTTTTTGTTTTTTTCCCTATTAGGATAATTGGGGCATAAATGAATTAAATGGCTCAACGAATTTGCTGTTCCATTCTTTTTATTATCACAATAATATTATTTTCTACAATAATTGCAAATTGCGTCGTATCCATCGATGGATTTTGTAAAATGATCCCATGTTACAATAATAGCAATATTGTAAAATGATCCCATGCAACCTCTGAATAGTTCTCTTTGTCCCTTGACCGAACTAGCAAAACAAGCTGAGGAAGTAAAGCAAGTTGGCCAAGTGTTATAAGGAGTAAATCACTCTTTTCTCTTTCTTTCGTTTTCGGAGTATTTGTGTGTGTGTGTGTGTTTGGGGGTGGGGGTGGGGGGGTGGGGGGTGGGTGGGTGTTCTATAGCCTAGGAAACTTCTCAGTGCTAGGCAGATATTTTACTACAATGATTATAGGTCCTGGCGGCTTACAAATGAAAGAGCCAATTCCAGCTTAAAATTAAGAAACTCTAAAAAATAGAGAAAAGAGAACTGTTGTCTTATAAACCAATGTTCCAGGTAAAATCCTAAATAATTTCCCTTCTTCGATCATTAGAACTCCACCTGGTCCACTGGCTCCTGGGTTTGCCTTGGATGCACCATAGCTATCTTCAATTATAATCTTCCCTTTGGAGCTTTGATCCACTTCACTACTTTAGCAGTTTTAGTCTATGTCTGAAAGAAGAGATGGGGAAAAATCATCTAATTTCTTTTTTATTTGTCAAACACTCATCTTCCAAGTTCAGTATAGCCAAAATGGAATTTACCGTAGACTTTATTTGATATACGATAGCAGAAGTTCTTGTGTTCTCTTTATCAATGTCAGCTTTATATCTGTTTTCCCGGTGGACTCCAGAATTTCCATTGGCAGAATGTTCAGTAGAGTCTTCATATAATCACTAGGAATCACCAAGACATCAATTAAGAATTTTGAGAATCAACATAAAATGTCAGACCTAGACCCGGCAAGTGGGTGGCTATGGGCGGATGTGGGCGGGTCAGAAATGGGTTCGGTTGATTTTGGGCGGGTCAGAAACGGGTTGAGGTGAATGTTCCGTTTGGATTGGTTCGGATTTGAGCTGGGTCAGTTTGGGTCAAACCTCTTCTTCTTCAAACCAGTCGTAAAACCAACTGAGAAAATAAATATTGAATCAACAATATACAAACAGATTTGGTGAGACCAACTGAGAGTTGTGAGAGTGGTACAATCTATGGGTGAGAGAGAGATGAGGCGGGAGGAGAGAACATTTAAGGTTAGGGCAACAAAATAAATTTCTCTCCTACCCTCTACTTACCAGGTTCTTACTCCTGACTAACCCACCGAAATGGACCACATCACCCGATCATAAACCGCACAGAGATATTGTCGGGTCTGGGCAGGTTTGTAATGGGTGGGTGATGGGTGATTTGGTCCTATTGGACCCGTATTGCCAGGCCTAGTCAGACCCCACAATTCTTTAGCTATGTCTCCGTGGAGGAACAAGTGAGAAATTGATTCTTTATTTGGGACAGTACAACACCTATATGTAGAAGCAACTGCCACTCCCAAGTTTTGAATCTCCTTATAAAGAGAAAGAAATCACTTAAGAAGCCTTGAAATAAAAGTAGATATTTTCTTGGGACAATTATCGTTTAGTCTCTAAGAGCTAAGTGCTTTTTGCATTTAATGTACCTATTTATTTATTTTTCTATGTCATTAAAAGTCCCTTGTCTACTATTTTTGTCATTTTTTTGTGTGTGCGTGTGGGGGTGGGGGGGAATTAAGGGTAAGGTTTTTTTGTTTAGGATTTTGAAAAATATATATATATTTGGTTTAGAGTTTAGTTCCCAATGGCAGCCGACTTTCTTCAGGTGGACAGCATCCTTCTCATTTCGTCCCCAAAAGAAGTTTTGCACAAATCTTGTTTATTGCCTTATCACTGTTTTAGGTGGTTTAATACTTGCCAATAGATAGATAACAACATATGATTCATCAACACTAATCTACCTCCACTTGATAATAACTTAACTTGTCATCCCTCCATTTTGTTTCTAATGCTATTAATTAAGCCAGAAAACATGGCAATAGATTTCATTCCCCGACCTAGTGGGCATCCCAAGTATTGAATTGGAAGATTCTTATGAACAAACCTAGTCACAGAGGCAATAATACCTCTTCAAGTAAATAACAGTCCTTGAATAACATATTTAACAATTGAGTTCTATCCTATCTTGTAAACCAAGGCGACAATCGACCAAATTGATTCCAACTTTTGTGACCAAACAAAAAATTTGTTCGTGACTTTAGTGATAGTCCAAATTGACTAGTCACAAGTCCTAGTCCTAGTCTTAGTGCTCTAATTTGCACCAGTACTACAAAGCTCTCAACTACTCTTTGGTCATAGTTCTCAAGCCTAAATATTTTCAATGTTACCGTTCTCTAGTGTTCTGGCATACCCACACCATACATTACTCGACAAATTGGTCACTTAAGGAACCTTGCACCGAAATGAATGAACTTGATAGAACCATGTTAATGAAATCGAGCCAAACTCCACAGTTTTATAACCATTTTTTTTTTTTTTATTATTATTATTATTATCATTACTATTATTGTTGTTGTTGTTAATTTTTATTAGTTTGTGAATTACAACTGTCCGAAGCATTGTGTTGTGAATTACTACAAAAATTTAGCTGAGTAAACAATATGACTATCAAAGACTGACAAACCTTATGGCCATACTTCCATTATTGCAGGTATCATTTTGTGTCCATTGATATGCCTTATTATGACAGTTGGAAACTCTGCTATAATATTGGGTCTCTGGCCAGTGCACTTTTTTTGTACATACTATTCCATTGTGAGGTGAGTTATTTGACCATAATACTTCCTTAATTTTCTTGATTTGCCAAATAATTTTCTCCATGTGGTAATAGTTTCTGTTTAATTTCTCCAATGACAGCGCTAAGAAATATGGGCCTGTTTTGAAGCTTGTTGCCTGTCTATTTATTAGTGTTCCCTTGATTTTGTGGCCACTGTTTGGCATTCTCGGCAGTATTATTGGCGGTGCGGCGTTTGGCCTTCTTGCACCAATGTTTGCCACTTTCGAAGCTGTTGGTCCAGGAAAAACTAATGAGTTTTTCCATTGTCTATATGTATGTCTAAATATCTTGAGCTTGAACATTATATATCATCTTTTTCTTTTGGATTATTTGTACTTTGGAGTTCAATGTGTTAAATGTTTTCATTATTTACATTTTGGAGTATATCTTCACTTTTGCTTTACTCTGTGACAATAAAGTGTTGCAAAAAGTATAAATGGATCCCAATGTGCAAAGAACGAAACTCATATTCCCAAAGTATAGTAAGGAAATATACTTGAGCCCAAAGTGCAAATAACCCTTTTTGTTTTTTGGGCAATCTTGACAACAAGACCATATCTCATGATCCATACATTGTGTTTTCACTTCACTTTTTAAAATCATCCTATTTTCACCCTGCTGTTATAAAGAATTGGTCAGAATTTTTTTTACCCCGCACTATGTTTTATAGTGTGCATGTCGAGACTTACGGGCATGTGCTAACGGTAGGGCGGAAAATGCAAATTGCAGGCCAAAACAGAGAATGGAAATTCGAAATTTCCCCCCTTTTCTTCCTCTTTTGCTTTTAGCCTTCACAAGAGATATTCCTTTCATATATTTGCAGGATGGAACTTTGGACACTGTCAAAAGAAGCTTTACCGTTATCAGGGATTTTCTGGACGTATGTTTCCATTCGTACTTATCAATAATGGAAGACCTACGGGTTCAACAGCCTCCGGAGGGAAAATATTATGACATTAGGTTCTGTTTTCACGATTGGTTTTTGGAAATATTTTGGATTATTAATTCTCTTCAACATGTGCATGGTGCATTTGTGCTGTTATACTGTCAAAATTTAAAATTTCTTTTAGTGTACACTTACTGTGTTTAAAGAATATTTTCACTAATTTTCTTGCAGATTGCTTTATCTTCCAGGGGCTATTATTGCTGGGGTGCTGGGTCTCATGGTTGACTTTGCAATGATCTCGCTTGTTGCCATATGCAAAAGCCCTTACATGCTCTTCAAAGGGTGGCACCGTCTTTTTCATGATTGTATAGGTAGAGAAGGCCCTTTTTTGGAGACAATATGTGTACCATTCGCAGGTCTTGCTATCTTACTCTGGCCGTTGGCCGTGGTTGGGGCTTTACTAGGGTCCATGGTATCCAGTATATTTTTGGGTGCTTATGCCGCGGTGATCGTGTATCAGGTCAATCCCCCCTTTCTTTCAAACTCTATTTGTCCCAAATTACGAGTACTTGTATATGATTCGCAAAGTTTAAGGAGACATTATTTTCAATTTCTTTATTGATGCATCATATCAACATCACTAACATCACCTGTCTCATAGTTACGAGGCAATGCCAACACCTGAGCGAGTTATGTATTGGTACATGTGTTTTGAAACATGGTATACTTCCGTTCCATATATTTTTATATTTGTTCCCTCATATTTGTCTTTCAATGATATAAATAATATAAATATATTGAATTTATAATGCACTACATTGTAATAATTGATAGATTAGGGGTTTTCATTATAAAATTCTAAAAAGTTAAGGATATTACTCTTAATTCAGGATAACAAAGAAGGAAAACAGAAAACAAAACATGAAAACAAAACTATTGGGACGGAGGGAGTATTTTCTTTTTCCAATTTAAATTCGGGACCTGTTCTAAGAAGGTGTCCAAAAATATCTCAAACTTGTTTTTTGTCATTATTTCTCCATTTTTGGTATAAATTTATTGTGAGATTTGAATTTGTTCACAAACAAACTCCCTTAAAACCAAATGTAGTTGGCCCTTCTTTATTTAGTTTTTAATGCAATACTTTTATATTAGCTGCAGAAGCATATTTAGGTGAGGTGGATGAGAAATCTACCCTTGGATCGCTCTCAAAGTATCATCTAATAATTATTTTCTTCATAGAGGTCTTATTATATTGGGAGGCAAATGCCTCTATTTTTTGTACTAAAAATATGTAGTTCTGTGGGGACCAGAATTACGGTAGCACGTGACCTTAACGTGTTCGCACAAGCCTTCAAAATTCTTGCGCATCAAGTTAATGAAGAGATCACGTCACAGAAGACTCCCGCGAATCTATCACTTGGAACGGTTCAAACTGATAAGGGATAAGTCCGAACTTCTAGGGATAAATATTAACAAAGCTTAGGATGTAACCCCGGCCCTCATTGAGAGGGGCATGTGATATTGTATCATCTAGCAGTATTACAACTCCGCCGACAATAAAAGAGCGAACCCCAAAATTCGTGGACTTAGGCACATTGCCGAACCACGTATATTCTTGTGTTGTGTCGTGTTTTTTTTATCTTCACCCTTGAATACTTCTCTTAATTTAGCTCGTGTGCATTGGATATAAACGCGGTAGGAAATTATCACCTACAATTGGCGTCGTCGTCTGTGGGAAGCGATATCAGTTCTTTGCCACTAGCTAAATTCTTGGGATGTTTCACTCACCCAACCAAGATTATATGAATGTGAATGAGTAGGAGGGCCATCAAGAACACAAGTATGGAGACTCTGAAGGCTATCCCCTCGACTATGAAGATTACACCCTCCTCAGCTAACCCCTCCCTCTTAGAGGGTTAGATCTGAGATTGGTGAGTATTACCAATCCTCAGATGCTCGTTACCGTTCCTACGAGGATAGAAACAATGATGAGCTTAAGCGATCCAATCAGATTTCAAGGCTCATTCACAACTACGAGATGCGCTTCCGAGATGAGATGAAAGGGCTAACAACAGGAACAGAATGCCGTGCTTCAGAGAAGCTGGAGAAGAAAGCCCACAAAGAGAAGTGCAAGCGTGGCTATCGCTCACGAACTCTTAGCCCTCAGGCGAGCAGAGCTCCCCGCCGAGGAATGAGTACTCAGCGACATAACGAATGTTCTCCTCGCCGAATGTCCCCTAAAGAGGGAGACCACGCCCTGATGATCGGCGAGGAGACAAAGAGATTTATGACTTTACTAGAAGGGAGGTAGAGAGACACCCAATCCATCAACGGGCTTGTACTACGAAGGAGCGCACCAAAAGAGCACTCGTCTGCCAAAGTCACCTTTTAAACGATCTATAGAAGAATTTGAGCCTCCCAAGAAGTTTGCTCCCCCAAGGTTCAACATCTATGACGTGAAGACTGATCCCACCGATTAGGTAATATCACCGGGTGATGATGCTGTGGAACACTAACGAAGGATTAGTGTGTCGAATATTCCCCTCCAGTCTTGGAAACACTGCCCAAAAGTAGTTTGATAAGCTGCTACACCGGTTGATAGCCTCCTTCAAGCAACTGGCCTAATCCTCCACAACCAGATTCATTACTAATAACACCCATCCTAATCAGATTGATTCACATCTGACGATGAAGAAAAAGCCGTTAGAAACACTTTGCGATTACACCAGAAGCTACTTGGGGGTGTATAGTGTGGTAGATGACCTCGTGGCTAGGATCGAAAAATACGCTAAGGTAAAAAATACGATGATCAGAGTTGGCCAGGACGGAGAGCGAAAAAAGCAACCGAAGAATGGGGATAAATAGGGTGCGAACATAAAAGTAGGGAGAAAACAAAGTGGTCACAAGACCGAAAACTGCAAGGCGCTCAAGTCCCACCTCGAGGAACTAGTTCTGGATGGGCACCCAAAGGACTTCTTAGAGAAGAAGGAAGGCGCAACGCAGCCTGTGTGCGACCAGAGATCAGACAACGTCACGGACGATGATATCGAACATGAATTTGCGATAATCCATGTGGGGCCAAGATCGGACGACGTCTTGGACAAATTTTTGGGTCATGAATTCATAGTGATTCATGGTCCGCCAAACCCAAACCAAATCAAGGGGAATGCCCTCAGAATGGAGGTTAAGAAGCTCACAACAGTCATGGAAGCCTTTCAGATCATGGTTCATACTATCGGCCGAGTTGACTCGGTATCGGCCGAGTCAACTCGGAATCGGAGGGTGACGATACAATACCGAGAAACGTTTAAAAAAACATGGAATCTTGTTGTCTCGCCGAGATAACGACCGAGGCAACCACGATATCGGCCGAGACAACCTATTCAAGTGACACATTTTTTTGTAGCCTTTTGACATTTTTTTTGGTACTCAAAAAACATTTTTCTCCAAAACATTTTTTTATTTTATTTGTAAACAAATGTTTTGTAAAACATTTCTTTGTACATTTTTTTAAAAAACATTTATTTATACAAAAAAAATGCTGAGAAACTTGTTGCGACCTTATATAATTTTCCCCAGTGACATGGAAAAAATTTACGTCATTATATGAACATTGTCACATTTTCTTTTATTTTTTGATAGAATTTTAATCTTTTACCATATTTCTTCGTTGTTGAAAATATATTGTAACAATTACAGAAACGCCACCTATATAAGTTTGTACACATAACATATATATGCAAAATAATTTTACACACTTAGATTAGATTAAACAATTGCAATAAAATTAAAATGTCACTAATATAAAACTTATAACATTCACCGTACGTAAAAATATTTCAACTTGGAACAAAATATCCTATCAAAATATAATGCCACATAATGCTGTCCAAAAATGGAAGAGACAAAGATTGAGAGAAAAAAGAATCTCCATAAGTCTAGTCTCGTCCATGAAGATCTCCTCTTCCACTTAGATAAATTAAAATCAATAATTAGTCTCTAATACATAATTATTTAGAGATTTTAAGTATTAAAAATAAAAATAAAAATTATTACATTAGCAACATGCAAGTCTGTCACACTTCAATGTAACCAATTGTATAATACAATGCATATTAAATGATGGTTTGAACGCATTTGATTAGTCCACATTGTTAATCATAATTTTTTTAAATTTTCTATATTTTTTTTCGGAATTTTTTGCGCTCTCTAAATGACGTATTTTTTCATATCGCCCGATACTACGACCGAGTTGAAAGTCGGGTGTCCGATACCGGGACCGATAGCGAGACTTTGAACCATATTTCAGATTGACCTGGCCAAGTCCATTGCGGGAAAATGTTGGCGACCCTAGGATATTGATTATATGAAGCACATCGTTTTCACTGACGATGATTTGGTCGGAGTGAGAACTCCCCACCACGACGCTCTTATCATCACTCTCATAGTTGCTAACTGGGATGTGGACAAGCTCTTGGTAGACCAAGGGAGCTCATCAGAAGTCAAGTACCTCAAAATATTCAATCAGTTGAACTTGCGTGTAGAAGACCTACAAGAAGTCACCGTTCCTTTGCTCGGATTTGCAAGAAGGATGACCTTGTCCTTGGGAAAGGTAGTTCTCCCTATCCGAGCTGGAGGGATCTCCAAGCTTATTGAGCTTCTTGTGGGGTATATGGACTCCCATATAACGCTATCCTTGGCAAAGGGTGGTTGCATGCCATGATGGCTGTACCCACCACCTACCACCAGAAAATAAAGTGCATCACTGACAAAGGAGTCATGGAGATACGCGGGAATCAAGCCTTGGCTAGAAAATGTTTCATAGCTGCTATCTGACCTAAGCAGGAGAAGAAGAAGGAAAAAACATTAGAGCCAAAGAAAAGTTCTATACCTTCCAAATAACAACAAAAGTATGGGTGACCTAGTGTTTAGGAAACCTGAGTTGGCCTTATCGATCGTGTTGTGGAACCCCTGCAAGAGGTAGCATTTGATAACAATCAGTTTGAAAAGTTCCTGATCAATAGTTCACTCACGAAAGAAGAGAAAAAAGAGTTGGTTGTTTTCCTCAAAAGCAATCAACACGTATTTGCTTGGAGGCCATGTGACTTGTCAGGAATAAACCTGGAAGTGATGTGTCACAATCTCAATGCAGATCCACTGCATCCACCAATGACTCAAAAGGTGCGACGAACTGCACCCAAGAAGGTCAAGGCTGATGATGAGGAAGTGGGGAAACTTTTGGAGGTGCAATCCATAAAGGAAGTTCAATTCCCCAAGTGGCTG
Organism: Sambucus nigra; assembly: GCA_949130495.1. Taxonomy (NCBI): domain Eukaryota; kingdom Viridiplantae; phylum Streptophyta; class Magnoliopsida; order Dipsacales; family Adoxaceae; genus Sambucus; species Sambucus nigra. The sequence continues at coordinate 53,385,067 of OX422219.1, forward strand.
TCAAACCCAATAATTGGAAGGAAGAGCAACGTGAAGTGGAGAGTTTGCATAGACTTCACTGATCTGAACCGTGCATGCCCAAAGGATAATTTTCCTTTGTCAAAGATAGATCAATTAGTCAACGCCACCACTAACCATGGTCATATGAGCTTCCTTAAAGCCTACTACTCTAGGTACCCATCAAATCCCATTGTTCGCCCCCGATCAGGAAAAGACTTCCTTTATCACCAGAATTACGATAGCATGTGCTCAGCACAAGCCTCCAAGCTTCTTGCTCATCAAGTTAATAAAGAGTTCAAGTCACGGAAGACTTCTGCGCATCCATCACTTGTAACAGTTCAAACTGATAAGGGATAGGTCCGAACTTCTAGGGATAACTGTTAACAGAGCTTAGGACTCTCCTAAGCTACCCTATAAATGTAAACCCATCCCTCATTGAGAGGAGTATTTGATATTGTATCGTCGAGCAGTACTACAACTCTGCCGACCAGTTCTTTAGCTTAATAAAAGAGCGAACCCCAAACTCCGTGGACGTAGGCACGTTGTCGAACCACGTATATTCTTGTGTTGCGTTTTTTTTTATCTTCACCTTGAATACTTCTCTTAATTCAGCTTGTGTGCATTGGATACAAACACTGTAGGAAATTGCTACCTACAAGTCCTAATAATGAAAACTAAATACTACAAGAATAAAAGATAAATTGATGTAAACAGTGTTAATGGCATACAAAGAATTTACACTCAAAACAAGAGTAGTAATACTCAAATTATCTATTAGAGGAACGATTTGCACCAAATGGGGAGGACAATATTTATAGTGGTAAGAGAGGATCTAGAAGGGCCTATTGATTGCTTCCACGTGATGTCATGGGTGACGTCACTAGAGGATAATCCCCACCATGACAACACATGGCGTGGAACATTTTTATTACAAAATAGCTATCCTAGTCCTTACTAATCCTTCTAACTACCACAAGCTAAACGAAAGGGGAAAATTACATGAATGGACAAAATACAAAAATACAACATGACAATGGCCCTCGGGGATCATATCACAAATGTATAAATAAACTTAAATATCTTAATCAATTCTAACGACATAAATTTACAATGTTGCTCCTGTTGTTAGTTACACCCCTAACGGCCCACATTCATCCGTGCAAATCATTGAGTATTCAAGGACAATCAAGAACAGGCAACGAGTTGCCATAAATGAAAAGTTTTTAAGCAAGCGAATGTTTGTGCAGGAAGAGAGCAATATTATAGTATTTATCTTAAATTTCATACTCTTGTCTCAGTTGAATTACCTTTTTAATTACTTTATAAACAAGTTACAATCTACACTGTTGAAGACAACCTCTTACATGAATTGAAGTATTGATATTTAGTTGATTGAACAGTTCATAGAATATTTTTTTAACATTTTGTGTTCCTTATTTTCATTGGTCTTACAAAATGCCTCCACCAATGAGAATTTACTCGGGGAACCCATACTACATTTGCAGTGGGATATTTTCTTTTTTTTTTACCCATGTTTGGAATCAATGTTAAATGATATTGAGCCTATTACGGGATAGATTATTTTTGATAGATTATGATTTAGAAATAAATTTTTATTCTTTTGTAAGGTATTAAATATAACTTTATAGTCCGTCATAATCTGCCAAAAAGAACCTATCCCAAAGATCATGTAATGATAACCCTTTATCTCTACTCCGATAAATGCGTGATTTACAAATGTTACACACCATTTCTTAAAATGACACCTCTGTCCAATTTAATTTCATGCCAATGCTATTGCAAACTGTCACTAACTTCTTGTTTTTGGTTTTGGAGTATAGGAATCCTCTTTTTGGTTTGGGCTTTGCTATATCGTCGCTTCCTTGTCCATATATGATGAATACAGCAACGATATTCTTGACATGCCAGAAGGGTCTTGTTTTCCTAGGTTATACTCGCTCAAATTTAACATAAGTGTGTGGTTTTTTGCTTCTATAGGCTACAAGCTTGGCGTTTTTGCTTTAATTTGGTATATGAAACAGGCCACAGTACCAAAAGAAGGCTAAGTCATCACGAACCAACTCTGGTGCAAGTTCTTTACCAAGGCCAGACTCTTTTCGAAATCCACCTTCGCGTACCACTTCTTTCAAGTCATCTATGATTGAGTTGAAGCCACTTGAGGTATGTTGTATCTAGGGCTATCAACGCACTGGGTTTTGATCCGGATCTGATCCGAGTCTGACCCCTTTAACTGGATCGGAATAGAACTTGAAATCTGATAACTTGTTTTTCTGCTTATTAGAGGGATTGGATATGGATTGATGCTGATCTTTTCCAATAGCGGATCTGATTAAGTGTTAATATAAATATAATTATTAACTGTCAGGCTAGCTACCCAACATACCTCATTAAATATACATAAAGAGCATACCCATTTTTAGAAATACTAAAATATTGAATTTTTTAACAAAAACTGGTGGAGAAGATCTCCATAGTGAAAAGATCATCTATTAAAAAAATTCATTGAAAAATTCAGTCCGGAAGTGGGTGTGAAACGCAAATTGGATTTATATGGGCATTTTCGATCATCCAAACTTTTAATCATCTCACCCACTTTCGGATTGGTTTTTTTGATGAATTTATTACATATGATCTTTTCACTATGGAGATCATTTCCACCCACCAAGTTTGATTAGAATATTTAATTTTATAGTATTTTTAAAAATTGGTATGTTTAATTAGATATGTTGGAGA